>JAJJMC010003593.1:989744-1124351 GCA_023531435.1 Papaver californicum | reverse complement strand
TAGTAAAACTTATACACCGCCTTCTTCTTGATCCATCACATCATAAGAAGTTGATTATGTCAATGTTACATGCCAACCAGAGTCATGTTTATGTTTGATGACTATATTAGTGTGTGCGTTTTCGATGGATTTGTTGCTTCTGTGGTGCAGGTAGTCAATGCAGCAGTTATAGTTGATCCTGTTACCTGATCCCACCATAACCTTCTCCTTTCTAGCATAAGGAGAAGTATGGTTAAGGATAGAACTATCGCCAGTCATATGAGATGATGCTCCACTATCAGCAATCCATGTAGAATGAGTAAAATCAGGAACCGACTTGTGATTACTAAAGTCAACAGAACTTAAATGCAGACCAGTAAAATCTTGCTCAACCTCAACAACATTAGCAACACCACCAGATGCACTCATATTCTTCGGAGGTGTATAACGAAAATAGCACCTGCTTGCATAATGACCCTTTCTTCTACAAATTTGACGTTCAACACTTGAATAATCATTTTGTGATCTTCTCACACCACTAGAGTTGAATAGAGGTATTGAACTAGAAGATCTATTAGATTATATAAAAGAAGACAGAACTGGAGTGTTTGTTGAGTTTGTGTATTTTCGAAAATGTGGAATATGACCAGATCTTGCATTAGAGTAGCCATTCTCGCTGTAAAAGGCCGAAGAATTATGAACCTCTAGTATCTCTGTATTTTGATCATGTAACCACTACTCGTGTATCAGTAATCTTGCTTTAAGCTCCGAAAAGATATATGTAGACTCTCGATGATACGCGAAAATTACAAAGTTATTGTAATCTCTGCCTAACCCATTTAAAATGCACATAGACAGATCAAAATCACTAATCTTGTCCCCAATAGCTGATAAAGAGTCAGAAAGCGTCTTGATGTTATGCAGATAAGTAGTAATAGATTGATTTCCTCTACGGACAATACTCAGTTGATTCTGAAGTATTCCTTTGCGTGCAACAAACTGTTGTTTGAAGGTTGTTTCAAGAAACATCCATATCTCCCTTGCCGAGGTGAGTCCAAGAACATCACTAGAAATGGTAGTAGAGAACGTTTCCTTGAGACAGCTAACCACAAACCTATCAGTTTTTCTCTAATGTAACCATCTTGGATTGGGTGATGAAACGCCATCTCTAACAATATGAGATTGTGGTTCCTCTACTTCTCCATTCACAGAACCATATAGATCTGTTGAAATCAGAACAAACTCAAACCGATCTTTCCATATCAGATAATTTGTGGAATCGAGTTTTATAGAAATGAAATTTGTGATATTGGTAAAAGGAAGGTTGAATGTTGTCGAAAACTCAGATTCAACAGTAGTATTGGTTGTATTCCAGGCTTCGGATCTATTTCCCATACTTCGAGTAATAGGCATGAAAAGGATTAATTACTTCTTTGTTAATTTGCAGACAGATTAATGAAGAAACAAGATCTAGATTTAAAGTCTGTATCAGAAATGATACAGAGATGATATTAATCGAAACAAATCTTTTGAAGAAAATATTAATTGAATGTTTGAAAGATGAAAATATGGAATGATTTGAACAACAAACACGATCTATATGAAAAAACTCTGATGAAGAAAAGATATTGATCAAGAATAGACTTCTGGAAGATTTTTATTTGATTTGTTTTCTCTCTGTGAGAAAAGAAACTTATTGTTTGAACTTATGAAGCGTGAAACGGTTTTGATAATAAAAGATGTTAGTTGCTTTGAAAATTTGAACGAAATGAATAATAGACATTAAAGCTAGCTCTGATACCTTGATAAGTTTCTTCTTTGTTATTATGAATTGTATTGGAAACTGATGAGTCGAAAGATACGAGACAAAATTTTACATTTATCAACACATATTAAATTGTATTACAGACCACGCCTATTACAGATAACCAGGACAGTATTTATATATTCCCAATGGGATACAGTTGTACTCCACTATCTTTACACCTAACCGACCATACCGTATTGGCTAACAGTCCCTTATTGACTAACAGCTGACTCACTAATAAACCTCGAGAAGAGTACCATCGCCTCCAACTGCAACCACATCATCAGCTCCTTCCCGTATATCCTTCATACAATGTGAGGCAACAAAACCCCTTAGGAAATAGGATAAAAGAAAGAAAAAAAACAATTATGCAACTAATTGAAATCCTAGTATCTCAAATTATAGCTCAAAAATTCACAAATGTGCTCAAATAACTAGAGTATGTTGTAACAGGCGGCAGGTTCCTTCACCAACTATCTAAAGAAGGATGATTTAGGGGCTCCCTCATTTTTAGAGGGGCTCAAATAACTAAGTAAAACTCAAAAACCCCTTTTCCAAAATATTTTTACAATTACTAAATAATCCCTGATTAGTTAATCTTAATTACATTAATTTTGTTAATAGATTAAGCTAATCATGATTAATCAAAAATAATCTTATACTTAATCAAATGAAATTTATTTTTATTTTTGTTTGGTGGGAAGGAAAACTAGAAGAAATGTAAGATAAATTTGTAGGTTTTTTTAAAAACCCTAGATTTTGATTCAATCAACCAGAGTAGCATTGAGTATACCTCTAACTTAAACTCTTGGTCTTTTTTTGGCTCAAATTTGATGAAATTACGTTATAAAAGATGATTTTTTTTTATTCAGAGAGTTTTACGGTTGGGTTCGACATGAAAACCCAACCTTAAAAGACATTACGGTTGGGTGTTTTTCCCAACCCAACCGTAAACAGAAGAACACTGGATGAACACCAAATTGTCCCAGTTTTACGGTTGGGTTTTAGGCTCGGACCCAACCGTAAAACATCAAAAAAAAATCTTATCCAGGGGATTATTTAAGTTTGGTATTTGCCAAAAAACCCAACCGTAAAAACCCATTTTAATTTATAATTTCATCAAATATTTACGGTTGGGTTTTGGCTTAAAATCCAACTGTAACTAATCTTCAAACCCCAATCATAAAATTATATGAATATATTTTAATATTTTTTCATTTCTATCTTGTAGATAATTGAAATAAGAAACCAACCCAAAAAAATGAGGTCAATCGGACATCGTATGAAGGAGTTATGATCAAAATGGTGAAATTCAAAAAAATGGTGGGCTCATGATGAAGTGCAACATGAGTATTAAAAATCCAATTTTGTGTGCATATCAAAGCCTCCACCATTTTGGGACTCAAGGAACTACAATAGGAATCAATAACGCGTCCACTAGTGCTAAAAGAAGATTCTGAAGCAATAGTTGATACCGGAGCTGCAAGAACATCTCTTGCAACAAGCGCCAGAGTTGGATATTTATGTTCATTCACTCTCCACCAATTTATTATATCAAAATTTGAAATCTCATCATCCTCAATGGGTTCACAAAGATATTTTTCCACATCAGTTGCTATAACAACTTCAGCCTTTTTTACTTTCCTTTTTGCCAACTTTTCCTCTAATCTTTTGTCAGACTCTGTCATATTTAAAGATCTTTCACCAGACTTTTGAGAACTACAAACACTACCAAAACTGTCACTTTGTTGAGGTTCTTGAGTATGCAATGGAAAATCTTCTAAATACTTTATATTAAGATCATTTAAGAAACATTTCACCCTTTGCAATGATATGTCAACCTCATCAGCAAACTCCCCATAAATCAGCTCAAAATAGTCACCAAGCCCTTCTAGTTTCTGTTGTGGATCAAGAACCATACCTATAAATAAATACTCATTCATTTCTTTCATGTTGCTCCAATACTTACCGTACTTGTTCTGCATGGGCCTCGAAATTAAAGACAAAGCACTGTTTGCCGATTGGCTTAAAATGCCATGGATTCTGATCAGGTCACTAAAAATATTTTGTATTGTCGGAGTATTTGAACAACATACCTTTAACGTGACTTCATAAAAAGGTCTTAAGAACTGAGAAAACTGTTGCGCTTTATCCCAATCATCATCATTTGGCGGCCCTTCCCTTAGATTGTCATTCTTTTCCCCATAAAAGTAAACATTGTAATGACCATCATCTTCTGCCAATTTATCAAAAGCCTTCCGTAATTTCGTTGCAGCTTCCAACATAAAAAAAGTAGAATTCCATCTTGTAGGGACATCCATAATTACAAAACCTCTACTCTCGACATTAGTTTTTTTAACACATTCCTTAAACATATCTGACCTTTGAGGAGAAGATCTTACATATCTAACCGCATTACGAATGCTTTGAATAAACTTATTAAGCTCATCCAATCCATCATTAACAATTAGATTCAAGATGTGAGCAACACACCGCATATGTAAATTCTTACCTCAATGAAGAAGTGCATTAGGTTTCCATGAAGACATTCTTTTGATCAAATCCTTTAATCCAGAGTCGTTCGTAAAAGCGTTGTCAACTGTGACTGTCAAAACCTTCTCTATACCCCAATCGATCAAACACTCCTCCAAAAGCTTAGCTATGGATGACCCCTTATGATTTGGAATCACACAAAACGTTAAAGTCCTCTTATGAAGCACCCATTCTTCATCAATAAAATGGTCAGTAACCACCATATAATTAACATTATGAACAGATGTCCAAGTGTCATTGGTTAGACATACTCATTGGTTAGACATACTCTACGCCCATTCAACTCGTTCCTTAGTTTATCCTTTTCTAGTAAGAACAAATTCATCACATCTTTAGCAACGGTTTTACGAGAAGGGACTTTCCAATAGGTGCAAGCTCTCTCACAAAAAGAACGAAAACCTTCCCTTTCCACAAAACTGAATGGTAATTCATCTAAAATAATCATTCGAATACACGCCTTAGTGATTTCCACTTGTATACTCCCCACTGCTAGCACATCATTTCCTTTGCCAAAAATCAACACCTTCTGTTTTAGACTCCGAGCCTCTACATTAGGAGGATAACTTCTGCATTTTTCCATATGGTCATGTAGCGCCTGATGTAATTTTAATAGTGGTAAATAAAGTGTTCGATTCTCGAACTTGTGAAGGTAATGATTTTAGAAAATAATGAACTTAATCTAAGTAAATAAAAATCAGGAAAATAAACTAGAGATGATATATGGAAAATATGGAGAAAACCAGGAATCTAGATTCAGTTATTTCTAACAATTTACGTGATTAATCATGCAATTCTTTTAAATAAATTAAGCTCAAATATTGCCAAAATAGGTTTTTATGCAAACAAGCAGAGGTAAATCACAAGCATGGGACATCAGAGGTTGTCAACCCAGCATGACCCATCAAACAAAAACACCACTACTGAATGAAAACCGTTTTTCTATTTCGAAACTATGCAATTTTAACAAGTAAAGAATTGTAAATAATTAATTAAAAATAGACTTACCACATAAAATTGAGAGAAAAACCTTCTCCATCATCCCAGTAAATAAACTTAGATCATGGTGGAGAAAACTTGCTCAAAAGATCTTTTCATTGCTCAAAAAGTTGATTACAAGGTGAAAGAATAGTGCAACAACTGAACAGATACGTATATAACTGTCACAGAACAGGGTTCAGCCGTCACAGAAAGGGTTCTAAGCAACAAAGGTTTAAAATCTAAGGCAACAGGAGCAGTTTGAATCAGCAACACTTGTGGACGTTGCTGTGTTGTCTTCTCAGGCGGTGGTAGATGAAGAACAGCACCGGCGGTGACCGGATCGCTGTCCAGTTCCTGCCAAACTCCGGTGACTCCGAAATTCGATCTCTAGGCTTCTCCCCCTATTTTTCTTGGCATCTCTTGGTATATATGGGCTTTGGGAACCCTTGGGAGAGTTCTAAACCTAATAGAACTCTTTAAAACACATCCAAATCCTCCCAAATCCGAATCAAAGTATAACTCCCTTTTTCCGGCCAAATACGGATTTGGGGCTATTTTTCCGGCTAAAATTGTTGTTTCTTGGTGTGTTTAGTCTTGTATCAATCTCTTCTAGCTTGTGGGGTGCTTGGAGGCGCAAAACAACTCGAAAATCTCGTGGATTTTGAGTGTACAGTTGAAACAGGAACTGTCCAGGAACTTCCGATGAGTCAACCCGATCCAGCCGAGTTGACCCGCTGATTTGGCCCGATCCAACTCAGCCCGATCCAAGGGTGCCCCCAATCCAAAGTGTGGGTGTCTTAATCCATTTTCCCGGGTGCCTTTAACACTTTTTGAGCCGATTTTTCCACAAATCTTTATTCTTCTAATGTACCTACAAAAGCATAAAAACACGTAATAAACGCAAAACCGAATACTAACTCACTAGAAATTAAGGTGCAAATTAGACACTAAAATGTGTCTATCCTTTGTACCATTATTTTTCGAGTGAAAATACAATTTATTCCTTTTGCAATGATTGCAGAACGCTTTAAGTTGATGATCCTCATAAAACCTGGTATAATTCTCCCAAAAATGTGCTCTTTCTTTTTGTTTCAGCAATTCCAAATGTTCTTGTTCTTGCTTGAGAAGCATTTCCTCTTTCTCATCAACTTGAACAATATTTGTGCTTGTAGTTCCACTATGGTCACCTTGCACCTGTATTTCAAGAAAATAATTAATAGTGTAACCAATACATATATAATTTATTAAGTACTAAGAAAAAAATAAAAGAGCCAACTTGTGGTGCTGCCGTTAATGAATTAGTTTTGGGACTCTTTACATTGTTTGTGTTTGATGATTTCCCTTTTGAAGAAGGGTTCAATGTGGCAGACCTCTTCATGTTGAAGAAGAATCTCTGAATTATTCTATTAAGATTAAATAACTATTAATCATTAAATTACTGATGGAGTAACTAAAGAACTATAAAGATTAAAGTATAAATCTAAGAAAATTTACCAACCGTAAGAATGATAAAGAAGTAGAAACCAATTTACCTTTGATTAAATATTCACCATTAACTATTGATTTGAATGTTTATGCTTGATGCCTTGATCTTAGATTAATAGATTCTTAGAAAAGAAGGGAATGGGAGGCAACAATAATAATTGTAAAAGTGATTAACAACCCTAATAATTTAGGTTAAAAACTTAAAAGACTAAAAGGGTTCCGACTTAACAGGGAAGATCTCAAGATTTTATTCGCGGCCGACGGCTGAATTAAGGAAATCTATCTGCTAAATTAAGGAAAGTATTGGGAATGTACGGGACTAACTGTTAGTATGTTACTGAAGTAATGCCCTCGGTTTGGTTCGGTTGGTTCGGGAATGGGTGAACCAAGACCGAACCCGAACCCTATTTATACTCAGTTCGGTTCGGGATAACCGGTTCAACTTCGGTTCAGCTTCGGTTCGGCCAATATCGGTTTCGGTTTAGGGGTTTTTCTCGGTTCATTTCGGTTTTTTGTTAATCCGACCCAGCCCTAGTCAAAATTATCATAGTAAACTCTCCAAATACAGAGATATTCTATCTTGAGTCTGAGATCGAATGATATGTTTGTATTGATTGCCTGGTCTGTTGCATCATTAAAAGCTTTATTAAGAGCAGGAACGTAGAACTCTTCGATAGTACACTTGGGGAAATAATCATCATCATGACCCACAACAGGTGAAGAAAATAGAAATGATAACACTACAAGGACGACTAATGACCTTATACAACAAATCTCCATCGATATTTTTTGCAGCATATAAAAATCACATCTATACTTAGTACCCCCTATATAGGGCAGGTTTCCTACGATTGTTTGACTGGTGAGAATAATTCCGAACATTTAGATAAAGCATAGAAAATTATTTATTAAACAAAACTTGGTATAAAAAACCAAGGTGAACAAACTTACCATGCATAAAACCCTCCCATATTATCTTTTATAAAGAAAAACAATTTTCATTAAAAATGAGACAAAAACCCCATTTCACTTAATACTAATTAAATTTAGATTTTAATTATTTTCAATATACTCGAATTGCCTTCCTATATAATCTATAAGTTTTAAATGAAAACAAATCTTAAAACCAAATCTTCTCTAAAATTCGGATGAGAGAATTCACATATCTTCTCCAAATTCGGCTAGGATTTCATCAAAATATATCTTCTCCAAATCTGATTCCTGAAATTTAATTGAGGAATTGTGTTCGTTTTTGGTGTTCTTTAATTGAAGATATCTTCTTCAAATCAAATTCTGCTGTGCAAGTGAAGATTTCGTTTTTGGTGCTGTTTAATTGAAGAACATAAATTCTGGCTTCGATTCATCTCAAACAGTTTCAAATCCATTGATTATTTGAAGAACCGAGTTTGTATTTGTTTAAGTGAAGAACAAAAACTCAGATTTAGTTGTATTTCATCAGGTAAGTTTAATTTTCGATTTATTTGATTTTGGTTTTTATTTGAGTATCATACTTTTGAAGAACCAAACTCAATATTGTATTCGTTTCTGTTCAAGTGAAGATCAGGAACTGTAACTTCAAATTGTTTGTTTTTTGAAGATTCCTACTGTATTTTCAGTTTTTTCTTTCAATTTTGATCATATTCTCATTCGGTTCAAGCTTTTGTATTAGTTCAATCATTCCTCTAAAACTGAAATCCAACTTTCAAATGTTGTTGTTGGTGTTGTTGTTTATATTCACAAACAAGTGAAACCGTTTTTGGTTTCATACTTTTTCTTGTATATAATTGTAATCAAAGTTTGTTATGTTTTTGATGTTAATTTTCAAATGTTGTTGTTGGTGTTGTTGTTTTTATTCAGTGAAACCGTTTTTGGTTTCATTCTTTTTTTTTTTGTATATTATTGGAATTACATTTTTGTATGTGGTTGATCATATTCTCATTCGGTTCAAGATTTTGTATTAGTTCAATCATTCCTCTAAAAATGAAATCCAACTTTCAAATGTTGTTGTTGGTGTTGTTTTATATTCACAAACAAGTGAAACCGTTTTTGGTTTCATACTTTTTCCTGTATATAATTGTAATCAGAGTTTGTTATGTTTTTGATGTTAATTTTCAAATGTTGTTGTTGGTGTTGTTGTTTATATACACATACAGTGAAACTTATTTTGGTTTCATACTTTTGTCTGTAGGTTATGAAATCACATTTTTGTTATGTTGTTGATGTTAATTTTTAATTTTGGTTGGTGTTGTTCTTTTATATACACATACAGTGAAACTTATTTTGGTTTCATACTTTTTCCTGTTGTTATGGAATCATATTTTTGCTATTTTGTTGATGTTAATATTCAAATTTTGTTGTTTGTTGTTGTTTATATTCACATACAGTGAAACTTATTTCGGTTTCATACTTTTTTCTGTAGGTTATGGAATATGTTCTCGTTGTTATATTTCACAAAGATGATACATTATCTTTTCGTATTGGTCTACAAGCATCTGTTTGTGATTTGAAGGGTAATATATGTTCAAGTTGGTGTCAATTCTCTTCTCTTTCTATTGAAATTTTCCACATAGTTTTTGATCAGCAAAAGGTTATCAATTCTGATTTTGATCTCCAATCGGTTGCTTTATTTACTTTGTTTAATAAGCTTCCATCTGTTGAGTTACATGTAAGGCATAGAGATGAGTCCTCTAGTTGTAGTTCAGAAATTTTAGCAATCATACCATATGAGCAGCCACGATGTTTAGTTGATAATGATGTCCGTAATAAAGTTAAAGAACACTTGAAGTCTGCGCATTGGTTTGGCCTTTTTCAGGGTGTCAATCAGGTGTTTAATGGAGGTGTTCAACAAATTCGTTCTGATTTATTGAAATATCATGCAGTATCTGGGTATTCATTAAGATGACAAGGAATGAGAAGTTGAGGATTGGTGCATGTTGTTCTAAGAAGGAAGAAGATAAATGTGAATGGCATATATACGCTGTTTCTATTGATGGTGTTGAAGGTAGTCCTTTTATTATCAAGGAGTTAAATAAGAAGCATACTTGTTGTGGTGGAGTTGTAAACAGACCACATTTGTCGAAGAAACTTATTATTAGCTTGATTCTTGAAGAGATTAAACAGAATCCAAAGAAGAAGACAAAGGATATTATGAATCAGTTTACAAGAGAGTACGACTTTGACATTAGTCGTTACATGTGCAGGGAAGAGGCATGCATTGAATATTACATGGGGAGAGAACGAGAAATCATTTATGTACTTGAAATGGTATACCAACAAATTGACTGAAACCAATCCTGGATCTCGTGTTGTTTTGGAAGTTGAAAATGGGACTCAAAAATTTCAGAGATTGTTTATCTGTTTCGGAGCATGCATTCGTGGATTCAATTACTGTCTTCCTTTGTTATTCCTTGATGCAACCCATTTGAAGAGCAAATACCTTGGTCATATCATGGCAGCAACAGGTCTAACCGGTAATGACGGTAATTTTCTTAAACATTCTATTTTGTTTCACATCAGCGAAACCTATTTTTTTTTACAGAAAAATGTAATTGATAGTATGAAACCTTATTTGGTTTCATTGTTTTTTATATGCTGAGTTTTTCTACAAAAAAATGTAGTTTAAACAGATGAAACTTATTCGGTTTCATTGTTTTTTATATGCTGAGACATTTTTTCTACAGAAAAATGTAGTTTAAACGGATGAAACCTTTTTCGGTTTCATTGTTTTCTTATATGCTGAATTTTTTTTTTTTCTGTTCTGTTTTTTCAGAAATCTATCCTTTTGCTTATGTTGTTGTTTGTTCGGAGAATGACGCCAATTAGAAATGGTTTTTGGAGAATTTGAAGCAAGTAATTTCTCATATGCGCAAAAAGCTTACTTTTGTTAGTGATCGAGTTACTGTTTGGTGAATCAAATCCCTGATGTATTCCCTGATGCTGCTCATGGTTGGTGTTATTGGCATATGAAGAACAATATCAATACATACTTGCCGAAGTCCAGTAAGGTTTATAACAATTATGTGCTTGGGTTGTTTGAAAAATGTGCGTATGCTAATATACATATAAAATTTTCAGAGAACTGGGAGAATTTATTGCAGGTCAAAAATCAGAAGTTACAAGGTTATCTGAGTAGAGCTCCGATTGATAAATGGGCAACTTTTTATTTCCCGGGTCGTCGTTATGGTAGGTTGTGTTCGAATATTGCTGAGAGTTTCAATAGTTGGATCGTTGAAGAGCGAGATAAGCCCATAACCATTATGGTTGATGAGATCAAAGTGAAGCTTATGAATCAAATGTGTGTACGTCGTGAGGAATGTGCAACATTATTGAAGTGGCGAGAAACTTTGTGTCCAGAGTTTGAAACTGAGTTGTACAACAACAAGATGCATGGCCGTGAATACACTGTCACCAAGTCGTCGCAATATGTGTTTGAAGTACATTCTACATTAACACAAAAAGTCGATTTAAAAAGAAGAACATGTTCTTGCAACCGCTGGCGCATCAACGGTTTTCCTTGTGCCCATGTTATCCGTTGTATCATGCTAAATGAAGAAGACCCGTATAAGTATGTTGAATTCTATTTTACAGTAAAGTTCTACCGTGAATCCTATGCAAGACCAATCAATCCTGTTCCCACGGTCGAAAAGCCTACGGTTGTGTCTCCAAAATCTCTTGTTCTTGGTCCTGATGCTCTACCACAACCTGGTCGTCCAAGCAAGAAGAAGAGAATTCCTAATAGAGGTTCAGTTCCTAATAAAAAGATGAGAACATGTGGTAGCTGCCATGTTTTGAGTACCCATAACCGAAGGACATGCCCAGCGCGACAGATGTGAATTTATTTTGACAACAATTCATTGACTTTTTCATTTTCATTTTTTGTTTACACTACTATATGTTTCAATCTTCATATTGTTTACAATTAAAATTTCATTTTTGCTTCAGGTCTTTCATGTTTTTTTTTTTCAGAGTTACAGGCTTTCTATAAGTTACAGGCCTGTAGCGTATGTTTTTTTATCTATAAAATGATAAAACTTTTTTCGGTTTCGTAGTTTGTTTTCTTCTGGAGTAAGATGAAATTTAAAAAGACTATGAAACCTTTTTCGGTTTCATAGTGTTTTTCTTTCTGGAATAAGATGAAAACAAAAATAAATGATGAAACCTTTTTCGGTTTCATAGTTTGTTTTATTCTGGAATAAGATGAAATTTAAAAAAACTATGAAACCTTTTTCGGTTTCATAATGTTCTTCTTTTTGGAATAAGATGAAAACAAAAATAAATGATGAAACCTTTTTCGGTTTCATAGTTTGTTTTATTCTGGAATAAGATGAAATTTTAAAAAACTATGGAACCTTTTTCGGTTTCATAGTTTTATTTCATCTGTAGTAAGATGAAATAAAAAAAACAATGAAACCCTTTTTGGTTTCATTATTTTTTTCACCTGTAATAAGCTGAAACAAAAAATATTGATTAACATTTCTCATAAATCATACTGTAATAAGATGAAACAAATCATTCAAAAAGATTTTCATCCTTAAGAGTATTGATTGATCAAAAGACTGATTAATATTGAATAAGATTTTTTTTACGGACAACCATTTGTACTGTATCATAAACTAATTGATTAACATTGTTGTAACCTAAGTTTCAACCTCTCTTTCATGAACAGACAACCACCATGAGGTTTGACCATCAGTCTTCTTTTCTCTTCCACTTTAAGTTGCAACTTTTTCAAGGAATATTAGTCTTCAACTTTGTCAAGGAGTATCTTGCATGCCAACTTTGGCCTCATATTTTGCACCTTTTGTTTTATGTGCTCTTCGGATGAAAAATTTCCTTTCAAAAGGCTCTTCATGTAATAGCAAACATGAAGTCCGCAATCATTCCTGAAATTAACAAAACAATATCTTTAAATAAAAAAATAAAAAAAAAGGATTAAATGAAGATATCACAATTTCTTTTAAAAGTACTTACACATCTTGTTGACAGCAGAAAGGGGTGTTCAAAATAAATTCTTTTGTTTGACTTGATGGGTCCAGGCAGAGCTTTGATACATGTTTTCTGAATGCTGACACCATTCTTTCCTTCATGCTTTCAGCACTTTTTTTGCATTCATCTTCAGTGGAGGCCATTGAGTTGTAATGAGAGAATTCTCCAGTCTCATTATCAAAGACTAACAATGTCCAGTGATATGTCTTTTCACTTAGTTTTGTTATGATTGGAACGAAGAAATATTCTGGAGTGCAGTCCATTTTATCAATGAAAGCTTCAATCGCAGTGTGGCAACTTTTACCGATTGAGTGCATTGTCTGAAATTCAATAAAAAATCAAAATGAGTGCATTGTTGAAAATTAGTGAAACCTTTTGTTTACAAAAAAATGTAATTGAAACAGATGAAACCTTATTTTGATGAAACCAAAATTGGTTTCATTGTTTTCAGAAAGACACTTGTATAAGATAAGTTAGATGAAACTTACATAGACATATGTGCTTAGGAAAACAACCCTTTTGTACTTAGGACTGCCATCTGATTTCTTGATGTTCTTTGCTATGTTTTTTTGTAATTTGAGCATGTAGAACTCAATCATATCTCCTTCTATGTCACATTTTCTTATCAAGACGTTCATATTTTTTTCCTGTAATGTACAGGCCCATATCGTCCTTCTCCCAAGCCATGTCACCGTTGTTATATTGTTGATAAACAAATTTAATATTTAAGAAGAATAAAAGAAACTAAAACACTTAAATTATTTAACCAAAAAACTTAATGGTATGAATGCCACTTACCTTTCATTGTGCATTTTAAAATATCTGCACACAATCTGTTTTTCATTTGAATCCAGCAGTTGCAATAATTTTTAAGTTGTCCACTGCTTTCAACTTGTCTTCCCTTTTCTCTTTTTATTTTTTCTCCAACTTTTTCTTTTGATTTCTGCTCACACACCGAGTCTTTTTTCTTTTCTTATTCTTAGCATCTCCAGGTGTATAATCCTGCATCTTGACAGGTGCTTGCATTGTCCTTTTGTTTTCTTTCATCCTTGAGATTATGTTACTCAATTTTTTTTCGGGACTGATGTCTTTACCATCTTCTTTCTCACTGTCAGTTTCCGTCAATCCCAACTTGAAATGAGGCACATCATCTTCTAAAGCAATTACATCATTTTCCATGTTTATAACAGAGTAGTAGCACATGCCTTTAGTACTTGGCTTTGATGTAGAAGTCTTGGTTGCATACTCGTCTTCCATTTGCTGAAGAATAGTTTCATTAATTGAACCTTGGCTTTGAGTTGACACTTCAATCTGTGTCTCTGGCTTTGATGAAGAACTTTTCTTCGCTTCTAGTTCCACTCTCTTAGCTACTCTGATATATTCTATAGTGTCTGGAGTCAATTCAGAAATTTCTTCTATTGCACTCCTCAAGTTACTTTTCGTCAAAGAAGATTCAATTTGTTCAACCACTTTTATATCTTCAATTTTGTTCGGAGTTAACTCCGAAACTTCTTCCATTATACTGTCCTTGGCTTGCTTCACTTTGATTTCAGATTCTACCTTCTCAGCCACCTTCAAATCTTCAATTGTATTCGGAGTTAACTCCAAAATCTCTTCAGTCTGAACTTCATGAGCTGAAACCTTTTCAGGTTCCACTGCGTCATGTTGCTCCTGAACATCTTCATGAGCTGAAACCTTTTCAGGTTCCACTGCATCATGTTGGATCTGAGCTTCTTCATTAGCTGAAACCAAGGTTGTTACATATCGGATTTCGGTCCGTATCGGTCGAGGGCGATACACTGGTACGCCGGTATATCGGGGAAATTTCGGTTTTCAAATATCGGTGAAATATCGGTCCATATATTTTATACCTATAATTTTATGAAAAAATACTAGTTCACATTTTATAATTATAAATATATTTTAACACGTTATAACAAACGTTTTTTCACAAAGTTTAGAAAGAAAAACTAGTAATCATCTAAAATATATAGATCCATAGATTTCATACAAAGTTCAAACTGGAAACATAAGAAAAACAAGAACAACTTCAAAGTTCATTGTCTAAAATGCTAATTAAACAAGGATATTACAATTCTAATCGAAATCGTTAGATTAATTATAGATATTATCATATCCATATATAATTCTAAAATACAATAAAAAATATGAGTAATAATTGAAACTAGGGCTGCACAAAGGTCGGTTCGGCTCGGTTTTTGGTGGAACCCTGTACCTGTACCTCCCTATGGTCGGTTCTTAAATTTTGTACCTGTACCCTGTACCCTGTACCCTCGGTCCGGTTCCGGTTTTGTACCCTGTACCTTGGGTCCGGTTCCAGGTACGTACCATGTACCCTGTTTTTTTTTTTTTTTTCTGTTTGTTACATGAACATGATGCTGAATTGCTGATTGAACTGGAGTTCTCACTTATCCTCTTGGCTTTAGTGGTTAATACAAGTTGTATATATTTTTATCATCTGTTTCAATGTTTCATAAATAATATTGTTAATGAAATTCACCATATACATGAACATCCATTTCCAAATAAAATGCAGTATATCACATTGTCATTTGTCAACACTGAAAGAGTAAACAGGAAGTTGCTCATAGGATCCATCAATGAAAGGCATCAGCGATGGTCACAGAATTTTGGACGTACTGCAATAACCCCAGGCCTTGTGTCGTCAAAACGATACCTGCAGCACCAAGGATTAATATTGTCATTTTTCTTTTAATGATACAAGGAATTCAGGTTTTCTAATAAAGACATAAATTTTGAGCTGAAAAAGATTTCCAAGTGCAACTCAGATGGGATTGGATCTGATTTTAAGGTGAAGTAATTGCCAAGTGTTTAGGTGAAGTTACCTTTATGAAGAGCTTTGCTTCTACCCTGGTTCAGACCATTGAAAGGCAACTCAAGGTCAAGTCTCATGTTGGATGTTACAAACTTCTCAAATGGTCTTGTCTACTCCTAACAAAGAGTCAGTTTATGGCTGACTCTTTGTATAGTTACATCATACATGTATAGTTGACTAAAAGTTAAACATCAAAAGAACTAAAAAAAAAGAATTCAAACTTAGTTCACAAACCAGCATAAATCAGTCATAAATGTGTAGCTACAGATGTTATGAAGACTAGCTAAATTACTAAGAAAACAAACACGTATTATTTGAAGACTACAAGGCTACAATAGTAACATCAAGTATCATACCCAAACTGACATAATTTTTGTTTTCATTTCAATTCAAACTGACATACCATTTCTAGGGCTTATCACTGTCGACCACTTGGATGCTTTGAACTCTTAAAATTCCTCGCTTCCTGCAACATCAAAAATAAGTCTGTTGAAGAACAAAGATGGCAAGTGAGCAAAGCCTATTTCAACAAAGATGGCAAGAATAAATAGTAACAACTAACAAAGCTCCTCATATTAATAATAAAATAGAATCAAGACGGCCTAATCAAGCAAACAAAATCAAGATTAAGAAACCAACATTTATATCTAATGAGTAATCAAGTTTGAGTTTATCCTCATAATTTCGTTTGGTCACAGGACAGAAGCAGTACATAATGAGGATGTGTTGTCTGTTGCCTCCAGAAAATCAACTGCATTATCTGCATTATCTCCAGATATAAAATCAACATCAACTGCATTATCTCCAGTCCTGTGGCAGGTCACAGGTGTGTTGTCTGTTGCCTCCAGAAAATCTACAGACTACAGTACTCAGTTTACCTTGATATCTACAGACTACAGTACAGGTCTCATATACTTGCAAATGGTATGAAGCAAAAGTGCAAAACACATTTGTAAACTCTTCTCCAAATGCCAAACATTGTAAACTGAGATACAAAAACTTCTCCTTGAGTGGCTCTGTGTTTAAGCACAGATAGTGGCTTAATACAATTTAGCCGTCAGCTAAAAAGATGTGGATATGACTTGATTGAGTGGAGAAAAACTGTGGAACCTCGAGCAAACACAGAGCTTCGGAAGGAATTTAGATGGTGGAATAGGGTTTGGGTATAAAGCTGCTTCTCAACCCAAGTGAGAAATATTTGAGAGTTTGGGTCTAATTAAAAAAAAAAACAGTTCAAAAGGCCAAAATCTACCATTAAAAGACTCTGTAGTACCACCAAAACCCTACAAACACTGATATTACCATAAACTAACCTCAAAATTAAGCATAAATCACAACAATTTGCACAAAATCTCTACTTAAAAATCAGAGAAAAATTAGGGATTTGAAATACATGCATACATCATATACATAGAGGAGTAAGGAGAAACGAACCTTGGAAAGGTCAATGTGCTTGTAGAGATCCAGAAGTCTTTTACGGACGAAATCAGAAGTTTTTTATCATCACCCTCACACCAGAAACTCCATCAGATCAGATTCAGAAGTCTATTGAGTTTTGACGGACGAAAGAAATGGAACTGGAAGTCTGGAAGTAAGTCAAGTAACTTAATACACCAACGGCTGAGATTAAAAGAACCATCAAAGATCAACGACTATTAAGCATCGGTTCTTTGGTCCGGTACAGGTCGGTTCTGAGGTTGTACCTGTAACTTGTACCCGCTCGTACCCGGTTCCCATTTTTTGTACCTGTACCCTGTACCCTGTACCCTCGGTTCGGTTTTTTTAGGGTACGGTTTCGTCGGTTCCGGCCCGGTTCTTCGGTTCCGGTCGGTTCCTGTGCAGCCCTAATTGAAACCCTAAAACAAGGATTTTTTTAATTTTTTTTTAAATCCTTATCGGTCCATATCGGCCGATATTTCGGTCTATATCGGCCGATATTTTGGTCCATATCCGCCAATATTTCGGTTAAATATCGTTGGCCGAAATTAACTACATAGGCTGAAACCTTTTCAGGTTCCACTGCGTCATTCTGCTTCTGGACTTCTTCATAAGCTGAAACCTCTTCAGGTTCCACTGCGTCATGTTGATCCTGAACTTCTTCATGAGCTGAAACCTTCATGAACTGAAACCTCTCTTCGTTGAATAACAACCACTGCATCTACAAACCTTTTTAGGTTCCACTGCATCATGTTGGATCTGAGCTTCTTCATCAGCTGAAACCTTTTCAGGTTCCACTGCATCATTCTGCCACAGGACTTCAACATGAGCTGAAACCTCTTCAGGTTCCACTGCATCATGTTGATCCTGAACTTCTTCATGAGATGAAACCTTTTCAGGTTCCACTGCATCATGTTGTTCTGTTTCTTCAAATATATTCATTACCTGCAATATTTATTGATTTTAGAAAACAAAGTATAGTAAATCAAATCAAATCAAAACAAAACAAAGTATAGTAAATTATCACCTCATCATTGTCATACTTTTGTTCTCTATCTTCTTCAACCTCAACATTCACATCATCTTGTTCTACCATTGCATCCACAATCTTTATAGTATTGGTTATCAATTCCTCCATATCTTGTTCATTGTATGAAATTGTTTCTGCTTCATCTCGCTTACGTTTCTTTCTCACGTAAGTCTTCCTCACTGGTTCTAGTTCTAACTTATCTTCAGTATCATATTTTGCGAGAATTGATTGATCTTCTTCCGAAATCCCATTGTTACCGACGCTTGTAATCTTGTCAATCAAAATTCTTGTCCACTTATATTTTTCCTTGTATGTGGTATGTTCATTTCCAGTTTCAACACTCACTTCATTTCTTTCACCAACCATCTCTTCATTTCTTTCAGAACCAATATCTTCATTTCTTTCACCAACCATCTCATTATCCTCTTCATTTCTTTCACCACCAACATCTGCATTTTCCTCTTCATTTCCTTCACCATCTCTGTACTCTTCAAACTGAATTTCCTCTTCCTTTATACGCTGGACCAAGCGTATTTCTTGTTCATTATATTCTAACATGAAGGATCCCTGACGGTAACCCACATTCATCTGTGGAATACAAGAAAAGTTATGATTAATAAGTTGGTATTAAATAAACTATGAAACCTTTTTTGGTTCCATAGTTTTGCTTTTTCATCTTGAATAAGGTGCAGACATTAAAAATTATAAACAAACAAGAATTGTTGTTGCTTTTACCTTGGAGAAAATTTCTGGTTTGTTGGAGAGATCATCAAAATTATTCACCACTTGCTTGCTTATTTCATCAAGGTTCCATCTAGCGAACCTTGCGTACATTTCGCTCTCATCTTCTCTCAAAGTAATGTTTGTCATCTCAGCAACCAATACTGTAAAAAATCAATACACAATTCAACATTTAAATTAGTAATCAAACTTGGGAAAAATAAAAAACAAACATTTTATGAATCAAAAGAAACAAAAATTAACTTACCAGTGGGTAAATGACGCAACCTGATACATCATCAACTTTTTTAGCTTTAATTATAGACTCAATTAGATTTTCATGTAAAACATCAGGCCAACACAATTTATTCATCTCAAATACTTGGTACAAGTATTTTGATGTCAGATTCTGCCCACCTTTGTTTGGGGCAAATATCGAAACCAAGAGATAGAGTATGAATAGCTTGACGAAGTCTTCAGCTTTGGTTTCATCTGCTGATGTTTCCATCATAGCTCTGACAATATCAGTTTTCCTCATCTTCTTAGCTCCTTTAAAATACTCAACTTGAAACATGCTCACCTTTTTCTTCAGCTCAACATCTTGGTGTATATCTACATTCTTCATCATTTGTAGACCAAAGATGACAGCGAACTGTTCAGGTGTTGTCCGTAGTATCATATTCCTTGCGCTCATCAATTTGAAACAATCTAGTTTATCACCCTTTACACTTCTATAAAATGAGCCTAAGATCATCTGAACTGTTCTTGTTGTTTTCTTTAATTTTTCTGCTTGAAGGGTACCATCGAAGAACGGTTTGAAGAAACGCCAGAATGGACATGCAACAAGTGCCTTCATGTGTTTTTCTTTAGTTTATATCAATGCTTTTATTTTTGGTGCCTCTGCACACAAATGTTGTAATGAGCATCTGTATGGATCTGGAATATTTTTTTTCCTGTTATAGAATAAGTAAACCATTAGCAAAAACAGAACAAAATAGGATGAAACCTTTTTGGGTTCCATCAAAACATTCATTAAGTAAAAAAACACCAACATTTTTTAGTCACAACCTATGTAGTTAATTTCGGCCGAAATGGCCGAAATTTCGGATTTCAGGGTGAAACGAAGATGAAATCCGAATATTTCGGCCAACGATATTTAACCGAAATATCGGCCGATATGGACCGAAATATCGACCGATATAGACCGAAATATCTGCCGATATGGACCGATACGGCCGATATGGACCGATACGGATATTTTTTTTTTTTGAAAAATCAAAAAAAAAAAAAAATTTAAAAAAATCCTTGTTTTAGGGTTTCAATTATTATTCATATTTTTATGATATTTTAGAATTATATATGGATATGATAATATCTATAATTAATCTAACGATTTCGATTAGAATTGTAATATCCTTGTTTAATTAGCATTTTAGACGATGAACTTTGAAGTTGTTCTTGTTTTTCTTATGTTTCCAGTTTGAACTTTGTATGAAATCTATGGATCTATATATTTTAGATGATTACTAGTTTTTCTTTCTAAACTTTGTGAAAAAACGTTTGTTATAACGTGTTAAAATATATTTATAATTATAAAATGTGAACTAGCATTTTTTCATAAAATTATAGGTATAAAATATATGGACCGATATTTCACCGATATTTGAACCGAAATTTCCCCGATATACCGGCGTACCAGTGTATCGCCCTCGACCGATACGAACCGAAATCCGATATGTAACAACCTTGGTCACAACCATACACAGAATAGGATGAAACCTTTTTGGGTTCCATCAAAACATGCATTAAGTAAAAAAACACCAACATTGTTGGTCACAAACATACACAGAATAGGATGAAACCTTTTTGGGTTCCATCAAAACATGCATTTTCTAAAAAAACACCAACATTGTTGGTCACAAACATACACAGATTAGGATGAAACCTTTTTGGGTTCCATTATAATACCAATTAAGTAAAAAACCACCAGCATTGTTAGTCACAAACATACACAGATTAGGATGAAACCTTTTTGGGTTCCATCATAATACCAATTAAGTAAAAAACCACCAACATTTGTTGGTCACAAACATACACAGATTAGGATGAAACCTTTTTGGGTTCCATCATAATACCATTTAATTAAAAAACCACCAACATTGTTGATCACAACCACACACAGAATAGGATGAAACCTATTTGGGTTCCAACACAATAATTTAGTTTAAAACAGATGAAATCTAAACGTTGAAACAGATGAAAATCAATGAAACCTACTTTCAGAAAAATGTAACTGAAACCTAACTATGAAACCTGTAATTTCGAAAGAGATGAAACCTTATTAACCAAATACATCGACGAAACCAAAATCAGGAAACTAAAAATCATAAACATGCAGAATATGATGAAATCTTATTTACCAAATGCATTTTGATTTTCAACATAAACAATCACAGAATATGATGAAACTATAAACTTTAATTTACCTTTCGTAGATTCTTGTTTCTTAACTGGTGTATTGAGTTTTTTCTTCATCTTCTTGTCTTGTTTCTTCACCATGTTTAATGATCTTCAATGATTTTTCTTAGGTTTAAACTGTGACAGGATTGAATAGAAGCTTCAGGTAGATTATGATGAGTTAAAAGTAGAAGACTCAATTCTACTGTTGATGATCAACAATCGTTTTAGAATCAGAAATGTAGGTTGATTACGACTCAAATTCTACTGTTGATGATGATTTAAGTGATGACTTTTGTTTCAGGGAGATTAATGTGATGATTTTTGATATGATTGATGATGACGATGATGTTGGTTCAGGTGTTCAGGTATGAATTTTGGACATGGTAGATGATAGAAGTTAAGAGGAAAAAAATGGCGTTAATGGCGTTAAATGAAGGTGGGCGTGCGTAGTGGGCGTGATGGGCGTGAATAGTTTCTGAAGTTGGGCTGAATAATAAGCAAGGGTAATATGGACAGTTGGTTTATAAAGGGTTTTTGTGTTAAATTTGTTTTGTTGGGTTTTATTTAGTTGGATAGTGACACCTTTGGGCTTATAACCCATGGCCTATTTATTAAATTTAAAAATAAATAAAATATCATTTTTGTATATTCTTTTAACTAATTTTTAAAAGTTTACATACTAGCTGTAAGCTTTTTGTAGGACATGGTCATGAGTTCGAAAATGTTTGGAAGCAACAAATTACAAAAGGACTTGCATAATGAGAGGTGTAAGAGAGTGAAGATGCGCAGATTCAAGATTTGATGGAGCTTGTCCAACAAATTGTTGCATTCCACATGAAGCACAATGCCGAACCGGAAGCTGTTGATCTTTTAATGGAGGTTGAGGACATTTATCAGTTAGGTGAGTATCTTGATGCTGCAAATTACAAAAGGACTTGCATGTACCTTACTAGTCTGACCATTCAGCTACCTTGACCAGATGATCGATTGGTTCTGGATACAGCCTAACCTATTTATCTCAAGTTCGGCGAGTACTCTTTAGCAGTATGGGTTGCAATCCTCCTGGATAATTTGAGGTACGTGGCACAGGTGTTTACAATCTGTGATGATATTCAACATAAAAATCAGTTATGTTATATACTCGCACGACATGGTGTTCATTTCGTGCTGGATGAGTCTATGGTTTCCGATGATGATGAAAGGGGGTCGTTTCAGGAAATAATCAACAACATGAAATTAAGTGAAGGTTATGTTAACCTTGCTCGTGACATTGAGGTTATGGAACCTAAGTCTCCTGAAGATATTTACAAGACACATTTAGTTGGCGGCGGCGGGGCTACTGCTGGTGCAAGGGTTGATTCGGCCAGGCAGAATTTAGCTGCTACATTTGTGAATGCATTTGTCAATGCCGGTTTTGGTCAAGATAAGTTGATGATTCCTTTAGACGCTTCAAGTGGTGGCATTACAGGAAGCTGGCTTTTTAAGAATAAGGAACATGGCAAGGCTAGTGCGGCAGCAAGTCTGGGTATGATTTTTCATGGGATGTGGACAATGGGCTTTCACAACTTGATAGGTACTTCCACAGCGATGACTCCTGGTGCATTATTAGGTGTTGGGATTGTCAATTCCAGTCTCAAACACGATTGTGATCCTGCAATGGCGCTCCTTTCTGACTATAAAAATAAAAAACATTCAACAGTTCGCATTGGAGCAATTATGGGGCTAGGTTTAACATATGCAGGAACCCAAAATGAACATATTTATCAGCAATTATCTCTGATTCTTGGTGATTCAAATGCACCATTGTATGTGATTGCATTTACTGCAATCTCATTGGGCTTGGTCTTCGTGGGTTCGTGTAACTTAGATGTTTCTGAGTCCATTATTTTATTGTTGATGGAGCGTAATGAAGCTGAACTTGGGGACCCTCTCACCAAGCTTCTACCCGTTGGTCCTGGTCTTCTGTATCTAGGAAAGCAGGAAAGTGCGGAGGCTACTGCAGAGGTTTCCAAGACATTTCATGAAAAGGTAAGGAAATACTGTGATATGACCTTATTATCTTGTGCCTATGCTAGAACAGGGAATGTCCTCAAGATTCAGCATCTTCTGGGGGAATGCGGTCAATATCTCGAGAAAGGTGAGACCCATCTAGGACCTGTTGTGCTTGGAATTGCTATGGTAGCAATGCGAGAAGAAGTGGGCCTTGATATGGCAATTCGATCACTTGAGCACATGCTACAATATGGAGATCAGAATACCCGTCGGGCAGTCGCTTTGGCTCTTGGTCTCTTCTGCATCTCAAACCCAAAGGTGAATGTTATGGACACATTAAACAAGCCTAGCCATAACGCGGATACAGAAGTAACAATGGCAGCCACTATATCCTTGGGGTTGATAGGTGCTGGTACCAACAATGCTCCAATAGCTGGCATGCTTCGCAATCTTTCAAGCTATTATTCTCAAGATGCCAGCCTCTTATTCTGCGTTCGGATTGCTCAAGGTCTCGTACATATGGGAAAGGGTTTACTCACACTTTCACCTCACCATTCAGAACGGTTCTTACTCTCGCTGACGTCGCTTGCTGGTTTAATCATAATGCTCCATACTTGTCTTGACATGAAATCTTTTATTCTTGACATGTTCCATTATGTCCTTTACTTTCTCGCTCTAGCCATGAAGCCGAGAATGTTGATGACTTTAGATGAGAATCAAAAACCTTTATCAGTACCTGTAAGAGTTGGGCAAGCTATTGAGTTGGTAGGTCAGGCTGGTCGGGGCAAGACAATCACCGGATTCCAAACACACTCAGCGCCTGTTCTTTTAGCTGCTGGTGATAAAGCGGAGCTCGCTAATTGAGTGCCTCTAACAATTTGCAGGCGCCATTCAAATATATTTTGCTCTGTTTCTATAACGCGCTTACTTTCCTAAAATACTCATTACTAAGTCGGCAAGAAACAAATTCAGGTATGTCTTAATTTTAGAAGTTTAGAAACCAGAAATACTTGAAACGCAAGTTTAGAAACCCGAACAATATCATTATATATACTAATCCAAACTACGTACACAATAATCTGTTTCTTTGTGATCAAGTGAAAAAGGTATTCCTCAATCTCCCTTTTTTCTTCCTTTGGTTTGGTTTTCATCTTTTTTTTCTCTTACTTTTTTATTATCTTGGGAAACAGTGTAGTAATTGGTGACTGAATATTACAGGAATTATCAACAGTTTATATTAAACAGTGTAGTAATTGGTGACTTCCGATGGCATCTAGAATTAGGTTACCATCTGAGTATCAACTCCTGGTTGATACTCAAATTATTAGTGATATTGATGAAACTATTTATCATCAAATAATACTTAATGTTAGAAGTGAATGCATACGACATGGAAGAAGAGGAGATACAACAGAGATCAGAGATTTTCCGGAGGAAGTTATAAGGATAAACCCTTTCTTTTCTGAAAGTGATATTATTAGGTCTCAGCTTGAAATTCTGTTCTCCAGAAGTGAAGTTCTAAATGATAATAATACCCGAGGTATAAGTACTGAAATAATATCAAGAGAGATTGAAGACCGAATGACACAAACAACAGATGTTTCGGCAGATTTTCGGGTTAATGTTAGTTTATATACTGAAAGTATAGACCAAGAACAAGAAGAAGAATTCCAACAAGATTTTGATACGCAAGATGAATCGTACAACGGAATCAGAAGAAATCCTGCTCCAAGTTCAGAAATCAGCAAACTTAAAGGTTTTGAGTACGTAAGTGAATGTGGGAAATCAGGTGGATGCATAATTTGCTTAGAGGATTTAATCGATAAAGAAGAAGTTATTATGATGAGATGCGAGCACAGATTCCACTCAGCTTGTTTGCTGAGATGGTTCGAAGAGAACTCATCATGTCCATTATGTCGTCGCTCCATCGTCCAAAACAGCAACAGTAAAGAATCATCTAAACAAGTTGATGAAGATTAGTTTTTTTTTTTTTTATCTTTCTTTAAACAAATTAGTACGCAAAATCAGCTCTCTTCGGGAAAAATCAAGGGATATCTGTGGAACCAGTGCATGGGTTATCTAATGATCATGCATCAAAAGTGCAGCAGCTCCAGATTAAAGGTAATAAACTATCTCTTCTGTGTTGTCTAATTCGTTCAATTTTATGATACTGAGAAAACAGCTATATGGATTTAGTTTTGCGGCAACTTATTAGTGTAGCTTATATGTTTGAACTAGAAGTGGAATATAGTGTGGATCGGAGATAAGCTAAAAAGGCTGATGTTGTAGATTAGGGTGCAAAAAAAAAAGAGCTTAAACAAAAATCAGCAAGTCAAAGTTGCAAAAAAAAAAAGAGCTTAAACAAAAATCAGCAATCAAAGTTGCAAAAAGAAATAAAGCAGAAACAAAACTACAAAGCACATTCAGAAAGTCAGTCTTTTTAGGTTTGATTCGATCCACACTATCCAAAACTGAAGGTTCGTTCATAAAAATCGGCACTAACAGGCTGTAGTAGTGCTTCCACTGTCAAATAGGTGCCTGCACTGCAACTAAAACAGCGAAAGTTGTCGCTCATAAAATCGGCACTAACAGGCTGTAGTAGTGCTTGCACTGTCAAATAGGTGCTTGCACTGCAACTAAAACAGCGAAAGTAGTCGCCGAACTAAAGAAGTATAGTGGATAGTAGTGCTTTCACTGTAAAAAAGGTGCTCGCACTGCAATAGAAATCCAGTTGTATCGGTTGAATTTAGTTGAATGAAGTAGATTAGTGGATATGTGGTGCTTGCGTTGTTAAAAAGGTGCTCGCACTGCAATTAAAGTCCAGTTCTACAAAAGAGTTAGTTTATGAATTCGGTTAGGGGTTCTGCACTAGGTGAAGGTCGAATGAGAAACTGTGGACGGGTTCTTTCGGAAAAACTGAGATTTAACTGATTATGAAGCTTAGTTTTTTTTTTTAATCTTTCCTTAAACTCCTGAGGTTTAACTGGTTTGGTCCCCCTCGGGAGTATGTACTTGAATTCATATATATCAATATCATATTCAGAATGTGAATGTTGCTGTAATATTATAAATCTGTCTTTGATATCCATAATGTATTTGAAATTGTGTAATTTCTCATCGGTATCTAAAATCACAACTCTGATTAAACTAACACGTACCTTTCTTAACAAAGAAAACAGCAGAAGAGTTGATTTACCTGTAAGCATGTCTAGAATGAATCGACTACACCAGCTTTGCACACATTCTGCTCCATGTTGCCAAGAAGATCCATATATAGAAGTTTTCCATTGACAAAAGCATAGATAGAACCTCTAGAATCAGTATGACTTATCACCTTCCACTTCTGATTCTCAACAACCCACCTCCAATGCACGAATGCTAGCCATTATTTCAAGTATAAAATTAGTAGCTACATGCAGACCCACCTGATTCTGCAACAACAATTTCACCCAGATGGTTTCTAGCCACAAACCTATAACCTGCTAAATCTGGATTACCCCTAGAGGCACCATCACAGCACAAAAGAACAACAGGGTCTTCAGGAAGTTGAAAAGTGCAGTCCACCACTACTAAATCCAAGATGTTCCCCATCGGCTTGCGCATATAAACTACCACTCACAGTAATTTCCTCAAATTTGATGGACTGCACACTTCAGATCTCCCAACAATCCCATCGGTGAGACAGTTCTCTCAAGGTTAAGCTAGATTCAACAAAACTTGACAGAACAACCTTAATAATGGTATTCTAGATTATCACAAAAAACCTTCAATTGGTTCCTTAACTCTTCCATTTTTCTATGTATGCGAGAAACACATTGACGAACAAAATTCACTTTATTTAAGACCAAGTCGACAAAACACCACATCACTACCCAAAAAACAAACTACATTCCCATATAAACTTTTCCTAAAACAGATGATATCAACAAAATCCAATGTTTCTTAAACCCATGTCCCCCAATATCCCAATCCCAACTTAAACACACCTAAATACCATCAATACAAGTAACAAAACACCAACATTTTACCCAATTCCTACTGTAACAGATATGCCTAGTAACCATCCATACAGGTAACAAAATCCCCAAAATGTCAACTTCCAAAATCAACACATTTCACTAAAAACATTTAACCAAAGCCTCGTAACATCTTCAAAATTATCACATTTCATTAAACCCTCACTAAATCCTACCCTAAATTAGACAAATTGAACAAAAAAGAACTCCAAAAACAATGGCAACAAAAGAAGGTTACCTCAGGTACATTAAAGTAGAGCATGCGGATTTGAAAAGCCAAAGACCTCGCACTTGCAGATCTCCCAACAATCCCAAGCACCAATGCTTTACATCCCTCTACACAAATGATGCACACTCTCCAGCCAACCGGATGCCGAAAACGAAAGACTTCTCAACGAATGAGCCCTTCTCAAATTTGGATGAAGAAGTAGATATGGAGTACAAGTGCACTTAAAATGATTTTCTTTTTCTAATCATACTAAATTGTATTATAAAGAGATTAATAAGAATCTGAAGGACACAATATTGGAACAACATGAAGAGGTATCTTCCTATTAACTCACAGTAATTTCCTCGACTTTGATGGACTGCACGCAAAAAAGAAAAACGGTCGCGACTCCCATGTGATGTCTCTCTATGAATTCGTCAACTAGAAAGCATGGAGGAGTTCTTGAATCGAGAATATTTTTGAGTATTAAACATAGCCCAACTGAAAGGGTTGCTGATTTTCAATTGAATCTCCTCGACAGTAGATCTTACTGTGGGAGGACCGGTGTCTACCGGTAAAACCTAATTTGCTTGGAAGCAACAGAAAAGATCAGATGCCAAAGAAAAGGCCATAAGATAATAGAAACATATGCACCTTCTAGAAGAAACATTTGGCACTGATAGGTGTGTCCCTTTGTATTGCTTATGCACCCTAAAGACGAAATCATACCATTTGAAGTTCTGAAGGATTACAACCTGGAAAATAAAGTATAAAGCAAAATTGAAACACATAGGGATGGCAAGTATTTCATACAGCAGGAAGTAGAATGGTTGAGAAATTTGTGAAGGATAATTAGGTTAGCGATATATAATACCTCAAGATTTCCGTTACACGAGTCTGCAATAGCTGTTATTCCTAGTCGCCCACATTGACTAGAATGTTCAAAGCATTAAATACATTTGATAAAATCTTACAGTCAAAACAATGGCATTAAAGCACCAAAAAGTTCCATGTGTAAATAGTACCTTATTTACCGTATTGACTAACAGTACCTTATTGACTAACAGCTGACTCACTAATACTCCCCCTCAAACTGTTGAGAGATCAACAAAAACAGTTTGAAAACAACATAAAGAAAAACAGAAACAGAAAGTTCACGTGACTGCCGAATCAAAACAACCTGAATCTCTATCATTACCCAACATACCAGTATAACCAAACAGCAGAGTTAATAACCTTGAAAACTGAGGCTTGCACAACCCTTTGGTAAACACATCCGCTAATTGCTCCTCACTAGCAACGTGATGAAGCTTCAAGAATCCCGTAGCAACCATCTCCCGAACAGCATGGTAATGAACCTCTATATGTTTGGACCTGGCATTAGGGCTGTCAATATACATCCGAATTCCGAAATCCGTTTCCGACAATCCGATATCCTATAGGATTTTATCCGATTTATCGGATTTCGGATTCCGGAATCGGAGTGACTATCGGATTTTACTTCCTTAATCTAACGGATCCGGATTAGGCAATATCCGGTAGGTTAATATCCGAAATCCGATAACCCAGGGTTTTTTTTGTAATTTCGCACCCTGAATACATTTCACATTTGCACCAGCACGCAGCACCCCGGTCTTTCCTCTTTCCGGATTTCGTCTGAATCGTCTCTCTTCTCTTCAGTCTTCAAGTCAGAGTTACAGACGATTGGAGGCTCTCCCCACTGATCTAATCTCTTGATTCTTTTCCTTCATCTAAACTTCAACCAGGTAATTTATTTCTTCTTTGTTTCGTGATTTGGGATGTTTTAAGTAATTAGAGTGTGAAGATTTTCTAGGTTTCGATTTGTGGGTGTGTTGATTAACTTGATTTTTAGGTTTCAGTATATGGGTGTGATGATTTGTTTTCTGTTTTCAGTATATGGGTGTGAATCGTGTGATGATTTTTAGGTTTCAGTGATCTGTTAGCAACATTAGGGTATGAATTTTGTTACTGTGGCATCTCCTCATCTTGGTTCAAGGGGTAACTATCATGTATGCTTGTTTTTCCTTTGTATTTATGAATTCTTAATTTGGTTCTGCTTAATTGAATGATTCCTATGTTGTAAGGATTGATAGTTGGAAATTATATCTTTTTCTCAAGTTATTCCGAAGTAGGGTGTCATAAGAAGAATGATTCTAGAATGAGAATTGGGAAATGCTCTCCCTAGGTGATGATGTAATTTTAGAAAGTGGTAAATAAAGGTTCGATTCTCGAACTTGTGAAGGTAATGATTTTAGAAAATATTAAACTTAATTTAAACTAATAAAAATCAGGAAATTAAACTAGAGAATATTTTTAGAAAATATGGAGAAAACTAGGAATCAAGGTTCAGTTATTTCTAACAATTTATGTGATTAATCATGTAATTCTTTTTAACAATTTAATTCAAGTTTGCCAAAAATATGTTTCCTAAAAGAATAATTGTAAATCCTAAGCATGGGACATCAAGAGTAATTAACTAAGCATGACCCATCAAAAGAGAACACAACTATTTAATAAAAACCATTTTTTTTTAATTTAAATCCATGCAAATAATAATAAAAGAATTAAAAATAATTAATTAAAAATAGACTTACCACATAAAATTGAGAGAAAAACCTCCTCCATCATCCCAGTAAATAGACTTAGCTCATGGTGAAGAAAACTTGCTCAAAAGTTGGTTTCATTGCTCAAAATATCAATTACAAAGGTGAATAACGCTATAACAGCTGATTTGATACGCTTATATGCGTTACAGGAGATGGTTCAGCTGTTACAGTAGAGTTTAAGCAACAAAGGGTTTGAAGCAATAGACAACAGGAAAATTCAAATCAGCAACAGTTATAAATGTTACTGAGTCTTCTTCTCCGGCAGTGATGGATGAAGAACAGCCGGCCGGTGCAGCAGCAGCTAGTCGGCGGTGACGGAATACTCGCGGGAATTCTCTGTTTTCTTCTCTAGGCTTTCGTAGTCGATTCTCTTGGCTTCTCTTGGTATTTATAGACTTAACAAACCCTAGAGAGAGTTCTAAACCTAATAGAACTCTCTAGAACAGCCCACAAATCCCAATCCTAATCGAATCATGATTCCGGCCAAATACATGATTTCCACACTGATTTCACGGGATCTTTTGATGTTTATGACTTGCGTGAGATTGCTATTATCATTTGGAACAATCTAGAAACAAAATATCCTTCGAATCATTTGATTTTATCCATCCAGTAGATTTCCCGATGAGCTGAATCGGCTGATCCGGCTAAGTCGACTCGCTGGCTCGCTGGGTTGAATCGCCTGGTTGACCCGCTGGGTTGACTCGGCCGATCCTAGGGTGTCCCTTATCCATTCTTGGGGTGCCAATAACACTTGTCCTTGGGTGCCTTTATCACTTTTTGAGCCAATTTTTCCACAAATCTTTATTCTTCTAATGTACCTACAAAAGCATAAAAACACGTAATAGACACAAAATCGAATACTAACTCACTAGAAATTAAGGTGCAATTTAGACACTAAAATGTGTCTATCAATAAGGCTGAAGCCTGGATCATGTTCCCTTTATTTGCATATGGTCGCTTGTTTTTGGCTAACCCTGATTTTCCATTGATAATGCACCTCTAAATCGTGATACTTTTTACACACCTGCTGCGAATGACCCAACTGTTGGTTACACGGATTATCCATATTTAGATCAAGGTACCTAATAATTAGCTGCTACTGTAAGTAATTTGATCTTGTTTGTGTATTTTTGAAATTGTTTGCATGTAATTTTTCCGGGTTTTAATCTAAAATGCACTCTGCAATGTGCATTTTTTTTTCTTTTTTTTACGTGCACAGCTGGGTCCAACTCCCCTCAGCCCCTCTTTCTGTTCACTTTATATACATTTAGTCCCTCTCTAGCTAGCTCTATAGAGTGTGTTTGTGTGTGCTAAGAAGCATCAATCATCATGCTTCTTTCTCCAGTTACCTTTAATAGGCTGGTGTTATCATCAAGAACAGAAACACCACCACTGGATAACTCCCTACAGAAGAAATCTGAATTTGCGGTCTCAGCAACATCAAAAGCAGGAGGAGGAGGAGGAGGAGGAGGAGGAGGCAATTCATGGCGTAGAAAAAGACCAGAGCAGCACAGAAATGAAGAAGATACCAGTGGATATGGGTCTGAGTCCGAAGAGAATAAGATTGCAAGTGGAGTTGTTGGTCACGCTGTTCTAGCTAAAATTAGAGGTGCAGATAAAAAAGAAATAGAAACAGCAGTAACCACTATTCTTAGTTTCTTCATCACTCATGGGTTGTTATTGAGATGACACATTAAGGATTGACAATTCAATTATATTTCAGTTTTTAATTTTTCATTCTTTATTTTTATTGTTTCTTTTTGTTTCTAAATGCTTGTCAGAAGGATTACTGATGGACAAATTTGTTTCTATAATCTTTTCTTCTAACTATTTTTTGGTCCTCTAATACTTTGTTCTTTTTTTTTTCAGAATGTCTCAAAGAGAATCCAATCAAGTTGGAACCCCAAGCTGCAGTCAACCAAATTGTTCACAACAAGAACTAGGAGAACAAAGTGTTGGATGTTCAACAACTGCTTCAACACCTTCTAGTAAGAGACCAGCAGTTGAAGCAGAAGAATATGATCCAATTATTGTTGCTGCAATGAAAAAATTGCGAACAACAAGGTCACTGGTATGGGATGAATTTACTAGGAACGTTAGTAAAAGGCTTGTAAAAGGGAAGGTGGATGAGTATGAGGCTTTCATTGAAGGTAAATGTCATCATTGTGGAAAGGTAATTGAAGCATGTAGTGAAAAAGGAACTAGCCGCTTGTCTACTCATCTAAAAATCTGCCCCAATAAAGAAGAAAACAAGCCAGGACAGATGAAGATTTCTACAGCAATGAAAAAAGCAGGTAACCAAGCAACTAAAATAGTTAATTAGAAGTATGATCCAAATGTTACTAGGTTATGCATTGTTAAAATGATTGCTAAGCATGATTACCCTCTTAACATGGTTGAGCATTTCTACTTTAGAGAGTTTTGTAAGTCTTTGAACCCTGCTGCTAAAATACCATCTAGGAATACAACTAGATCAGATCTAATGAGGTGTTATGTTGAAATGAAAGCTGAATTGCAACTACAATTGGATAATTTGACTTCCAAATATAGTCTTACAACTGATATGTGGACTGCCAAACATACTAAAGATGGTTATTGCTGTGTGACATGCCATTTTATAGATGATAAGTGGAATTTGCAGAAGAAAACCTTAGCTTACATTGTAGTCCCATCACCACATACCGGAGATGTTCTCTCAGATTTTATCAAAACTTGCACTTTGGAATGGAACATAGATAGGAAAGTTTTTGCTTTAACTGCTGATAATGCTAGTGCGAATGGCGTTATGATGAGAAATCTGATTAGTTGGTTAGATGGTAAGAATTGTATATTGCTTGAAGGAAAAATGTTTCACATGAGGTGTAGCAACCACATACTACATTTGATTGTATTGTATGTCATGAAAGTAGCTGCAGAGTTTATAGAGGGTATTAGAGGGTGTGTTAAATATGTTAAGTCTTCACAAGCTAGGAAAGAGAAGTTTGAAACAGCATTGGCACAATGTAGATTGTCTGGAAAGTCAGTTAGTTTAGATGTGGACACAAGGTGGAACTCCACTTTTCTAATGCTTAAGAATGCAATTGCACTTCAAGAAGGTTTTGAAAGACTAAATGAGTTTGATCTTGATTTCAATCTTCTTCCATCTAGACAGCAGTGGGAACAAGGAAAAGTAATTTGTAATTGTTTAGAGGTTTTTAATGATATTTCAAATAAGTTTGCAGGGATTAAGTATCCAACTGCAAACTTGTATTATAATGGGGTGTATGAAGTTAACAAATGCATCAAAAGTTGGGAAGATAGTTCTTTTGTCTATATCAAAGAAATGGGGTTAAAAATGAGAGAAAAGTTTAATGCATATTGGAGTGACTGCAATTTGGTTATGAGCATTGGAGTGGTTTTAGATCCAAGGTACAAGGCAAAATGGGTAAAGTACACATATAAAAAATTGTATGGAGTTGATAACTATGGAGATGAGTATGAGAAATTCAAAACAGACTTGAGCCAACTTTTTAATGCATATGAATCTGAAAGCAGCACTGCAGCTCCTGATTTCTTTGGCAACTCTGTCTCTACCATGGATGTAAGCAGCTCAGGTACAAGTACAACTAACCCAGATTATGCTGAGTTTATGATGGAAAATGATGAAGATGGTGTTCAGAAGTCTGAGTTGGAGAAGTACTTAGAAGAACCAATTCTTCCATCTCTGTCACCCCAAGATGAGTTTAACTTTGATATATTGAGTTGGTGGAAGCTAAATGCCCCTAAGTACCCAACTCTCGCAAAGATCGCAAGAGATGTTTTGGCTGTTCCAGTGACTAGTATGGCATCAGAATCCATGTTTAGTGATGGTGGTAGGGTTCTTACAACACATAGAACTTCATTAGATCCAGAATTAGTCCAAGCATTGCTTTGTCTAAGTGATTGGTTGCCAGACTTCTTTGATCCAGGTTAAAAAAAATTTCCTTTGCTTTATCCTCAATTTTTCATAGTTTCAATTGTTGTTCTTCTGATTTCTGATTGATTTTGAATATTTGTGTACTAATGCAGATATGCAAATTGAAGACTGAAGTTGATGCAACAACATGCAAGCAGCCAAGCAAGAGCACTAGCAGTCTGCCATTGCCTTTATTCTTTTGCTGCATGTTATTTGTTTGTGACTTTTTATGGGTTGTTTATATTTTCTTTTCATGTGTGAGACTGAGAGACTGAACTGAACTCTGTTTTAGAACATTTTGAATGTGTATGAAGTCAGAAGAAGTCATTTTAACTTTGTTTTTTTTTATTTTTTTTTTACCCAGAATTCGGGTTTTATCGGAAAAATCCGAATTTCCGATAAGTTAACCTTAACCTTATCGGATTGGGTTTTCTAGAATCCGTCGGATTTTATCGGATTTCGGAATTCCGATAATCCTTAACCTTAACCTTATCGGATTTGTTAAAATCCGACGGAATTTAATCCATTGACAGCCCTACCTGGCGTGAAACACTGGATTAGTCGCCAGTGAGATAGCACTCGTATTATCACAATATAGATGAACAAATGCTAACAAAGGAAGATGCAATTCCTGCAGCACATAAGAGATCCATTGCATTTTTGCTGTAGCCACAGTGATGCACTTATATTCCGCCTCAGCTGATGACTTTGAAACTGTCGGTTGTTTCTTGGACGACCAAGTAACAATTGAAAAACCCAGAAACACCATAAATCCAGAAGTGGAACGTCTCGTGTCCAGGCAACCGTCCCAATCAGAATATGAGAAAGCCCTCAGATTCTGTAGATCACCTGACCTCATAGTGATTCCAACTCCAATACTTCCCTTCAAATATCTAAGAACCCTTTTAACTAGCAGCAGATGTAACTCAGTAGGATCCTTCATAAATTGAGATACATAATTAACCGCAAAACAGATATCAGGTCTCGTCAATGTTAAGTATTGCAGACTCCAAACTTTGTTCCATATGCAGCAGGGTCAGGGAGAACAGTGCCATCATGTATAGATACTTTATCGGCCTTTGTGACAGGAGTTGTACATGGTTTACATTCTAATATATGAGCCTTTGTCAACAAATCAACAATATACTTATTCTGAGTTAATAGCAAAGAATCAGGTTGTCGAACAACCTCAATACCTAGAAAATAACTCAGCTGGCCCAAATCCTTCATAGAAAATCTCGACTCCATAGCTTGTATCAACTCAGTTATTAAAACATCAGAAGTGCCAGTTAAGATTATGTCATCAACATATACTAAGAGGATCATCATTCCAGAATTATCATTGTAAACGAACATCCAGTTATCAGAACAGACTTCAAGAGACCATATGTTATAAGAAAAACACTAAAGGCATGAAACCAAGCCCGGGGAGCTTGTTTGAGACCATATAAACTTCTCTTTAAATTACAAACATACGATGGAAAATCTGGATGAATGAACCCTTGTGGATGTATCATATAGACAGGCTCCTCTAAATGACCATGCAAGAAGGCATTCGACACATCTAGTTGTCGGATAAACCAGTTCTTAGTAATGGAAATAGTAAGTACAATCCTCACAGTTGCAAATTTCACTACTAGAATAAATGTGTCATAGTAATCTATCCCTTCTAGTTGAGTATTTCCTTGAGCTACCAACCTAGACGTAAATTTATCCACTGTCCCATCAGCCTTTAATATCACTTTGTAAATCCATTTACATCCCAAGATATTCATCCAGGGTTCAGGAGGCACATACTCCCAAGTATCATTCCCAACTAAAGATGTCACTTCTTCCTTCATAGAAGAAACCCATTTTGGGATCCGAGAGGCCACCTTATAGTTCTTTGGCTTATTAGTAGCGGTCAACAGAGAGGAGTAATTACTAGGAATAGGATGTTTAACAACAGAATATGAAATATGATATGGATAATGCTTCTGTTTAGAAATCCCACTCTTTGATCTAGTGATAACAGTAGGTGTAGAGGTAGACCCTAGATCAATGGTAGGAGACAACTCAGAAACAACAGAATTAGGTAATACAGAATCAGACACAAAGGATAATACTGAAGAAGGCTCAGAGAAGTAGAAGTTTTCCTCATCAAAAACAACATGTCTAGAAGTGTGGGTCTTTTTAGAAATAGGATTAAAACACTTATATCCTTTATGAAAAGAACTATATCCAATAAATATACACTTGATAGATTTTGGTGACAATTTATAAAATCTGGAATGACCTAAAAAGGGAAAACAGATACAACCAAAAACTCGAAGAGCAGCATAATCTGGATCAGATTTATATAGAATTTGAAAAGGAGATTGGAAGTTCAAGATTTTGGTCGGAGTTCTGTTTATAAGGAAATTGGCAGTGAGAAAAGCATCATACTAAAATTCCTTAGGACAGGAAGCATGAAACAGGAGAGTATTACCCATTTTAGTAATATGCTTGTGCTTCCTTTCAGCTGGACCATTTTGTTCAGGAGTTTCAGGACATGAAAACCTAACTAAAATTTCATTGTTTTCTAGAAAACTCCTAAATTTACCTTTAACAAGCTCAAAAGCACCATCTGTTTGAAAAAAATTTATTTTTGTAGAAAATTGATTTTCTGTTTGACTTTTGAAATGAGAAAAACAAGACAGAGCATCTGACTTGTTAGACATTGGATACATCCAACTATATCTGCTAAAGTCATCCACAAAAAAATGTAATATCGAAAACCAGAAAAAGATGCAAAGAACAGGTTTTATCAGATGAAACAGAAGTTATTTATTTTTGAGACTGTTAAGTGTTGTAAAATCTTATTGGATGGATGACCTAGTCTAGAATGCCACACAGTAGAGGGAGATGAAACAATAGAAGAAGCAAAAGAAGAAAAACACTCAGATGAAGATATGTTGGAAATTGGATAAAGATTGTTAACCATTCTACCCTGAGCCAACAGAGTGTGATCTGTTAAACATCTGATCTCATAACCAGTCGGATGAAAAATAAAGTAACACTTATGTTCTTTAGTAAAACTAGCCACTGATAACAGATTGTGTTTGAGCTCAGGAACAAATAAAACTGTGTTCATCCTAAAGCTAGTTTTAGATGTGTGCAATAAAGAAGTTCCAAGATGGGTAATAGACTAGGCAGGTGATTGCTAGTGCCAACGATCAAACATGTCAATCAAGTACATCCAAAGTGAATAATACCAGCTTTGAATGTGGTTCCGTTGAACAGAACGATATTGCTACTTCCCATCAATCTGATGCAGATGTTGTAGCAATCAAGGAGACTCTGTTTTCCAACTACAGTCTTGCAGTTGCTGAAAATGAAGAGTCATATAATGGCGTTTCTTGTCTATATCCTTGGAATTGGACTGAGCAAAACTATGTTGCTGGAAACGCATATTCCTGGCATCCTCTGCAACATGCAGCTCTTGTTGCCATTGAACATGCTTCATCCAGGGATAGGCGCCTATTTCCTGGGCCGGTGGATCCTGATGATCAATCTGTCAATCAAATGGATCACACAATCTATTCTCCCAATAGCACACTAGCGAAAAGACGGAAATTTGATTCTATAAAAATGAGTTTATTTTTATTTTCTTGTATCACTCAGCGACTGACCACGCCGATAACTTTGTATAAGAGTTCGTAGGATCTTCCCAATGGATCTTACAGTTATTGGTTTTAATCTCTTTAAGCTTTTGTTGTTTAATCATGCCATTTTCAGGATGCCAAGGTTCTGAAAGCTTGCTCTAATGGTGATTCTCATTCTAATAGTGATTCTTTTGTTGGGAATAATTAATTATCTTAGAAAAATACTTTCGAAGATGAAAGAAAAAAATTATGATTTATAAACTTTTTATTATTCCATTATTTTATTTTTTCTGTCCTGATAGTTTAGAGAAAATAAGAAAAAAATATTTTTGTTAAAAAAATAATTGATTATGATAATTTTTATAAATAATTTTTCTTTATTTATAAAAATAATGAGTTTTTTAATTATAATTAAAATAATCAGTTACTCTAAATTTTAACAAACACATATATAATATATTATGGGCTGGATAATTGATTAGGACTCATAATTTATTATAATAATAATTACCGGACACCCATATAAACATTAATCAAATTATAAGTTATTAATTAATAATTTTAAAGGATTTCTAATGGAGTCAGAAATGTGTAAGATCTTTACATTTGAAAGGCCACATCGTCTTTTTGAATTTTTATTCGTACTACTTTCACAAGTAATGTCAATGTATGCATCAACTATTGATGAAAACACATGCTTTGTATTAGCATAACCCACTAACATGCCATTGTATGTTAGACTGTAGATTTGGTGCATAAATCTTGAGCTTACAACTATATATCTTGGAGTTTGTAATGAATAAACGCTTCAATGAAGCAACCGAGATATTTAAAACCTTCGTTTTCATCATGTAATAATTACTTAACATCAATTCTGCGAGGACAGGGGAATTTGAAAATAATTGCGCATTCAAGCTCTCATCCACAAATACCATATGCTTAAGGCGAAGGATCTTGAGCCTTGGAAATGAAACTGTTTCAGCAGCAGGAAGAGTCCCAATCTTTTTTATCTTCGTTGAAAGATTCCCACCATCCATTTCTATCTTTAACACAGTGAGAGTTTCACAAGTGAATAAATAAATCCATGGGTAACACAAACTCCGTTGGTATACAGAGACTGAGTTCTTCAACTTTACGCATCATTAGAGTAACGATCCATCCAGATAACTTATCATTAGCAAAGATACTATCATAATCAAGAAAACATTTCTTTATATTAGGCAAATCATTACGAAATAGAGGATGAGATTGATGTAGCAGTCTATCCATAAAATTAACCAACCCAGTTATCTCTAGAGACCAATATAAGTCATCCTAACCTGCGTTCTCATCTCTAGTTTCTATAAACCGAGATGATATGGTGAAGAAGTGGGTCATATAGGTCACCCAGCCTATCCTTTCCCAAACCCATGTTCTTGTTCTGTAACTAATCCCTGATCATTGTTCATCCCTAAAACCCAAAATCTTGTAATCCCTAAAGAAAAATGAGGTTACAACAAAAACTAAACCCAAAATTTTGATCAATGATTCAAATAGATGGAAGCAAAATAAAAATAAAAAAATAACATTTTTGGAAATTACCGAAGAAATGATGAAGTCTTGATACCCGGCCAGATTGATCTGAGACTGATTATTCCTCCATTCAATCACCACATTGATGAATTACAGAAGACCCAAAGAAAGGAGCAATTTTTTTTTTTTTATTTTCGAGACCCCACTTTACTTGATGAGATGATTCACTGGGTGATTGTCACGTGCCTTCTCCCAGTTGAAGAACTAGAGTCAATCTCATGGTGAAGGCACGTTAAGAAACGAATTTTCGGGGGTGGTGGAGAATTTAGGCATTCATCGTCGGGTGGTAAAGGGTGTCTTAGAGCTTCCACGGTGGGCCGATAAATTCTGGATCAAATCCAAATTTGATCTCTAGTCCAGATAAAATTAATCACAGTAATATGAGTGTATTTGAGTTTTGGTTCAGTTTTGTCATTATTTCAGATCATATTTCGTTTGAGAACTGGACCAAACATAAATATGATGAATCGTTAACTTATCCGTGCATCTTGTATCAGGCGTGAATCTGGCTCTTTGTCTCATGCCATGCGTTTACCTAGACGTACATCTGAAAATTGACAGGTGGTTATCTAAGAGAACGCCCCATCAGGCGGTTGTCTAGGGATACGCATGTCATTTGGGTGTGCTTTTAGAAATACGTCTGAAAATTGAGCAGGCGGTTGTCTATTTGAATGCCCCATCAGACGGTTGTCTAGGTGGGGCGTTCGTCTGGGACTATGCCTGATCAAAATTTACTCTTTACCCGTTGTGTTTCAGGCAGAGTAAAGACCAAAATTCTTACTCTTTATCCATTGGTTATACTCGCACCACTGTGGAATCTCTATGTGATAGTAAATGACTAAACTATTTGTTACTTAAATTAATTTAAACTATTTCAAAACTAAACTAATAATCATCTACATCTAATAATTCTAATTCTAAGTTTAATTCTAATTCTAATTATATTTCATAAATAAATAAATAAACTTCATTCCTAACTCTGAATGATTTTTCTTTTACTTTATTCTTCTCATTTTCCTTATTTCCATAACCGTTTCTCGTCTCGATTAGTTACCGATTCATAATATTTTCATTGTTCATTAATTTTATCTATAAACGAAACGTACGAAACAATCTTATAGGAATAGGGTACCAAATTTAGGGATTCTAGCAACCGCTAATCATGAAAATCAAGGAAAAGTGAAAAAAAAGTTGAAGACAAGTTCAAGCACAAACGGAGTCTCTAATTGTGATTGTCACAATTTTACATTAGAATGTATACATTTCCCGACAAACACATTCATTTTTATATGTTCATGATCGATAAATTGAGTAACAATCATCATAACAGGGTTAAATTTGAAGTTGCGTAGAGAAGTTGGACTAACAAAAGCTTTTGCTAGCCGAACTTTTGAATATGAAAAACACGAAAAATAATTCGGTTAAAAAATTTTATTTATTTATACCAAATTTTGATGTTTTAAAACAATACACTAAATTTTATTATGTTGATTTTTTTTATAGCCGAACATTTCTTTGCATCTTTATTTCACATCATTCTTCGTCGAGTTTAAATTTTGCTAGCCGAACTATATGTCTTCAAAATGAACTTTAATTGTACGTGCACATATTGGTTTTCTTATCTTAGAATAAATGTAACGAAACAATAGTGGAAGATTTTAAAACTCCCATCCCTTAACACGATATACACTTAGGAAGAAACAAACCTGGTTCGTACTAAAAAAGGGAAGTCGTTACCTGGAATTTCAATATGTGGTGATGTCAACTAGGAAATTAAAAAATAAGTCGTTATTGTGGATGAAGTATTAAACAATGAAGAAGAAATATTGTGAATGAAGTATTGTACATTGAGGAGGATGTTGGGAATGAAGGTCAAAACAACAAAAAAAAGAGAACAAAGACGATGCAGAAGAAAGAAGAAAATGATGAAAAATAACAAGAAGAAATTTAAACAAGAACATATTGCTATTATTCAATTTAAAGAGGGGAAGAAGTTTACGAATCCTTGTGCTAGATGCATATACATTCCTTACTCAAACTTGTGTCTATCTCTACGTAAAAAAAACTATGATAAACTAAGATATGGAACGAAAGTGTTATTTGACTACAAACACCAGTAGAACGCTAAAATATATATATATATAACAGAAGTATTAAATTTTAATTACAAATGTGTTCCTAGCTTATTTATTTTTAGATATTACTATATATATATATATATATAATGCCATTTTTTTTTTGTACAATCTAACTAGGGATATCAATGGGTCTAGTTAATTTCGGTCACCACTAGACTAGGACCGAAACATGTTTATAAAGATCGAGTATGCTTCCTAACGGTTTTGGTCTTGATTTGGTGGACTCAAAACCAGGCTCGTAAAAACGCGGGTACACATCGGAACTTTGGTAGTCATTGGGTCGTTAAAAAAAAAGAAAAGTTTAAAGTAAAAACTAGACTAATTCTTTGTGTTTTAACTAAAAAAAACCCAAAGAGGATAAATATCAACTATTAGATATCGACAGGGTAAAACCGATGAAGACCCAAAATCTTATTATTTTTAAAAGTCTACCCATAGGGTGTCATAATTGTTAATGGGTCTAATATCACGATCCAAACCCGAATCACCTGGTTCCAGTTCGGTATCGGATAATCGGATACCTATTGATATCTCTAATTATAACAACGTAATTCGACTTTTAAGATACTAAAAAGTGGTTGGCTGGGATACGATAAAGAAGTGTGACGAGGTAGTGGAGAAAGTAACAACTGCTGAAAAATACAATTGAATATCACGTAGATAAAAAAAAGATGGAATTAATAACAATGGAGACAGTTGTGTGATTTACACTCTCAACTGACTATATTATCTAATATATTTCCTACTCTTATTCATCCACTGTGTATGATACAGATTGGTTGTTCAATTGACAAATTATCAATTGACAAATTATCAGCAGAATACCCAGAGGTTAATTCGGTTGATTATTTATTAGTTGAACCTAGATTTTTTTAAAACATTCCAAGGTTCGACTGACAAGTTACCAGCTGAATTTCTCTCTGTATCTGTCGAATTTAAGTTCAGTTGATTAAAACATGAAATTAGACAGACGAATTTATTATTGTTATTTATAAAATGAAGTTCGGCTACCATTTTCATGTTTAATTATCAGTTGAATTGTTCAGCAACACCTTCAGAATGAAACACAATGAACATTTTGGTTGATAGTTCGTTTCAAATATTAGTCGAACCTCTCTATAAATACCCTAAAACCCTAGAGTTTTTTTTCGATTCAAACTTATCTATCAATCATATAAGAAAATAAGACATGGATTTATGAAAAATTCTATTATACATATCTTTACAATGAAGAAAAAAATAAAATATAAAAGTAAGAAAAATAAATAAAAAGATTAAATATAAAATTTAAACAAATATAAAAAATTAAAAAAACAACGATAAATTAAAATAGTAAAATAAAAATAAATAAATAAATAAATAAACTAAACAATAGTAACTAAGTAATTTATATATCCTATGACATCTTCTATAAACCCACATTTGATAAATTTATAATGTCGCATGCTAAATAAAATAAATTCTTGTATGCATAAAATGGAAAATTAGGCCCAACTAACCGTGTAACTATGTTATCCTCTGATTAGAAAAATAAAATAATTAAACCTAGACCCCAAGTTATGGATTGAATAAATTACACAATAGGTCATATTGTTTTTGGAGGTTGATTCGTGTTGTTTTAATCTCTTGATGATCATTTTTTTTATGTTGTGTTCTGATTAGTATAGCTGCAAGCAATCTATTCTATTATAATAAAGTCGCAGGATCTTTATTTTTTGTCTGCACATTTGTTTTTGTGAGATTCTGATAGGCACTATGGTCAAAACAGACTGATTTAGTCAAATGGTCAAAGAGACAACACGTTTTCTTGACTTTTTGGCTGCTTTGGGCAGCAATAATGTCAGGCCGGCCCTGACTATGTTGACGAAATTTACGATTGCTTTGAGAGAATTTGGGCATACAGGGAAATTCTTGTTTCACAGGTAACATCAAGGAATAACGACTGGAATGCCCTAATTTAGGGGGTCAAGTCTCATTTCTGTCCCGACGAAAAAAATTTAATAAAAATGCCCAATCCGTTAGTTTTTCGATTAAGTTAAATTTTTGATATATTTTTATTTATTTATTCTAACAGATTGGGGCATTTCTGTCCCAACTTAACCGAAAAACTAACATATCGGAACATTTTTATTTATTTATTTTCGTCTGGCAGAAATGAGATTTAACCCCACAAATTGGGGCATTCCAGTCATAAGCCCTAACATCTATCTTGTGTTACGGTAGATGTAGTAACTTCCACCTACCACCGTCATATAATAACTTCTAGAGGTTTTCATCTTTTGAAGAATTTTCTTCATTACAGTTAGTTCACTCCATATATCTGTGAATCAGGTCTCTAATGGGTAGGCATTTTCTTCTGGAGAAAAGATTAATTAACTGATGTTAAGATGGGTGCTGGTTTTACCACAGGTCGGACTCAGCAGAAGCTATTGCAGTAGTTCAAGCGATTGAATAGGCTTCCAGTATGGAGCTAAAAGAAATCCAGATAACTAGTAGTAGTTACATAGTTTAAAGGGCAGGTCTCTAACTATTCCTTGAGAGCCACAGTGATAATGCAGGATGTGAAGGTTTCATCTTTTGGGTTCTCACTTCACAAACTTCTCAATCTCCCGTATTAACAAGAAGTCTTAACATTTTTGTTGAGTTACTTATTATTTTGGTCATGGGTTGTTGTATTAAAAGGCTGTTGCTACTTGCCTTAGGTTTGTCTGTCTGGTGCTTGTACCTATTCAAATAAGGTGTTTTACAGACTTCAGCGGCCTTGTACCGAATTTCAGAAGCTTTACTGATTGAAGAATGTGCTTGTAAGCACTTAAAGAAATTTATCAGGAATATAGCCTCGAAGTTTGAAGAATTCAACACCAAGGGGGGTAAAGAAATCATTCAAATGTGAAAACGGTTCCAAAGTGCGCTTCATCACATTTGCCACCCTTTTCCCAAAATCCCCTTCCAAAGCACGTAATTGGGCCACCTCTTGCATCAAACTTTCAATCTTTTCTTCCAGCTGAACCTGTTCACCCGCCATTTGGCCAACTTGGAGCTTCAAACCTTCAGGAAAAACAAATGTGTCAGAGAAACGTGAAAACACCGGATGATTCACTGGGAATGACCTAAAGAATGCCAGACATACAGACTTATGAGTAACAAAGAACAAAAACAATAAGATAATGATCAACTTACGAGCAATCTCCGCAGCAATAGCATCACCGGAATTATCCATCTCGGCAACGCAAGCCTTGATACACTCGACTGCGAGATTCGCCTTAGCATGAACACCTTCCGGCAACACAAACCTGACATTACCATCTGAACCAGAAGCTACCGGAGCACCATTAACAGGATTAGAAGCCTGCGGGATCTCCACAGAACGTCTGCTCTCCAGCAAGCTAGGAAAATCAACAACGACATCATCAGCAAGCACAGACTCGTCATGATCCGCCTCATTCCACATGGCTTGGTTACCTACGGAAGACACTTCTTGACGTGTGGAGCCACTACCTTTGATTTGTTTTACTTTTACCAGGTCTAAACCGCTAAGCTTTACCTTATCAGCTCTATTGTTCCGGTCACCAGGAACCTCTATTGCAGAAGGTTCCAGACCTAATAATTGTGATCCGTCGTTGCTGTGATGATGATTGTTACAAAATTCTGTTTCCAGAACACCTTCCATCGAACGCTTATGATGCTACAAAAATTAAAAAGAGTTAGCACGACGAGGAAGAAACCCAAAGAGGTTGCAACATGCAAATGCATACAGAAAAATAAGTGGATCTATATCTCGGCCTAGGATCTACTGAACAACCCTTGGTTTAGCCACTCCATCCTCATTCCAGAGAAACCCATCTGAAGGAGACGTAGCCAACTTACGCTAATTCAACACGGGCAAGCCATAAAAGCGTATAAACCCACTTGAGAATGCACGCAGCCAGCTGAAGGAGATGCAGCCACTTGAGAATGTGTATAAACTTAACAAGTTCAAGAACCAGGCACTATCTGGGACCCGCTGGGCCTTTCGCGGTGCAAGGTAAAAGTAAATAAAAGGATCCTCCAGGTCATAGCGAGGTATCGGAAAGCCGGCCTTAACCCGTCCCAAAGTGACTAAAGTGGTATCAAGGCTATATCTATTGTCATGGCCATATCCAAGAGTTCAAATGTAAAACCTTTACCAGAGAGGGGCAACTAAGGTATCTCCCTAGTCAAGGCAGTGGTACATACCTTTGCAGACGAAGCAGCACTCTTATGATGAGTTGCGGGACCACGTGGAGGAGATTGCAAATACTCTTCCACATTTATGATGTTCTTACCTTCACCTGCAACGAAGAAAAAACTGCATCAACAACTTACAAGGAAAAACCGCAACAAAAAAGGGGGAAGGAATTTGGCAGAAAGACAAAGAACACCCGGTTAACTCCAAAACGAGAGAAGCAACAGATCTGCATTCCTAAAAAAAAAAGAAACACTCAACTAAAGAATAAACGTAGATGCAAAAGATGTAGCCTATTCCACTCTAATGAGGGAAAATACTTGCACTCTTTCATATTCTCTTATGTATGGTTTAGATTGTAGTCCATTGAGTAGGTTGTCTATATTATAGCACCCTAATTCGTAATGTAAAGAAGAAAAGAAAGAGGAATCAAGATAATAAAATGCACCTCTTGAGGTTTCAAGAATTACAGCATGACGACCACTACTAGTGTTACCTGTTTGACCCACATTGAATCCCATGATCTCATTAAACTTGACAAATCTATTCAAGTAAGGCGTTATCCAGACTTGAGCGGCCTCTGAGGCGTTTAAATCCCAACAGGGATCAACTTGAGGTAATGGGGCAGCAGGATTCAAATTCACGCTAATGAAGTGCTCGCCATCAACAAAGCCAAAAGTGATAAAACGGTGAGGCTGGCCTTCCTGTGGAGGTTCCAAAAGGGGTAGAAATGTTGAATTTCCGGAGTTGACAGAAAGTGATACAACCACATCCTTGTATGCATTAGCAATCACATATCCTGTGTTATGCAACTTCAACCAGTATTCGCGTTTAGCATGGTCTTCCAAGTACTCAAAAGCTTTTCTCAACTCTGCAACTGTAACTTCTCCCATCAGTTTCACATAAAGTTCTTCATTCTGAACGACTTCAATCAGCAACTCTTTTCGAACCTGTTTCCAAGAATCCTTTGCCTCATAACCTAATTGCATTGCAATAACTCTTGAAACCACAATGTCCATCCTTTTCCACATCTCCAATGCTATGTATATACTCATGCATTGGTTCAGGAATTTGTTCTGAAAACCTCAAATCGGAATGGCTTTGGCGGTATGCGTTTGATGAAACGGATAACAAAGCATTTGAAATTTGTCTTCCCTTCTTTGAAACAGTTTGTGCTCCATGAATTGTAATTTCATTTGGCCCGGTGCCATTTATTGCTTCCAAAGCTCTTTTCTTTGCTTTTCGTGCTACGTGGCTTGTAATATCTGTTGCGTATAGAGACTTGATATATTCTCTAATCTCTCGTGTTGAAATATTGTGATCTTGGCTTACTTTTTTAATAATATGTCTACTTACCCATTTAGGTTTCCCCACATTATTAATAGTTTCCTTCGAAGGTAGGCATGTGTGCTTGCTATCTATTTTAGTCACAACATAATTCACAGAATTTTCTCTCTCGGGTTTAGCACGTATTTTCCATTTACAAGTACTTGTGTTTGAGCAGGCAGCAACTATTCTATCCCTCCCCAATCTGGTGAAATTGGCTGCAGTATTACGTAATATTGCGTCATACCTTATAGCGTCACAACACTCTTCATATGATGCAAACCGTTGGCCAACCTGGAACGTAATTCCATCTAGAATTTCTTGATCATGTGGTTCTTCATTATCATCTTCCACATTGTCGTTTCCATTATCAGCTTTTACATTTTCTAACACATTTTCATAGTCTTCTTTTGCAGTCACAGATAATTGTTCCTCGTTACCATCAGCTACTACACCTTGATGACCATTTTTTGTATCTTCAACATGCTGTTCTTTGGCATCATCATTTACATTTATGGAAGATGATTGACAGGCATCGCGTATTTTGTTACTCCTACGAATATAACATATGATTAATATTTTGATAAATATATATATTAAGAACTAATAAATGAAACATCATATTACATGAGTTCATTAAGTATATCGTACCATATTGGAAGAAATGTTCCCATCTCATTCTCGACCACCTCCTACAACAAGAAAAATCTCAGTCTAAAGAAAGAACACAACGAAAATGAACCATAAGAAATGCTATTTTTAATATTATGTACCTGGTTTTCGAGTTTGTTCTGTTGGCATAATAAATTGAGTTCTTATCCAAGCACTCTTGGGATTACTTTTATTTGTCTAAGTTCATTGTGTTGTTGTCAAAGAGTCACATAGAGATTTGTAAAGTCCATCCTATCTTTATGATTTGTCAAAATGTCTCTTTGTATTTTGTGATCTCCTATCTATAAAAGGGAGTATCATGTAGTTCATTTTCATCAAGCAAAACAGAAAACAAAACAAAGCAATACAGGAGAAGAGCAAAGCTCTCAAAGCTCAAGTTATCAAAATATTTTTTTCTTTCCAAATAGATCCTAGGCCTTCAAATTGGTATCAGAGCCTCGTTTAAAATGTCCAACAATCCAGTTTCTCTTATGCCTCGTTTCAATGGAGAAAAATTCGATTATTGGAGCAACTTAATGAAGCTATGTCTTGAATCTCAAGATCTTTGGAGTATCGTTCAAGATGGTGTTGAAACACCAAGAGATGAAGAAGATGATGTTGAAACACCAAGAGATGAAACTCAATTGACCGATGCACAAAAGAAGACTTTGAAAAAAGAGAGACAAAAAGATAGCAAAGCTCTCTTCCAAATCTATCAAGCAATCGAAGTTCCGATCTATGAAAGACTAACCAAGGCAAGTAGTTCGAAGGAAGCGTGGAAGATTCTTCAAACTACTTACTCCGGAAAAGATCAAGTGAAAAAGGTTCGTTTGCAATCCTTACGAGCCGAGTTCGAAAAATTGGAGATGACGGAAAGCGAGAAGATTGTCGAATATTTTACAAGAATCACTTCTCTTGTAAATCAAATGGCAATAAATGGCGAAATCATGGAAGCTCAAAGAGTTGTCGAGAAAATCATGCGAAGTCTACCCGAGAAGTTCGATCATGTTGTTGTGGCTATTGAAGAGTCACAAGACTACTCTTCGATGACATTGGAGAATTTACAAGGAAGATTGGAAGCACACGAAGCAAGAATACTCAAAAGGAGTCCTAAAATTTCTTCTTCCGATCAAGCATTAAAATCCTCAACTTCGGGAGGCCGTGGTCGTGGACGAGGTAGAGGTCATGGACAAACGAGAGGCGGAAAAACTTGGTCCAACAATCATGGTCAAGCCAATTCAAATGAGGAGGCGAAGGAAGAGGAGAAATCCGTCCAAAATAATTTTCAAAGAGGGCGTGGTCGAGGTCATACTACTTACAAAGGTAAAAAACCTTACATTGAGTGTCACTATTGTCACAAACCGGGACACAAATCCAATGACTGTTGGGAGAAGTACCCTGAAAAGAAACAAGAAGTCGGCTATGTGCATAAAGCCGAAAATTCAGAAACTTTACTAATTGCTTCCAATGGAGATTTTGGAAACACTTGGTACTTGGATAGTGGTGCTAGCAAACACATGACGGGAAACAAAAATTTATTTTCAAATCTTGTTGAAGCTAACCATGGGCAGGTTACAATTGGAGATGCGAAGTCTTACAAAATCGAAGGTGTTGGAGAAATTTCCTTCAAGACAAAAGCCGGAAAAGCCGAGAAAATGTCCGATGTGTTCTACGTGCCGGGATTGAAAAGCAACTTGCTAAGTGTTGGTCACTTGTTGAAGAAAGGATTTGATATCCGTTTCGTGGACAACACTTGCATTATGAAGAAAAATAATCAACCCGTTGCAAATATCGGTTTGAGTTCTAATAATTTATTTCCACTCAAACTTGATATTTTGAATGTTTCTTGTTTCTTAACTGCAAAAGAGGATGTTTCAAAGTTGTGGCATGACAGATTTGGGCACCTCAATTTTCAAAGCCTAAAGGAGTTGGCAAACAAAGCAATTGTCCAAGGACTGCCGAATATCAATGCAATTGGCGAAGTTTGTGAAGAATGTCAATTGGGAAAGCAACACCGAGAGTCGTTTCCTTCCAAATCGAATTGGAAGACAAAGTCACCTCTGGAGCTCGTTCATACCGACCTTTGCGGACCTTTCCGAGTTCCATCTCTCGGAGGTAATCGATATTTCTTATTGTTTATCGATGATTTCACAAGAAAAGTTTGGGTGTATTTTGTGAAAGAAAAATCCGAAGCTTTCTCTTGCTTCAAAGATTTCAAGTCTCGTGTCGAGAAATTTTCTGATTCTCAAATCAAGAATTTGAGAAGTGATCGAGGTGGAGAATACTTATCTTCTTTATTTGAAGATTTTTGTCGAGTCCATGGGATTAGACACGAATTGACGGCGCGGTATACACCTCAACAAAATGGAATTGCCGAACGGAAAAATCGGACGATCATGGACATGGTTCGGTGCATGCTAAAGAAGAAAAATATGCCATCTGATTTTTGGGCCGAAGCAGTCTCTTGTGCCGTTTATTTGATCAACCGGTCACTGACAAAGAGCTTGGAGGGTATTACACCAAATGAGGCGTGGTATGGTAAGAAACCAAATGTGGTACATCTTAAAACATTTGGTTGTCTTTCATACTCACATATTCCGGATGCTGCAAGAACCAAGCTTGATGATAAATCTGAAAAATGTGTTTTCATTGGCTATAGTGAGAGGACAAAAGCTTACAAGCTTTACAATCCTCGAACAAAGAAAATTGTGATAAGCAGAGATGTTGTTTTTGATGAAAAATCCTCTTATGATTTTTCGAAAATGTCAGATTCACTAACATGGCAGGTTCTACTTGATGATGAAGAAGATGAATCAAAATCAGAGGAGGCCAATGATGGTGAAAATGACGAATCCCCAGAAAATTCACCATCACCACCACCAACAAAGACAAGGAGCTTGACAGAACTTTATGATGTGACGGAAGAGATAGACAAGCCAAATCAAATCTTCTTTGCATTTTTTGCAGGAGAAGACCAAATTTCTTATGAGGAAGCCTCAAAAGAAGAAAAATGGAATCAAGCTATGAAACAGGAGATCAATGCCATTGAGAAGAATGGTACGTGGGAGCTTACACTTTTGCCTTCACACAAATCTTCTATTGGTGTGAAATGGGTGTACAAAACAAAGACCAACCTTGATGGTTCCGTAAACAAATACAAGGCGAGGCTTGTTGCTAAAGGATACAAGCAAAAAGAAGGTGAAGACTTCAATGAAGTATTTGCTCCGGTTTCAAGACTTGAAACAATCCGCCTAATCATTTCTCTTGCTTCTCAAAGAGGATGGAAATTGTACCAAATGGACGTCAAGTCGGCTTTCTTGAATGGTTTTCTTCAAGAAGAAATTTATCTTGAACAACCACCCGGATTCGTGAAGAAAGGCGAGGAAGAAAAGGTGTACAAACTCAAGAAAGCTCTCTACGGCTTGAAGCAATCACCCCGTGCATGGTATGATCGAATCAATAAATATTTTCTGAATTATGGTTTCGAGCGTTGTCCTTTTGAGCACACTCTTTATATCAAAAGAAATTCGAATGGAGGTTTTATGGTGGTGAGTCTTTATGTTGATGATCTTATCTTCACGGGTGATGATCTTAAGATGTTAGAACATTTCAAAGCTTCTATGAAGAAGGAGTTTGAAATGACTGATTTGGGAGAGTTGCACCATTTCCTTGGCATAAATGTGCAACAAACGAAAGGAGGAATTTTTATTTCTCAAGAAAAATATGCAGCCGAGATTCTTAAAAAATTCAGAATGGAGAACTCAAATCCTGTTACAACCCCTTGCATTACAGGATTAAAGTTGAGCAAAGAAGGAGAAGGAAAGTTGGTGAATAAAACTATGTTTCGAAGCTTGATTGGAAACTTGATGTATCTCACCGCCACTCGTCCGGACATCATGTTTGCTGTTAGTTTGATCAGCAGGTTTTTGGAAAAGCCATATTCAAATCATTTGGAGGCGGCAAAAAGAATCCTTCGATATATAAAAGGAACCATTGACTATGGTGTCTTTTATGAGAAAAATATTCCTGTCAAGCTTGTTGGTTTTACAGATAGTGATCATGGAGGAAGTGTTGATGATTCAAGAAGTACTTCCGGATATGTTTTTAATCTCGGAAGTGGAGCAATTTGTTGGAGTTCAAAGAAGCAACCAATCGTATCTCTTTCTACTGCTGAAGCAGAGTATATTGCAGGTTCCTTCGCCGGATGTCAAACGATTTGGTTGAGAGGAATTCTTGAAAGTATGAATTTCAAGCAAAGTGGTCCTACAACACTCTTTTGTGATAATAACTCGGCTATTTCAATCTCAAAAGATCCAGTTCTTCATGGGCGAACAAAGCACATTCGTCTTCGTTTCCATTTCTTAAGGGAGCTTGTTCATGAAAAAGAACTCAATCTTGAGTATTGCAAAAGTGAAGAGCAACTTGCGGATATTTTCACAAAGCCACTTGGAGGTCCCGTATTTTCAAAGAATGTTGAAGCATTGGGAGTCAAGAGCAAACTCAATTTACGGGAGGCAATGTTGGCATAATAAATTGAGTTCTTATCCAAGCACTCTTGGGATTACTTTTATTTGTCTAAGTTCATTGTGTTGTTGTCAAAGAGTCACATAGAGATTTGTAAAGTCCATCCTATCTTTATGATTTGTCAAAATGTCTCTTTGTATTTTGTGATCTCCTATCTATAAAAGGGAGTATCATGTAGTTCATTTTCATCAAGCAAAACAGAAAACAAAACAAAGCAATACAGGAGAAGAGCAAAGCTCTCAAAGCTCAAGTTATCAAAATATTTTTTTCTTTCCAAATAGATCCTAGGCCTTCATGTTCCTTAGCCAATTAAAATCAAATAAAATCATCAGTCATGGCTGACATTGTATTTCCATCAATACCATAAGAACGATTGTGGTAACTAAAGAGAGGACTACGCATCAAGATTTTCAATGTCACTGAGGTTTTATACTTGTCCATCCAAAGATGAAGAACCATCTTGTTTCTGACTGTCACCTGACGGAAGTATTTCGGATAATAAGCAGAGAGTTGTAGTTCATCCACTATATTATTGCCCTTCCTCCTGCTACTACTCGTGACTTTAATTACCGCAAAATATTGATCAGGAAGAGGCAGTTGTGTACCCGTTGTTTTTCCATTGTCTCTGTTCTTCACAAGAATCGACAGAATACAATTAACTTTTGGACTCAACAGATGCTTTGATATAATCTCAATGTATCCATCAGCCAAGGCTGACATTGGATTTCCATCAACTTCCTTAGCTTTCAAAAGCTCATTTTCAATGCACCTCTCCATCAACATTTTTAATGCTTCGAATTGTTTGTTAGCCACTGCAAATCTAAGAAGGTTCTCATTCGGTTCCCTGCTTTCTGCTCGAGAACACTTCAACCAAACAGAGAGTAATTCATTGAAAACAGAAATTCTACCTCTTTGGATCGCACAGTCAAGAGGAGTTCCATAAAAAATTCCCCTTATATCTGGAAGATTTAAACGAGCAAAAGACTGACTGAAACCGATTTGGGTAAGCAGCTCCTTGACTATCTCAAGGAAACCTCTGGCAGAAGCTATGTGAATTGGATTACGCCCCTTATGGTCTTTTCTTGCAGCAAAATCAGGTCTTACTCTTATAATCTCTTTGGTACAATCATTTAGCTGCCCAAACCTCACAGCAATGTGTAATGGTGTTCCTCCAAGAGGTAATTCACAAACATAATCTAGGATCTCTGGATCTTCCACTTGTAATTTAGAGAAAGCTTCATAATCTCCCATTTGTATAGCATCCAACAACCATATCACATTTTACCTCTGTTTTCGGTGAAATAAAACAAAAGCAAATCCATTATTTTTATCGCCAAAGTGCTACAGAACAGAACGAAAAGAAAATAATCAAGGGAATTAAATTGATGGCAAGGATATTATAGTTACCTCGTAGTCTACGAACCCCATCACATTGGTCTTTCTTACTCGTCCAGTATAACGTAGCAGGTCAAACACAGTGTACCCGTCCACATCTTTGACATCCAAGATCCCTCTAACCGTGACACTCCTTATCAAGACTTTTAAGGTTATTATAGACCTTGAATCTATCGAGAGACTAAGAATTGTCCGATTTGTGGTTTTAGAAGTCACTTCTCGAATATAATCTCCATACTCGAAAGAGGTTTCGATAGTTTCCTTATTCTTGCATTTAATGACTACAAAGTATTCCTTTTCTTCCCGATATTCTCCTTGGAAACATACCTTACTATCACTTTGACATAATAGCTCCTTCACAATCTTAACATAGGCATCAACCAGCTGGTCCAAGGCTGTGCCTTCACACTCCCAGTCTCGTGCATTATTGTTTAAAAACTCTTCTTTGATGATGTACCACTCCAACAAGGTTTTGAAAGGTTTATCCTTGTAGGATCTTAAAGCACAATGAAGAGCTGTCTCATTCTTCTTGTCTGACACCATTCCAGCACATTCCCAACAAGTTGAGAGCAACATGTTAATAACACCAACTTCTCCTCCGAGCGCAGCACTGTGAAGAGGAGTATTTCCATCCATATCTTTTTTAAGACATACAGTACCCCAACCCGACTCATAAACCAATATTAACTCCACGATATGAATGAACCCCCAACTAGAAGCATCATGCATTGGGTACTGGTCTTGATATTTGTTTGATTTAAATCCGCATCTACTTTTGAATATCTCATCTAGTAAATCATCAGTTTGCCTGATTAACACATAAAAGTAGAGCTGTGTCTGCAGGGGACAAGATCGAGAAGAAAGTGTTTTGAAAAGAAGTGGATCACTGGCCAAGAAATCTTCCAGACTATTATATTCCTGCAAACCCCGCCATCGAATAGTCGACAAGAGCTTTTCATTCAAGGCTTTAAAACCCTTGGTTGGGACATCATCTGACAGCCTTGGAATTTCTATTAGCAGCTAATTATAAAACAGAACATACAAATGAGCTAGTAATAGTAAATAAAATCAAATTGGTGCAATTGAACAAATTGGTCGAGACTTCGTCTATGCCATAATTTACTGATCAAAAAGTAAAATAAAAAAAGAATAGAATGTGAAATAACCTTGTTTGTTGTTTTGATGATTTCCACTTTCTTGCTATCCCACTCATGCATCTCCATATACTTAATAGCCAGTGCGCGGAAGGCTTGGCACTGATTCCCTATAAGGGAAAGATTAAGTGCCGCCATCAATTGTTCTATTTCATGTGGTAGGTACTGTGATAGGTATACGATACTAGGTATTTCAGGGAGCAAGAAAGTATCGAGTAAAAAATTTATTATTTCTGTATTCCCTTTCATGGCTGCATAATGAAGAGGACTCTTGAAAACTATATCATATTGAAAGCATCCACTCATCCTTCCTTTGATGGTATTGACAGATATTAGCTTCTTCACAATCTCGACGTATCCATATTCTGAAGCAAGGTGAATCAGGTTAAATTGGTCTTCATACAACTTTTTCTCAAATTCAGGGCATCTTCTTATGATCTCTTTATTATATCTTGCCGCCGGCTATCAGAGTCAATTTCTTGTATCATCAGTAGTGTACCCCACGGGAAGCTCATCCAGGTTATTGAGACAACACTGAATAATATTCATTGAGTAGCTAGAATGTAAGGAAATTCAAAGAGTTTGTTGAGTCCTGCTAGTAAGTTGAATTATTGTGATTTCAAATATGGAAACACAAAATTTCTGAAATTGTTAATTACTGTGAATTCAGAGAAGAATTTGAAGTTGTAATGTGATTTCAAAGATGAAAATCACACAGAATTGAAAGAAATTTTCTAAATTTTTCACGGGAAAGAAATATTAAGTGGAAATCTCACCTGTTGAAGACGCCATTCATACATATAAAAGATAAATTGAAACATTCGATAGTAGAATTAGCAATGGAGGAAGACTTTTGAAGTCCAAATTAATATTAATAAAAAAAACAATAAAAAAAATGCAATGTGCTTCATTTTATTCTAGGGGGTTTCAAAGAAGCAGCAATAACTTGTTGTATTTTCTTGTTGTATTTTTCTTTTGAGATTTGTTAAGAATAATATGTTAATAAAATATATTAAAGATATTATTAAATTATGAATATTAGTACAAAATTTCTTTTAAAAATGTTATAAATATACTAAAACATTATAGTATGACATCATGATGGAGTGGAATCAAACCAAAAATTCTTATCAACCCCAATATATAATATTAGTTATTAATTAAATATATCTAATACATAATATAGATTAAAAAATAAAATTTAATTTAAAACCTAAATTAATTTATATTCCCAACACGTGGTCCGCCAGGTAGGGTCACTAAGAACCCGATCTAATCTTTCATAAGTCGGTTCTTAATTGGACATGCTACTACACCAAAGTACGAAAAATACCAACTGGTTTTTATATGAGACATTTCCTACCAACAAATAAGTCTCAGCTTTAAAGACTAAAAACATTTCCATCAAAGGTAGAAAATGTAGCTGAAGATTTGGGTGTTTTTGTAACCACGACTTGTCATTAATTGGGAGTCAACTGTATAACACAGTTTATAATTATTTGGAGGTAAAATTATCTTTTAAAGCTAGTAGTATTTGTCTTCTAAACTGGTCATGGACATTTTCTATCACCAAAAAGTTTTAACTTTTAAATATAAAAGGCACTTAATTAAGGAGATCTTTGTTGGCATCTTTTGTCGTTTCACCCTGTAAAATTAAAATACTGGAAAAAACCTTACCGTTATTTTTCTATCCAAATGGTGTTAAGTAGTCAAACTAGGTACATATGTGTATTCACACATGTGGGATTTTAGACAAAATTACTCTTTCTTCATGATTTCGACATGTGACAGCCTCATTTAATGAACGATGGGGATTAAAACTGTGTAAATATACCCAAATCTTTTACACATCCGGATATGATCCAATTGTCTCAATGCTTTCATCAAATTTTGTTGATAGATGTTACTTACAAAACAAACAGGTACAACATGCCGTTGTTGAACATCGTTTGCCACACTTCGGAAAAATGCACATTTACTGTGGCTTGGGGTTTGATGGATGCTGAGAACGATGTGAGTTTCATTTGGATGTTGCAAACGTTGAGGTAAATCTATAATGGAGAGAATTTTCCAAGGGTTATTGTAACGGATAACGAAACAGGCTTGATGAATGCAATAAAGGTAGTGTTTTCGGAAGCCCAGAATTTTCTTTGTACGTGGCACATTCAATGCAATATCAAAGTCAATTGTAGACATCATATCCAAGATAAAAAACAAAACAATGGTACCAAGAGGTCAAAGGAAGAGGATGAACGTATTAGTAAAGTAAGCGTCGAAGAACAAAAAGAAGAGAAAAGATTGGCCGAAGTAAAGTGGGTCGAGGATGGAATGAAGTGGTATTTGTTTTAAAAAGCATGGGATAATATAGTTTGGTCGATAAGAGGAAGAATATGAATGCAACTTGAAGAAGTTTGAGGATGAATGGGACAATGACTATCCCAGAGCACTTAAGTATTGCAAATAATAATGGTTAGGACCGCATAAGGATAAGTTTGTGTATGCATGGACATATGAATATCAGCACTTCAAGAACGAGGAAACAAGCATTGCAGAGGGGTCCCATGGCCGATTAAAAAAGATACTAGTCGGAATACAAAATGGGGTCGTGACGGTCCAAGAAGCAATCCGTGAGTTCACCGAACGTGACCTCATTAAGATTAAATTTTCAATGGAAAAAAACAAGCATAGATTGTCTTTGACACATTTAAAACATAATTTTTTTCTAAGGGGTATAGTTTATAAAGTTTCATGGTGGGCAATAAATTTCATGATGAAATGATTGGAGTTTTACAGATGTTACGAGGATGAGACGATGATTTACAACTGGAAGACGATGATAGGTATTGGACTCTCGTGTCGTCACATGCTTGGAAGGTACAAAGAAGTGATTGACATTAATGATATTCATCCATTTTGGAAGCAATTAAATTTCACTCCAGCAACCCCGGAGGTGGATGGTGTGTTGTTCGTGGAGACAAAAATATTTGCACGACTACACGCGTGTTACTCTACGTCAAATGGGGCACAAAAGAAAATATTGTTGCACTATTTAGAGGAATCCCTTCACCCATGTCAACAGTTTGTTCATGAACTAATAAAAGGAAAGCCAATTGGTAGGCCGAATACCAAGAAACCGAGGTCAATTCAAAGGAAAGAGTTGAAGGAATTGTTATTTAGTCGTCGTGACCTTTCTAGGCATGAACATACTGAAGATGAGTATGAAAATTTTCCGGCTCCAGCGAAAAGGGGTCGTCCAAGGAAAGATCAAGGTGGACCAAACTCACGACAAGACAAAGCTAAGGTGTGTACGATTCCTTCCCAACAAAGTCAAACCCAACATATACACGATAGGTATTTAGATCAACTCCCTCTACTCATTATACCATATGGTTTTTCCACCGATGATGTAGATGGGGATGGAAATTGTGGTTTCCACGTTGCTTTGAAACAAATGGGAAACTTTAGTGAGGCAACTACCGAGAATATGGCACAATGGGAATATTTAAGAAATAAGATGGCCGCGCATTTATTGGAGGATAAAGATTTTTATATGGAAATGATGAAAATAGGAGATACACCTAGCGGAGAAGAAGGTTCAACGAGTTATATACTCATGTAAAAGGAGAAAATGGATTGGAGGTGGTTGGATCCAGGTATTGGATGGTAATGCCAGTGCGTGGGTATCTTTTAGCAAATGTATTGAACTGAGTGGTATATTTTTTTCTATCCTTCAAGAACAGGAGTTAATGTCACATTTACACCCACAAAGGCGGTGTGTGATGAGTCGGTCAAGGATAGACGGATCATTATAGATTTTGTTAATGACAATCATTTTATCTGTTTAACTTTAAATGAAGATTGTCCATTACCTCCATTAGGAAGGTGGTCGGATTACTTCACAACTAACCATTGTAAGGTGTGGTTGAAGCAATACGAGTCCAACACGAAACGTCGGGATCGTCTTTTTGGAAGTTCAGTGCAGAAGGTAATTGATTTGTACTTGGATGGTGAATAATTAATTTTGAATATATATTTTGAACAATGAATGTATACCAAAAAATACTAATAGATGGTTTTTTTCACAATGACAATTTCATTTTTTGCATGCATTTAATTCCATGCACGTATGATAATCGGTAGATAAAGGAGTAATATATCTACCGATTCCACCACATTCGGTAGTTTAAATTTTATGCAAACTACTGATCATGTAAGTTGTCCTAAATTGGAATTCGATTTTTTTTAAAACTCCTGGATTCTAATAATCGGTAGTTTAAATTTTATATAAAATACCGATAATGTAAGTTGCCCAAATTGGAATTCGATTTTTTTTCAAAACTCCTGGATCCTAATAATCGGTACAAGGGGAAATAAATAACTACCAATTTTATGTAATCACATCGTTTATAAACATAGTTAGTTACTGGACTTGCTCACTAATAATGTTCAAAAAACAAAAAACATCTTACTTAAAAGAAACAAAACACATCATAGAAACACATCATTAATCATAGAAACTTACTTAACATCACTTACTAAATATTATCTATATTATTCAGTGAAATTAATATGCATGTCGATTATGATTCTTCAATGACATGCTTCTTACTATTCCTAACATCTTTTTCTTCGGGTTGATGTCCTTTCTAAATGAAAATCACCATGCTATAGATAAATCTAATTCTAACCTACCGATTATATCATGTAACTGTAAACCTAGAATTTTTCTCGACCAATTTCTTGAATATAAAAAATAGAAACCAAAAATTGAAAGAGACTAATAGGGTGTTTGGATACAAGAAGCAAAAACATTTCTGCTTCTCCAAAAGCAAAAATCATAAACTTCACAAAAAAATAACTTTTTTACTTATAGAAGTCATTCTGAAATTATATACCCAGATTAATTTTTGACTTATTTATTTCCAGAAGTCAAAAATAACTTCTTAAGTGGTATCCAAACACCCTATAACCTTACTTTGTCATATTTTGAATTAGGCGGAGACTTTGATCTTCAAATCAGTGGTGTACAGGACAAATATCCATCGTTGATTCAGTCAAACTGCCATGTGTCAAAATCATGTTAACTTAGAGGAAACACTAGGTATTTCTACAAAAGATTTAAGTATATTTACACAGCTTTAATCCCCACCTTTTATTAAATGAGGCTGTCACGTGTCGAAATCATTAAGAAAGGGTAATTTTGTCTAAAGTCCCACATGTGTGAATACACATGTGTGCTAGTTTAACTATTAACACCATTTGGATGAAAAAAGTAACGGGGAGTATTTTCTCAGCATTTTAGTTTTGCGGGGTGTTTCCCTAACTGGGTATCCATTTTTGGAGCATTTTCCCAATTATCCCTTCTTTAAATTGTAGCTCAACGACTGTCGATTGTTGATTTTGGACGTTCTTAGCATAAGAAAGATTTTGTTTTTAAGTTCCAATAATCGATAGGGATGAAGGTAATCGATCATGCGAATTATTATCACTTTTGGGGATAAAAAAGTTCAGATTTTAAGGTCTCCAACAATCGGCAACCATATGGGATATTGATAGACACATTTTAGTGTCTAAATTGCACCTTAATTTCTAGTGAGTTAGTATTCGATTTTGTGTCTATTACGTGTTTTTATGCTTTTGTAGGTACATTAGAAGAATAAAGATTTGTGGAAAAATTGGCTCAAAAAGTGTTCAAAGCACCCGGGAAAATGGATCAAGGCACCCACACTTTGGATTGGGGCACCCTTGGATCGGGATGAACTGGATCGGGCCAACTCAGCGGGTCAACCCGGCCCAGTCAACTCGGTCAAAGTCAGTTGACCGAGTCAAACCTTCATCGGGACAGTTTCATCGGCAGCAAACATCTGATTTTCAAATCAGATTTTCTTTGCGATTTCAGCGCAAATTGGGAGTTACCCAATCTAATTCAAGGTTTGTACAATCGATTAGAAGCTCTAGAAGCCGAAGATAAGGGCCAGATGAGCATGAATTTGGACGGGAACAGGAATACATCCCTGTTTTGGATTGATATCAATTTCTCGTCAAATCACCGAGTTATAATGGGATTAGAACATCCTAGAAGACTCACAGGGTCTATATAAAGAGTTTACAAGCTTCAGAAAAAGGGTACGCAGCTCCAGGACCACTTTTGCTATTTTCCGGCACTCTCCGTCACCGCTGTTACACCGGCCGTCACCGGTGTTCATCCCCACCTTCACCGAAGAAGAAAGCTCACCCACACTTTTATCTGTTGCAAACTTTAAAATCTCTGTTGTTATTTCTCACTGTTATATTCTTGGTTGAATTGGGTTGTAACAGTTGGAACTGATTTTGTAACGCGTCTGCTGCGTTACTGTTTAGCTGTTACAGCGTTAATCAATCTTGTAATCTTTATTTTGAGCAATGAAATCAACTTTATTTTGAGCAATGAAATCAACTTTTGAGCAATCTTTCTTCACCATGGGCTAGGTCTAATTACTGGGATGATGGATAAGGTAATTTTCTCAATTTTATGTGATTTAATTATTTTCTAATAATTATTTATAATTCTTTTATTATTAGAATTGCATAGTTTTGAATAGTAAAAACGGTTTTCTTTCAACAGTTGTGCTTTTGCTTGATGGATTATGCTTAGTTAATTAATTTTGATAGTCCATGCTTGTGATTTACCTCTGTTTGTTAGCATAACAAAACCAATTTTGGCAATTATTTGTGCTTCAATTAATTTAAAAAGAATTATCTGATTAATCACATAGGTTGTTAGATTTACCTGATTCCTGATTCCTGGTCCTTTTAAAATTATTTTAAAAGGTTATTTAGTCTTTTTCTTACTCCTGGAATTTTCTAGAATTAATTTAAATCATTATTTTCTAAAATCTTTACCTTTACAAGTTCGAGAATCGAACCTCTTTTTACCACTTTATAAAATCACATCAGATATACTTATCGGTTAGGCGTATAAGTGACAGGTCTGAAATTAATATGGATGTCGATTATGGTTCTTCAATGATATGCTTTTTTACTTTTCCTAACATCTTCTTCTTCTCCAGGTTGATGTTCTTTCTAAATGAAGAACACCATGATATAGATAATCTAATTGTAACCTACCGATTATGTCATGTAACTGTAAACCTAGAATATTTCTCGATCAATTTCTGGAATATAATCAATAGAAACCCCAAAATTGATAGAGACTAATAGGGTGTTTAGATACAAGAAGTAAAAGCATTTTTGCTTCTCCAAAAACGAAAGTTAGAAGCAAAAATATTTTTCTTATAAAAAATAAACTTTTTTACTTATAGAAGTCATTCTGAAATTATATACCCAAATTAACTTTTGATTTTTTTATTTCCAGAAGTCAAAAAACAACTTCTTAAATGGTATTCAAACACCCTACAATCTTACTTTGCAATATTTTGAATTAGGCGGAATCTATTTCTTGAACATCATTTTCATTGTGAGACTTATTTTCATCTTTATAATCGGTTTTTTAGTTTAATTTTTTTTTCAAATCAGTAGAAAAGAAGAATATAAAAAAAAAATAAAAAATTAAAAGGTAATAAAGGTAATATTTTATTTCTAAAACATCCTTAACCACTTTATTTGGATGAGACTAAATTAACAACCCCACAATGACCGGGTTACCCATAACACCCATTTGATGCAAATTAATTTTGGTACGTATACATTTCCAACACGTATGCCACCAAGTAGGGTCACTAAGAACCCAATCTAATCTTTAATAAATTGGTCATGCTAAATACCAACTGGTTTTTTTATGAGACATTTCCTACTAACAAAAAGTCTCAACTTAAATAAAAACACTTCTATTGAAGGCAGAAAATGTACTCTTTTTCTTTGATATACGAAAATGTCCCTGATTAATAGTACTAGTCGGATGTTTTTGTAACCACGCCTTGACATTAATTGGGAGTCAACTGTATAACAAAGCTTATAATTATTTGGAGGTAATATTATCTTTTAGATAACTGGTGGTAGTATTTGTCTTCTCTGGTTTGTAACTACCAAAAATGTCGATCTCAACTTTAAATACAAAAAACATGCGTATTTGGTAGTTTTTGTAACCAGGACTTTGGCATTTTTTGGGGTCGACTGTTTAATATTCTCACTTCACTTCGATACTATATATATAACAGCTTAGTAGGATTCTCGATAGCAAAAACAAATATACAGACACTTACTTTCCTTAAACTCTACCAAGCTCAAAACACTGAACAATGTAGGATTGTAATTTTCAAGGAAGTACGATGCGGATCATGTATCGGAATCGAAGAACTCTATCGAGGGGGCATGGGAGTCACCAGAACCATCGACCACTTCGATGCCGGTCGAATCTTGACTTCGAGTGTTGTATGTCTGTGGTAATAAACCTTTTAATGTTGAAGTTCCAGAACAAAACCTCTACCCCTTTCGATACTCATCCCATTCTGATGGGGTTATCCATCTTCGCTCTTCTCACCTACTTTTTCATATTTTATGTGCCTTCAAGAAACCTCACAATTAGGCACATGATGTTGCGTATTCTGCTTGGTTGGCTGATTATATCCGTGTTTTTATCACTTCTTCTTCCTCGGCCGGTGTACTGGTTATTAGTGTACCCAATTGTACTCGTTTATCTTCTAGTTTGTTATTTCTATAAACATGTTGTTATTATCATTGGACGGGTTCAACTGAATTTGCATTTGATTAAGGAGGGCTTCATTCGCCGTTTTACCATCGGCGACCACATTATCAACAACCAGCCACACGGCGGTTGTCCAGTTTGACGTAAACTCAATGAACTTGATCAAGAATTATATTAGTTTGTACTAATAACTCAGATTACTCTGCTTCTGTGTTTGTTTCTCATAATAGTTTTTGTTATTCATATAATGTGTCCCATGACTCCCATACTCACATGTAATAATCTTTGTAACACAATTTTTCTTAAATCAAGAATAGTAAATTTTTATGTTTGAACTTTGAAGTACTATAGAATGGTACAAAAATGGAAATTTTTCCGCTGTCGTGATCATCTATAACTCAATTATATCAATACCTTGGCAAGTCTCTAAATGACAAGACCTGTAACCGCATTTCTACCAGTTGGACAAAGTTTCTGTGTTTCAGCCAATATACCTCAAACTTGAAATAAGGCTTAGCTTCAACCGCCAGGTTTGTCTACAAGGAAGTATATAGGATTATGGTCAAATATGGTTCTTGTCAACACCACCTGAACTGCACTTCTACAAGCTGTGTCACACCCTGAGCTAAGCAAAAACCTGTCCAGCCAACTTAAAAGAGGGTCAGTGTGCTTGTCAGACCACGTTTAAGCACCTCTTATAGCAAAAGCAAGGAAGCCAACAGGATCATTATGGCCTCCTCCAAATGTTTCAAGCGCATAGGCATAAGCTATGTCTTCATCATAAGCCTCTCAAAGCCCTTCCCTTCAATTTCAATAAAATTTGCATAGATATCCTCCTGTACCAAAACAAAGAAAACATTTTCCATTGCTACTCAAAACTTTAGTCATTCATGTTCCCCTCTCTAATAAGAATACTAGAAATGTGGCTATCACAAACTTCTGGCTAGAATGAGATTCTTCTTCCGTCGTTATTGCAACTATGGTGAGGTTAATTGTTCATTGGCAGTTAAGAGTTTGCCGAAAATGACACATATATTACAGGGTGAAATGATCTCCGATTCTTAAAACAGGAATGACACGGGAAAAGTTCGATGTACACATAAATACATGTATTTTCGACATCCTTCGTAAGACTTCAGAGCTCTAGCCCTTAATAATTCAGAACTGAAAGGAAAAGCTTCCCGTTCAGTAAAAATGTCAGGATCATACAAAATCCAGGTGTGACTACTTAACACAACATCCCATTAAGAATCTAGACATCCCGTATCACTTGGATATCACTTACTACATTTTAACCTACACACTAAAAGTGGAAAATTTCACCCCCATCCCAATTTTTCAGTTTCAAGCCTAGTCCAACCTTGTGAAGCCTAGTCAAACATGAAAACCTCATATTGTGCTTTCACTTAAACACCTATGTTTTTGACAAACGTTTTCCACATCTATTTTATGACACGATGCAAGGAATCAATGACATTTTCAAGAAAAGAAATGAAAGATGAAACAAACCTGTTTCCAGAACATGGGAGAACCGTCTAACTTTGCAAGAAGCATGATGAAACCACTGAGATACGTTATTCTCTCTGAAACTACTAATCCTCATTAACATTACACCAACGCAGCACAAACTTGATTTTCATCTTATAAAGTTTTACCACCACTAGCTTCATCTGCAGAGGTTGAATCCCTAACTGCCTGTAACATAAAATTCTAATTTCCGTCTGGTCATGAATATGAAACAAATAGAGATAGTCCACATTTTCAGCTCTTAGATTCTCTCCATGAGACCTCTCTTATAGAGCATGCAAGGAAGTACAAGATGTGACTGAGGACCCAACCCAAGCGATGATTTGGTCGCTTGTGCAGCAACAGTCATATCTGGAAGCTGTAAGCAGCAATGAAACAAACAAGAACCCTGTTGTGGTATTGCTAATCCCCTGGGCATCCATTTTGCACAGATTGTTTTCAACCGCCTTGGCACAAAATGTCTGGTGGTGCCTTCTTAGTTACATCCGGTTCAGTTCCCATTATGGCATTATCTTCAATACCTGTTAGACAAAACCCATCAAAGAAACAACAAAAAGAACTCAGCTTTATAAACAAGATTTCTACTCAAAGCATTAGGGTTTTGAAGCTTGAACTGATTCATTAAATGGAATCAATCAACCAATTACACCACAATTAAATAATTAGAATCAATCAAAACCTGATTATAATGTGTATTGGCCATGTAAGGATTCGATTGAAAAGCAACCGTCAACCAATTACACCACGATTATTAAACATTAGGGGGTTTCAAAGCAAAATCAATCAAAACTCATTGAAGAGGAACCCATCAACAACCATACGGTCAATACTCTAATTAGAAGGAAAAAAACGCAAAAGATTAAGAAAAAACAAGGGAAAATAAATGATACCAGGTAATCTATATGAAACCATCATTGAATTCAGAGAATCAATGTTGTATTCTATCATTATGCTAAGCAATATGAAATGGATTGATAACATTATTAGTTTAATTGGAATGACATCTAATACGAATATAGCAGTAATTGGAGTATTTGAAAGTTGAAACTGAGAATCCAATTCTTGATTTATTAGAAAAATGTGTTACAAGGGAGGGAGACTAATAATGAGAGACAAACACGACCCCATGGTATCAGTATCAACAAGACTACAAGTTCTACAACACATAGGAAGTGTAAACTGAGTATCATTTTGCTTTGATTCATGACCCAAAACACTTGTAAATCAAACTGGAAGTCCCTGTGGCTGGTTGTTTATACTGTGGTCACGGTTAGTGAAACCGCGAACGATGCCCAGAAAACACCCCTTAATCAAATGTACACTGGGTTGAATCCGTCCGAGGATAATGACTACATGTTTATAGAAACAACAAAGTAGAAGATAAGCGAATACAATGGGGTAAACTAACCAGTACACCGGTCGAGGAAGAAGAAGTGATAAAAACACTGATATAATCAGCCAACCGAGCAAAATGCGTAACATCGTGCTCCTGAATGTGAGATTTCTTGAAGGCACAGAATATATGAAAAAGGAGGTGACAAGAGCAGAAATTATACAAGGAAGTCGAAATAAAAATAAACATCCGAGAAAACGACTGGGGAAGGAAGGAAGAAAGACGAAGAAACTTTTACAGTCCAATATATGACTCATAACACTAAAAAATAATGATAATGCCAAGTCCATCTTACAGAAAGTACCAAATACTCAGATACTTAAAATTTCATATTATGATAATGCCAAGCCCATCTTACAAAAGGTATCAAATACTCGGGGTACAATTCCTGGCATTCAGATTCAGATTATCAGATTCATACACCTACCTTTTACACATTTCTTCCTTGACGCGAACAAGAGTGCTTTTTGTATTTAAAGTTGAGATCATGTAGTCTATTTTTGTCGATATGATCGAAATATCGTCGGTTTTATTGATATCGGGCCTCACCAATACGAAACAGTCTATACTGGTGGAATGGTTTTTATCCGAAAATATTGGTCGATATTGACCGATACAGTTTAACCGAAATGGACCTGTACGGTCGAAATTATGGTTTTCAAAAAAAAAATATTAAAAAGGTTTCCTTATCTTTGTTCTAGGATTTTCAATTGTTACTCATGTTTTTATGGTAGAAAAATGAGTACTAGTTTTATATCTTAATAGGTCCAATATGGAAAAAAACGTTTGATATAATAATTATAGGTATAAAATGTATGGACCGATATTTACCGATATTTGAAACCGAAATATCCCCGATACAAAGATGTACCAATCTATCGCTCTCGATCGGTACAAACCGAAATCCAATATTGACTACATTGGTTGAGATCGACTTTTTTTTGTGTTTAGGATCCATAGCCAGTTAAGTGTTTTTTTTGTATTTAGAAGACAAATACTACCGGGTATTTCTAAAATATAGTTTTACTACCTCCAAATAATTACTAGCCGTGTCACAAAGTTGACCCCAAAATAATGACAAGTCGTGGTCAGAGGTGTAACAGGCGCCGGTCCAGTCCAGCACAACACATTAAGAAACGAATTCAGTGTTACACGTCGTGATGTCATGCTAGAGATTAAAACGTGTCGTGTTTTGTTGTATTTGAGAGCGTATTGTGTCGTGTGTGTTGTGCCTGGTACATTTATTATAAATTTTTCAAAGTTGATATTTTCCAGATATTTAGAAAATATATGTGTTGTTATATAAATAACACAACATAACGAAGATAAAATATCAAAAAGTAGTTAGAATAAACACTCTTTTGTAAAATATACACAAAATGTATCATATTATATCATGTTATGTAGTGTTTTATACATGTTATGACGTATTTTTTTAACGTGTTATGATATGTTGTGCCACGTGATAATCCGTGCCACGTGTTGTGTTATACCACTGTGTCGATTAATCTAGCCCACCACAGTACATGAAGCTACTGTATACTGGGCTGGGCTGGGCTGGGCTGAGCTGAGTTGACACGTCCCATTTTATATCTCTAGTTGTGCTTACAAAAAATCTAACTATTCATGTATATTATTTTCTACTTCATTTATGTGCCTTTACACGTGAGACCTTTTGCTTGTAGGAAGTGTCCTAGCCAACTGGTATTTTTCGTTTCAAAAGAGTATTTTGGTTATATTCTTCGATCCATTTTTTTTTTTGAAAGGTTGTATTCTTAACTTACTTCATTAATGACAAGCTAGAACATTTCCAGTTTTTAAATGATATGCCGCTTAAAATTCTATAATATCTTACCAGTTTTTTTCTTTCAATAGAAGGGTCTCACTATTATGGGATATAAAGCCTTGTTAATTTTAGGTTTATCCGTTTTATTTCAGACCTATCCAATTTTATGACCTTCTATCTGAGTAGATAATGGTTGTCTAAAATAGGATGAAATTACTAAATTATTTTTACTTAAAACTTACTATTATAACCTAAAAGTAAAACCAATTACTAAAAATTAATTACTCTAACCTATTTTCCATTTCAAATCATAAGAACTGATTCTTCTTCTTCTTGTCTTCTCCTCTCTTCTTCGTCTTCTTTTCCATTTCAAAGTAAAACATCGTTGATAATCGACGATTCAAAAAACGATTAATCATTTGATTTTTCTATATAACAAAAATGACAAGATGGGTAAAGCATCCCACTGAGAAACTCAACCTAGTGCAAGTGATCCAAAAATCGCACAAGCAATTCGAAATAAACATCCGAAGAAGAAAACAATTACGGGGGAAGACGAAGACGAAGAAACTCTCACACATTCAAAATGACTCGAATAAGGTACATTTTTATCATCATGTTACTCTTAATTAGGTTTTATCGACATGCCACACTCAAAATTTAAAAATTATGAATTCTGAGTTTTCTATGAAAATTATAAATATTGATTTTTCTGTGAAAACCAGAATCGTTGGATGTTCATGTACACATCCAACAATTCTCATAAGAAACGGTCGATGTCCATGCCCCCGTCGAACAATTCTAAAGTAACTGAAAATCCATGAAGAACATCAAACCAGAATCATCTGATATGGGTATTTGCATTGTACGATTCTGGGTCGAGAAGAAACTGCACATTTTATATTGGGTTTTTTTGTGTAGAATCGGTGGATGTGCAATACACACATATATAAACCAAATGTAAATATGTTAAATGCCCTTTGATATATGTGGTTATATCGAACGATTGTGGGTCGATAAAACGCCCAATTTTCCTGGTGGTTTTTCAGCCCAGAATTAGTGTATAGGAGCACAAACATCGAAATTTTTTGGAGTGTATAATGCTAGGAATTTTTGGATGTGGATGTATCGTGATGGACGAATGTACTCTTGGAATTTCTAAATTCAATTGAATTTAATTGTTTTATCATATGTTGTCGTACTCTTTAAGGAAAAGGGAAAGGGAAAGCGAGCGGAAAGAGATCGAAGAAAAAAAATGATATTGCTTCTCCTGAGAGCTTGGGACCTCGTTGAAAGGATGGTACGAATTTGGCGGCTAGACACCGTCGTGATTCGGCGGACAAAACGATCTCTATCAACGAACCAATTCAAGTGGAGAGGGAAGAAGATTCTTCTGATAGAAAATATGATAGAATTCCAGGTAAAGAACTAAGTGATAACGAAGATAGCAAGAGTCATGACGAAGAAGAATCAATAGGTGAAGAAACACCAGTACCACCACAACAACAAGAACTACAAGGAGATAAAGATAAAGATGCGGTAGCAGAAAGAAAGAAGAAATGATGATACTTACCAAAGACTGAGATGATGTTAGATCGCGAACCCAATGAGCCTATTCATGGGTTGACGGGCGACGGAGGAGAGTTTTTGTGGGGGTAGCAATACAGTTGGGATGTTACTTTCTGTGCAACCACGGTAAATATCTCAACCTTGTGTTATATATCGTCTACTTTTATTTAATCTATATATCATGCACTTTCTAATTTGTCGAAATATATTGTTTGGTATCACACCGATGTTGTGCGTCTTCCAAAACACCAATCATCAGTGAGCAAAATGGTTTTATATCCACCGTATGGAAAAGCACCCGAAGTCATCCGGATCATGCAAGAATCGGGGTTGATGTATGAAGTAAATAACTATGTGGTTTGGTATGACAAACCCCTCATTTACTCGAGATATATTATGCAGAAATGGATACTATGCATCTTCCATTTGGGAAAATGACAATAACCCCAAACGATGTGTAGTTGATCACGAGTATGATCAACGTTAGAGGTAAAGCTGTGAGGGGGCCCATGCACCTACACAAATGAGCTTACTTTGGAGGTCATCTACGAGTTCACTTCGAGGGTGTTTGGTTGGTATGCGGACAAGACCACGAGGGAGATGACGGTGTCTGAGAAAAATTAGAAAATATTCCATCTCAAAAGCCTGAGGGAACAGTTCTCGGGAACAAAGTATCTTCATGAAAGAGGTGAGATGACCGTACATTATATCAATTTTACAGCCACCCATATATTCTCTACATTTTGGAATCTGTTATCTTCCCCGATTTTCGGGTTCTCGGGTGAACGCCAACTACATTTATATAAGTAAGCCATTGAACAAAGTCCGTGATTACTCTTGAGGCAGTGCTTGCCTTGGATACTTGTTAAACAAGATGAGAAAGTGTACTAGGGTAGGCAGGACCCAAGTCAGAGGGAATGTGGCTTTTCTCCAGGTAATTTAAGGGTGTAGTTATGGAGCTTTGTTACTATTCTCACCAATATTCTTGCGTTGATGCAGGTGTGGATATACTGGTGTAGATGGTGGATTTTTATCAGGGTAAAATAGTAAAGTACCATAATTGTGCTTAGGCACCCAATCAAGAATTGTTCTAAACACAAAACACAACTTCTACTAGTTAAATTTAGCCTTGACCACGTCAATCCTTGCTTAAGGAAGCAACCAATGGCATAGACATCCTTCGTCTAACATCCAATGCACAAGAAAATGGTCCAGAGGCCTAAAAAAGGCATTTTGACACCAAGCTCGTCAGGCGTAATTCTGCATTGCCTTGTACAAAGTCATGAGATATGAAGAATTGCTAATGAACCAAAGGATGACTTATATACTAAACTCTTTGTATGGATGTCCTCTACAATATACTAAAAATTCACATTAATCAGAAAAATGAGCTAACCGATATGATAAAAACATTAAAGTAAGTCACAGCTAAAAAAATCTTAAATTCTTCCCGACTTTTGTCTGCTTCGTCTTTTTGAGGCCCTAAATGACCTCAAAACTCAAAATCTTACACTTAAGGATAGGACTGCATATCGGGTGGGTCGGGTCGGGTTTGGCCCCACCCACACCCGACCCGCAAGTTAGCGGGTGAGCCGAAACTTCACCTGCACCCAACCCGCCGTAGAACGGGTCGGGTCGGGTCTGACCCGCTATTTTGGCGGGTCGGGTGTGGGTGGATGCGGGTCACCCCCCAGATTCAGTAACAAGCAAAAAAAAATCAACAAACAAACAAACATTTAAAGAACCACAATGAACAAAAACAAAACCCTTAAATAAAAATTATACATTTAAATCAGTGTGTTTCAAACGAAAAGGTAGATTAAATCCCTCAAGTTTAGCAGGGCACAATTCTTGTTGAAAACGATAAGTTTTTCTTTCTGAAACCATAATCCTAGATGCTGCTTCTTTTGATGTATTCAATATTATATTTGCATATGAGACTTACACAAAGGCATGTTTTCCAATTCAATCTCAAGTATATGCCTACTATCTGGATATACTACAGAGTTCCAACGCTCATTGTCTTTCTGTACATCTCAAAACTGTTGTGTGTTCTGCTCTCTGGCTTTGAGTCATCATCTAAGTTTTAGAGAGAGAGAGAGAGAGAAAGAAGAAAGTAGAAAATTCAGAAATGAAAAACAAAAACAAGACAAAATCCAAACACAAGAAGCAAAAGTAGGCAGAGAGAATCAGAAAGTTTTTAGAGAGTGAAACAAGAAGAGCCCAGAGTGAGAAGGAAGGAAGGAAGAGATGGGTTGTTGTATTCAAGTGTAGAAAGAGAAGAGATGGTAACAAGGCAGACATAATTTCAAATGAACAAAAAAAATTACCAGTGTTTCACCCCTTCGCAAACAGCTGAATGGTCGATTAGGTTCAGCTGCTGGTAGTAGAGTTTGCGAAGACGGGGACTTTCTGCAAACAGTTTGTGTGCGACACTGATGGTGATTGTCCAGAATTTTCTTACGGCAGTCTCTCCAAGACATTAATAAGATTAGAAAGCGTATCCTAATCTCAGCTGAAGTGAATGAATTTTTCAAAATCTTATAATAAACAAAGTATAAATTGGGAATTAAACATATGAAGTTAAGGAAATCCTTAATTCGAAGACCAAGAAAAGATTTAAGATTAAGAAAATTACCTGATGATGTTTGGTAAGACGTCTCATGATAGTTTTAGTTTTCTAAGACCTCACATGTTCTTTTGTGGACATTACTAGAAATCTTAAGTTGCTTTAAATAATCCTTCTTCGTATGTATAGATCAAAAAAAATAATAACCTGGGTAATTAAAATTAACAGTCAATAAAGAGGATCTACAAACTTAAAATAGAAATTAAACACTTTGAGCCCTAAATCAAAATCCAATATACATAGATTAGGGTTTCAGAAAGTTAAACAATATCAAATCGAAATGAGATTGATAAAGATGGTGAGATTGGTGAGATGCAATACCTGTTTAGCCATGGTTGAGTATTCTTCATCATCACCACCACCACCAAAACCCACTTCTTCTTCTTGCTCTTCTTCTCCTATATGTAAGACACCCATCTGATCTAAAAAGAATGGGTTGAAGAAGATGAAAAATCGAAAATTACCAACAAATGAAACCCTTATATAAAAAATCAGAGTATACGAAAAAAATTGGCAAAATTAGTAAAACCCTAAATCTAAAAAGAATAGGTTCTTACCTGTGTAGGAAACACCTTCAATCACCAACAAAAATCTGCAAACACAAGAACCCCTAAATATCAGCGACGAGAAAGAAACGCTAGGTTTAGAGTCTAAGCTTGCTACTATAACCGTGGCCGTGGCCCGTGGGTATCAAATGAAAAAAAAAACCTATGCAAAATTTCTTTTAATCTCGGCAGGTCGGGTCAAAATTGGCGGATGCGGGTCAGGTTGGGTCGGGTTTGTGCACCCCTACTTAAGGAGACAGCTGGTTGTCTGGTCATGAAAAATTTAGAGCAGATCATCGAAAAAAGACTTTGTATGAAGATTTTACAGCGTTTTCAGTGAATCCATAAATCTGAATTTTTAGGGTTTCAAAATTTCACAAGAAACCTTTTGTCCATTAAAGTCAAAGGGGATGATGCCCCCTACCTTATCCGTCTTAAAAGAGGTAAAGCTCTTCCTGCTTAGTACAAAGCTTTTTCATCTTAGTCTCAAGATTAAGCATGTGTTTCTGCATCTCAAATAACTAAAGGATATTCTCAAACCCTAATTTGAGAAAGGACATTCTCAAAACCTCATTTTAAAAAGGGAAGCTAACCCTAATTCCTAATGCGAGCACCTTCCCAAACTCATGCGCTTGCACGTCTCTGATCAAGAACTAAGGATGGGTGTCATGCTTCTTTCCAAAATATTTGGTGTTTTTACTCTTTCGCCTTCAACATGTGAGGTTGAGCACAAGAGTAAAATGTGAGCTTCTTGCCTCCTGGACAAACCTGGCGTGAATATTTTAGCTACTGCTCCAATTAGGCATTTGACTACTGTTTCTTAGCATATAAGCTTCAAAATCATAATTAATACTTTCAAACCCTAATTTTGAAGAGAGAGACATTTCTACCTCTTTTGTTTTAAATGTGTGTGCCTTAGCTAGGTAGCTAAGCTTGTGTGACTGCTTCTAAGATAAAAATCGTATAGCTTCACTCAGAAACCAAGCTCACACGTCTTGCTTCTTGTCAAAATTAGCATTTTTACTCTTTTACTCACCATGTGTGAGGCTGAGTATAAAGAGAAAAACGTGAGATGTCTTTCTTTTGGACAAAAGCTTGACGCTCTTCCCTCTTCTTCACGTGAATATCTTTACTTGACGACTTAGGGTTTTGACAAGCTTCAAAACCCTAAAATATACTAGGCCTCTCATGCATATATTTTCGTATGTGGTCTCATATACAATTTTTCGTGCCCAGGAGCATACACTTATTTTTACGAAATAAGCATGTCAATGCAAAATTGACTAAGATGGACACACTGCTCCATGTATACAACTAAATACATATTTATTTTATTTTAGTATTCTAGACTCATCAGTCTAGTCAAGCAAGACAGAATCATCAGTCTAGTTAAGCATGAAAGACTCTTCAGTTTGATATGTACTTTTCATTCAGTACATATTGATATGTACTGTCGGATCATACATTTTCCTTCAGTACATATCAATATATATTGTTGGATCAATATGTACTGTGGGATCATATATGTTTTTCCTTTAATATCCTATTTTCTTTCAGTACATACCAATATGTACCGTGGGATCATACACTTTTTCCTTCAATACCTATTTTCCTTCAGTACATATCAATATGTACCGTGGGATCATATACTTTTTCCTTCAGTACATATCAATATGTACAGTTGGATCATTCATATTTTCCTTCAGTACATATTTTCCTTCGGTACATATCAATATGTATTGTTGGATCAATATGTACCGAGGGATCATACACTTTTTCCTTCAGTACATATTTTCCTTCAATGTATATCAATATGTATTGAAGGATCAATATGTACTAAATGATCAATATGTATTGTTCTTGGCGACAAATAGAGATCTTTTTCTTATTTTGTTTTTCTACTACTTCTTTTCTTCTTCTCTGTAGTGCAGGAATACTATTTTCTTCTTCCACTACTTCTTCTCTTATTACTCTTTTAATCTTTTTTGGGTTTTTTTTTTTATGATTTTGATTTCGTTTCTATTTGACGATTTTGTTTTTGTTTTTTCGTTTGATGATTTAAAGAGAGAATCAGATCTGATAAATGATTATATTTTGGTTTTGATTTTAAGAAGAGAGAATTAGAAAGAATTAATAGCGGACTTGTGCTACGTAGTTCACATGTCAGTTATGAAAGGCAGAAAGATAATCTTATCTAGTTATAAAGATTTTGGACCTCTGGTTAAAACTATTTTTCTACTGGACCCTAGATTAAATGGGTCATTGATCTTTGGAACATTCAACAAATTTCCTATTACAATATTCTTATTACAAATTTTACACCAAGTAGAAAAGTTATAAGAAATACGAAAGACTTGATTTAAGGCCTAGGGTTGTATATAGTTCTTGTAAAATCATATTGAACCACACCGTTTAACTAAGAACCGAACCTGTTGGTTTTAGTTTTAAAAGTTTGTAAATGGATGTTATTGGTTCGGTCCTGGTTAAGCTCCAAACCGAATTGAAAAACCGTTCGTTAAACAGTTAATGTCAGCATCAAATATAAATTTTAGAATCAAATCTAGACGCTCCAGCTTTATCCTTTTCGAGTTCCTAGTCTACTTCACTCTCGTCACTCGACCAGTTCCACCACCTCCACCACCAGTGTACCACCACCATCAACGATAAGACTGCACCACCACTGACACTTAACACCACCACGTCCTTCTTCTTCTTCTACTCCTCCTTCACCACCACCACCGCGAGACTGTAGATTTAGGTTGGAAGAGTTATGATCAAAATCGAAGTGTTTTGAAGCTTGATTAGATGTTATTTACAGATTTATAGTTATATTCTTCTTCGATTTCAATTCTTTTGGTTAGAAATTGAAATAATTGAAAGCTAGGTTTTCAAAATTTTGGGAAAATTGTTCTGGGGATTTTCAGGGTTTTCATTTGATCAATCAGCAAAATATTATGAATTGGGTATGTGTTCAGTTTTTTATTTTGATTTTGATTCATGTTTGTTAGAAATATGGGTTTTTATTTTTAATTTTGTACATCTGCTGATCAGTTTTATATATTCGTATGATTCTGCAAACTGCAATAGGGTTCAAGTGAGGCATATCTTCATAGAAGAATCACAATCAATACCCTCAGTAAGTTCTGCAGTTTAATTATTTTTTTTTGTTTCATTTGCTATTCTTGCTGTAATAGTGGTTTTTCTGAATGCAAACCATGTGTAGTATTGTTATTCTTATCTAAATATATGAGTACTGAGATTTTGTGAAAGATAAAGTCAATTCTTAGCTATGCAGTTGATTTCTTGTTCTTATTAATGGACACTGTGATTTTGTGAAAGATAAAGTCATTTCTTATTTAGTTATGCAGTTGATTTCTTGTTCTTAAAGGATATCTGAATTAGTCCAAGAGAATGGTTCCGTACGACCTACACCATGGCAACATTAGTTCTGCTTTTGCATTTTTCTTCCAATGATTTATACATTGACTGTAAAATCCAGTTGTGCCATACCTGAAATACATTGTGTGCTAATTATATAAAGAGATGATCATTATTCTTTCAACTCTACTATTGCTAGATTCTCTTTATTCTTTAAACGTTGTCTTCCAAATTGGTGTTGTCTAGTATTATCTTTACAACAATTGGATTCCTGTCTGCCCTATATTCGTTCAAGTTTTGCTTATGGTGTTCATTTTTGTTCTCTTCTGTTTGGCTTACCTTCATTGATATTACAGATGATAGGTGTATTGTCCACTTTATCACAATGTTAATACAGAAGTGATACTTTTTAAAACTGGATGAGATGTATGTTAGTACAAAAGTGATATTTTTTAAAACTGGATGAGATGTATGTATGTATGTATATATACATATATATGTGCGTGTGTTTGTATGTGTGTCTGTTATGCACTGTGTGGTTAACTGAGTCCATTTGTTCTGTCCAGGATACGGTGGAAACTACGTGTGATAGCAGGAGCCCTTACTTATGAAGAAGTTTGTTCGGCTAGGATTTTAAATAAATCATTTAAAAAGCATCTTGAGCTCTTCAATCCTATCAGATCGAAGAGCTGAATATGCTTTTAGATGTTTTTATTTCTAGTAAACAGTTAGCTTTATAAGTTGACAAGGTAAATATTTTGTGGCTATTTCCATGGACTAAAGTAAGTTTCAAACTCTCATTTTGTGTTATATTATCTTTGTCTCTCTTTTGTTTTGTAATATAATTTGAACTGTCGGATACTTGCAACCGATAGAAATGTTGGTTTTCAAAAACCAACGGTTTTGCTCCGAACCCTGACAGTTCTGTTTTGGACCGAACCAGTTAATAAACGGTTTGGCACGGTTTCAGAAACCCTGGAAGCCTTCCTTTTGGTTTCAGTTCTGGTTTAGAACAAAACCGTTCTGCTTCATGATCATAGCCATAAACTTTTAGTTACAGGTTTTTGGTCACCGACTGGTGGGACGGTTTAGGATTGGAAAGATGAATATTTTCTTATAACCATTCTCTTAGTTGGGTTTTCTGGCGCTTGACAAAAGCTCAATTATTTATTTATAATGTTACAGAACTACCAACTCGCTAGGTACAATTTCTACCAGTTAACAAATACACCAAGTTGTTTGGATATAGGTTATTGACTTATTTCTTAGAAGGAAAATACAACAAGTTATCTAATGAAATAGAGTTTTACCCCCATAAAATGCCAAGTCATGGTTACAAAAACATCCAACTATTCAAGTACATTATCTGCTTTTGATTGAACGTGAAAGTGCTTTTTGTATTTAAAGTTGAGGCTTTTTGTTGGTAGGAAATATCCATAACCTGTTGGCATTTTTCATTTCAATGTTGGAAGTCAAGCCTTGGTGGCATCATAGTAATTACTTTGCAACGTTTGCCCACTTTGTGAACAGAAACTACATTGAGACTAAATTTAGTAACTCATAATATTTTTGATAATTTGTCTCCACATATTATTAGTTTTGGAACTTCCCTCAACCACCAACCATGGCAGATATTACCATAATTTTCGAATCATCAATCCACATTTCCCAGGTTCTAATCTTTCCTTGGTTTCCGGATGAAATTATTTCCAGATTATACAATCTGATCAAAAAATTTCAGATTAAACTTTTTTCATGAATTTTTCTTCAAGCATCTTAGAATCAATAGATAATTGCAGGTATGTCCAACTCATCACTACATTATAAGAAGTTAATTATTTATTTAATTGTTCTGATTAATTCACATTAATTGTTATTGTTTCCTGTTGAAGGAAGATAGATTGAGAAATTGATGTTAGGCCACGAAAGAAGAAAACATTGTCATCTATGACGACTGAGGTACAAAGGTTGAAGAACCTGATGCAGTTGTTTGGAACATTTTACGCATCTCCGCCTCCGTCTGATTCTTCACAATTATTTCAGATGATGGAATGGCAGATCCAGTCAATTATGGGAATTCTGGGCGTGACATTGAACAAGTTAGTAATTTTCTCAATCAATTTTCATGTTTCGTTAGATGTATGTCTTTGGGTAATGCCTAGAATTTCAATACAAGAAACATTTTTCTACATTCTTACCATTATTTTTTTGTTTTGATCACATCATTATGCACCTTAACGCTTTCAATTAACTCCCAAAAATAATTTAAGTTGCTACCATGCGTAAGTGGACCTCATGGAAATACTCCTTGCTTCAACCGTTAAATCTTCTTGGCCAAAATAAATTCTTTTGCAAGTGCATTCAACCACAAATTTAAACATTCTGCATGGATGCTTTTCCCATTGTAACTTGAAGAGCTCTAATTCTCCGGCTTTTTGTATTTCTTTTATTCCCTTGAGTGTAAGATTTTATTAATCTGCAAAACTACGTAAAACTATCAAATTTGTACAAAATAGAGAACTAATCAATATAAATTAAGATGTAATTATGTCGTGTTTACACATTTATCACTTTAATGCATGAAAAGACCAACGATAGCGAAAACATAGTGGATGGTAGTAGATTTCTAAGAGGAGGAAGAAAATTAAGAATGGGTGTTGTCCATGCGACAAATAGTCTAAAGTGGTTATAGTTGTATAGAAATTGAGATTATTTAATATTTTGTTTAATCTGAATTTTTCTCTCTCTTTTGAAGGCACTTGTTGTTCTGAAGAAAGGCACTCAACTAATCAAGTATAGTCGTAAAGGGAAGCCTAAACTTTGTCCATTCAGAATATCCCCTGTAAGTAATACTGTTTATGCAATTACCTATCTCTGAGGCATTTATGTTGTTGACTTTACACCTTATTATGCAATGGAGAGTCAAAATCGCTTTTAGGCATCATGTTTCTTTCATAGCTAAACCGTTATTACTCCACCTATCGATTTTTCGCATTGTTATGTTGCGTAGTATGGCTACTTCAATCTCTTCGGGAGATGGGATAGAAATGTAGTTGTTATTTTTATTTATTTTTATAACTGTATGTGCCAGTTCTTATAAAACCAAGTTATTTTCAGGATGAAGCAACACTCATTTGGTACTCACGTGGAGAAGAACGAAATTTGAAGTTATCTTCCGTCTCACGGATTATTGCTGGGCAGAGAACTGTGAGGCACTCTCTTGATTTTTTACATTACCACATTTGGCTTGCTTATGTCAACACTCTTTATCTGACCTTACTAGTCCATATTTTTGACAAGACCAGACACATTTTATTTTTGTATACCTCTTCTGACTAATGTAGGCATTTATATACTTGTGTTTCTTTGATGATACCTACAGGCTGTGTTTAGGAGGTACCTGCGCCCTGAAAAGGAATATTTATCGTTTTCTCTTATCTATAAAAACGGTGAAAGATCTCTTGATCTGGTTAGTAAACTGAATTAGGCTATGTTCTTTTGTCAATACTGCATCATTCAAATAAAACTGCGCTCTATATTCAATATCTTACTCTTACATCCAGTTATTCTTACTCCATAGATATGCAAGGACAAAGCTGAAGCAGAGGTGTGGTTTGCGGGTCTTAAGGAATTGATATCCACAGGCCAGCAAAGTAGGCGTAGCAGAAGTGAACTTCCTGATGTTAGTTCTCATTCCAAATATCTTATTTTTCATGTTCGTGTGGAGAGCTCATTTGGTTACTGATTGATTGAGATACGTCTGCTTTAATAATCTAGTCCATTTCTTTGTGTGCAAACTTTCAGTTTCAAGAAGGTGGCCTTTTATTTGGTGCAGCATTAGAAGTTTCTTCAACTCTTTACCGTGAGAATCCTTTGAATTTGATAAGCTCAGATGTTGGGTCAGATCGTGCAAATATGCAAAGACCAAGTAACGTAGATGGTGGTTTCCGGATTAGTGTTTCAAGTGCAGCTCCTAGCTATTCAAGTCAAGGTAGTGGACCAGATGATATAGAATCTTTAGGGGATGTATACGTTTGGGGAGAAGTTTATTGTGATGGGAGTTTGAACGAGGGGTCTGTGACCTCTTTCCCTTCAAAAACTGATGTGCTTCTTCCTAAGCCCTTAGAGTCAACTGTAGTTCTAGATGTACATCAGATTTCCTCCGGTTCTAGGCATGCTGCTCTTGTAACTAGGCAAGGTGAGGTTTTCTCATGGGGTGAACAATTTGGTGGACGGCTTGGTCATGGAATTGATAAAGATTGCAGTTGTCCTCATCTGGTTGAATTTTTGGCAGTTAATAATGTGGAATATATTGCATGTGGTGAATATCATACATGTGCTATATCTACAGCTGGTGATCTATTTACCTGGGGGGATGGTACCTATTTCGCTGGCCTTCTTGGTCATTCCAATGGAGTTAGCCACTGGGCACCTAAAAGGGTTTCTGGTCCCATAGAAGGACTTCAAGTTTTGTCTGTTGCATGTGGGTCATGGCATTCAGCACTGGCCACTACTAGTGGACAATTGTTTACATTTGGTAACGGGGCGTTTGGTGCTTTAGGCCATGGGAATCTTGAGAGTGTTTCATACCCAAAAGAGGTTGAATCTTTGATCGGCTTTAAGACTGTTAAGGTTGCATGTGGTATCTGGCACACTGCAGCTGTTGTAGAGGTTATGGGTCAGCAAGGAACAGCAATATCTAGAAAGTTATTCACGTGGGGTGATGGTGACAAATACCGATTAGGACATGGGGACAAAGATGCTCGTTTGGTTCCTACATGTGTCCCATCACTTATGGATTACAATTTCCTAACGATGGCATGCGGAGAGAATATAACCGTCGCCCTAACAACATCAGGGCATGTCTTTACCATGGGAAGCACAGCTTATGGTCAGTTGGGCAATCCATTGTCTAATGGTAAATTACCATGCTTGGTACAGGATAAATTGGTTGGTGAATTTGTTGAAGAGGTTTCATGTGGTGCATGCCATGTTGCAGTCCTAACATCAAGAAGTGAAGTTTTCACCTGGGGTTGTGGTGCAAATGGTAGACTAGGGCACGGAGATATTGATGATCGCAAAGCTCCAACCCTAGTCGAAGCCCTTAGAGAGAGACATGTTAAAAGCATTTCATGTGGCTCAAATTTCACTGCAAGCATATGCATTCATAAGTGGGTGTCAGGTGCAGACCAATCACTATGTTCTGGGTGTAGGCAAGCATTTGGTTTTACCAGAAAAAGACATAACTGTTACCATTGCGGTCTAGTGCACTGCCATGCTTGCAGTTCCAAAAAAGCTTCAAGAGCTGCATTAGCTCCAATTCCAGGAAAGCCACATCGTGTATGTGATTCTTGTTATACGAAACTTAAAGCATCTGAAAATGGCAGTGTTTCTTCCTCTATCAGGAAGAATCTAGGTCCTCGTAGATCAATGGACATCCGGGAGAGGTTGGACAAACTGGATCTAAGGCCTTCAAAGCCTCTCTTGTCTTCTGGTACGGAACCACTGAAGCACCCTGATGTTAGGTCATTTAAGCAAGGGGGAATGAAATTTGATTCTCTTTCTACAACACGAGTTTCTCAAGTTTCGTCTCTCTCCCAACTTAAAGATATTGCGTTTCCAAGTTCATTGAGCGCAATTCAACAGGCTTTAAAGCCAGTTGCTACATCTGCACCTCCTCAGCCTCAGACTGCAGTACCTTCTAGACCTGCTTCACCATATGCGAGAAAGCCAAGTCCTCCACGCTCTGCGACTCCTGTATTTTCTAAGAGTATTATTGATAGCCTGAAGAAAACAAATGAACTTCTGAACCAAGAAGCCACGAGGTTGCAAAACCAGGTAAGTGCCAGATTTTCCTTTTCTCAACATTTTAACATATCAACCTACTGACCATAAATTGGTTTATATGTGATTGTATGTACTGTAGGTTAAGAGTTTGAAACAGAAGTGTGACATTCAAGAGGTAGAGCTACAAAACTCACAGATGAGAGCGGAGGAAGAATCGTCCAAATGTATAAAAGCGATGGAAGTAATCAAGTCTACCGCTACCCAGGTAATCTCGTTCATCCCAAATTATAATATATGCAAAATAAGAAGAAAAAACAAGCGTTAAGAATGAACATCTGATTTAGTTACAGTTAATTCATGAAGTAGTAGGTGTGTTCACAAATAATCTGTAAATTGAATGACTCTAAAGAGTGAGCCTGAAAGTTCATAAAAGTAATGGAGGTGCAAATTGGAACATTTGATAAATTACTTTTCTATGGCTCTTCTAACTTGGAAGCGAATCATCTGCAATTCCATCCTACGATGGAGGGTCAGACCTTTAGAATTCAGCACAATGATTCCACTTTTGGATTCATGATCTCGACAAGTAAAAACTTTAAACCCTTATTTTTATAGACTTGAGATTTGTTTTGGGTTGGTTGTGATTTTTGGGTTGGAAAGTTGAGCAACTCGATACTAGGAGGAACGGTACATTGTTGCATAATTCTATACCCGCCATGGCACCTCTCTTATACTTGATTTCTGTAACTTCGCTAACTTAACTTCCTGGAAAGTAACAAAGAAAGGTACAGTCTTGGGAGAACTAGTTAGAAGGTTTAAATTGTTCTCTCTTCACCTGCATACTTAGATTTCAGCAATTTACCAACTCGTTCTAATCAGACTGTTCTTTGTTCTAAATGTTGTTCAGTTGAAGGCGATGACAGAAATGTTACCTGCTGACGTGTATGACAGTGAAACATTAAGAGCCATGCATTGTCAAGTGGAAGCTCTGCTACAAACTAATGGAATGGACACATTAGAAACATCTTCTTTCCGGTTCAGAAGTTCAGAGTCTGGACCTCAACATATGGATAAACCTCCATTGGCCAACGGACCCTCTAAACAAAACTCTGAAGGCAACAAAGCATATACATCTGATGGCAGGGCCACCATTCCTTGTCAAAACAATGGCAATGGTGTAACAACACCTAGGATTTTATCCGCTAATAAAGGAGTGGAAGTGACTGAACAATTTGAATCTGGTGTCTACATAACTCTTGTTCAACTACTAAACGGCACCAAAATCTTCAAACGCGTCAGATTTAGGTATTTACCTGCTCATTTGTAAGGAAAAACTGGTTTCTCCTGGAGTGTGTTCCACCCTAGATGACTTAACTGTGTTTGTGGTGCTTATGAAGACTAGGAGGGTTTACTTGCTCTATTTCTCAATAATAATCCTTATTCCACCACATAGCAGATTCATAGTAGTTTATATATGATGTATTCAATTTTATATGTTTATTGCTCCAGGTATTTCTAACACATCCAATATTTCTGCAGTAAAAGAAAATTTGATGGGCAACAAGCAGCAGAGTGGTGGAAGGAAAACAGTCCTAGAGTGTTTATGAAGTATAAGAATCTTGGGGGTGACATTACTCAAGCTGGATCCTCTGCCAATGGGAAAACTGCTGAGCAAGAAGATTTGGCGAGGCTTTCAGGAAACACAAAAGCTGCCGAGGAAGAAGAGCCAGCCACACCTTCTTTCAATGCAAAAACTGTCGAGGAAGAAGAGCCAGGGACACCTGCAAACAGAAAAACTACCGAGGAAGAAGAGCCCTCTGCAAATGCAACAAATGCCGAGGAAGAAGTTGCGGCAAAGCCTTTGACCAATGAAACAACTGCCAAGGAAGAAGAAGTAACAACGCCTCCTGCAAATGCAATCGGTGACGAAGAAGAGGCAGGGCCAACTTCTGACAAGGAAACAAGTGAGGAGGAAAGAGAGCCTGCCCCACCTCCTGGAAGCTAGCTTTTATAGTTTGAATCAGTTGAATTTAAGAAAAAAACGTGTACGGCTAAAAGAAGATGGTGTTATGGATGTGAGATTAGTCAGCATACTTGCCCTCAGCAGTACAGTTCGAGATTCCTTTTTAACCCCCCAAAAGTAGGTAGATAAGCAATTTTATCATTTTCTTTTGATCGATCTCTACTGCTGAAAAACTGTTGCAGCAAGATACAGTTTCTCACTTGAACTAGAGGTCATTGAAAATACAAGAAATTTTTTCCAACACAGATAAGATGCTAACATAACTAATCAAACCATACAATGAAAACAAAGCAAACATAGTTCATAATTTTTTTTCTTCATAACAGTTCAAAAAACAGTTATGTCTCATGAAACGAGCTACATTTCCTATAGTCTTTTCATTGATCATTATGGGCGAGGAAGGTTTGAAATTCTCATTCAAATCCACTGGCTTATCTTTGACTGAAAAGAAATGAAAGATATTAACGGATATCTGTCCAAAGCCCACCAAAATAGAGGGTACTTATCAGAACAACGAGGATTTGTTATGAAGCAAAGTCCAAGCTATTTCGCAACATAATGTGAACAAACCGATATATTCATTCACGGTGGTATTTTTTATTTTTATTTTTATTTTTTATAATAATTCATGGTTGTAATTTCTCCACGATAGAGAAACGTTCTAATCAACTTTTCATGTCATGCCTTGGACAAAGAACTATGCTTTAGATTGTCTTGGAACAATTTAGATTTTTTTTGTTGTTTGAAGCATGAAAAATTTGATTCTTGACGATAAAATTGACAATTTATCTACATCCATCACCACTTACTCGTTCAAAATAAAATATAGTACAAATTACATCCCAGCTACGTACCATTAGGTGCGCGGATTACAGAGCCAAGTTTCGAGTTATTAGTGTCGGAGAGATTATTTTTCATGCACATCAGTGTCGGTTTATCATCCCGAGCAGCCCAAATCAAATTTGTTAACTAATTTATTGTTAACTAAACGGAATTTCGTTAACCAAATAAAAAGGGACTGAAACACTAAATGGAATAGGGATTGAAACACAAAAAAACAAACGAAAATAAATTTTGTTATAATATTTTATAATTATAGGGACTGAACCGCAAAAATATAGGGACCGAAGATATAATTAAATAAGCGAGAGATGCAGGATCAATATATACTTTTTATAGTGACTTAAATGAAAATATTTTAGAATTAGTTATATAAGAATATATCATTTTTATAAAAATGAAGACAAATATTTAAAAACTTTTTTTTTTAAAGTAATAGGAGCAAATACTCCAAATTTCATATATTATGTAAGACTACGAACATCAATTAGATGTATCTTAATTGGAATATACAAAGAAATAAAAAGATTATGTAATTCTACAATATAAATAAAGTATAAAATACATATAATTCATTAAGGAATCCGATAATATTTGAAGGATGGTGTGAAAATTCTGATTCCACTATTTGAGTTTATGTTCTTTTTTGAGCACAAATTTTTCTTCTTCATCAAGATTAAATGCTCCAAAAAGGAGTAATCTGCACAACAAATTGAAAATCGAATCATATCCAGTTATCATGGATCTTCAGATCTACATCATTTTATTGTGAATTACACTCGAAGATATGATTGCAAACGATCTAGCAATCGATAAAGACGCCTTGAAGGCTATATGAAATTTAATAATCACCAAAAGGAATAATTTTTATTATAAATAATAATAATTTCTATATTTACAATTGAGATCTGGACAGAAAACCTAATTGAGAAAAGATTAAACTTAAGAAAAAATTATCAGGTTAAGAAAACAATGGAGAAAAAATAATGATTATACATAGAAAAACCGTGAAGTTCTTGAATTATTTATCAAACCTTATGTTGAATTTTTATTAATTTTATATATTTGAAAATTCCTTTAAATTCAACATGCATAAATAACTACATCAAATTGTTACTTTTAATATATCTAGTCTCTTTTAAAAATTAAGTAAATTGAAAGCACATATAAAAAAACACTTTAATTCATAAGTACATGATAAAAATAATGAATCATGAGCGTCCACAATGGCGCGACTAAAAGTCGGGCGTAGTGGTGTGACTAAATTTAAGTTTTATTCCGAAAAAACCACTATAGCAGACTAGATTTAGGAAATATTTCGGACTAAACATGGTTTACTCGGGGGGCTCGTAGTGTTCCGCTTGGCGTCAAGCAGCGTCGCAGTGTACCGCTTAGAACGAAGCGTTATCCTAGGGTAACGCTCAGAAACACGGACGGTATCGTAGGAATGCGCCTGATTAAGCGGTATCTTAGAATTACGCCTGACAAAAAGAAGTCCTAAGGTCACGCCCACTGGCAGGAGGAACGCTAGAATACCGCTTAGTTGGAGCGTAATCCTAGAATACCGCATGGTCCAAACGTAATCCTAGAATACCGCCTGATACTTACACTAAATTAAGTACACTAACACTAAATGTTACATATGTTTAAGCAAATTAAGTAATTTATTAAAATGATTAATGTCCGAGGATTAACTAAATGTTACATCAGAATTTAACTAAGATAATAGAGCTGTACTCACACGTACGAGGCGTACAAGTGCAACTCCTTCAGGCGCGTTGCTATCCTTTCGCCCCATCAGGCGTGATTCTGGGATACCGCCCGTCTTTCGGACGTGGTCCTAGGATACTGTATCCATTACCAGACGTTACTTTAGGACTCCACCCCACATCGAGCGTTACGCTAGGATTCCGTCTCACGCAAGCGTTATCATATGATTTCGCCCGTGTTTCCAAAAACATCGCTGGGACACCGTGTAATGACCCGACCTTCCACCGATATTGTCCCCACTTAGCCACTGCGGTTATCCAGCAGTGTGAGGTTTTCAACGGGCACCGCTGCGGTTATCCAGCAACAGCTTCCCAGGAGGTCACCCATCCCTGGATTACTCCCGCCCGAGCACGCTTAACTGCAGAGTTTTTTGCCAACTCTAGAGCCAACTGTGCTGAAAATGCCTCGGTTTAATGTAGACGTTCCTGCCTCTTGTAAGACCAGTATCTAGCATTACCTCCTAGATACTCTCCTACCTGAGCACAAGCGACCTATCGTTATCACCGATATTGTTCCCACTTACCCACTGCGGTTATCCAGCAGTGTGGGATTTTTTATTGGCACTACTGCGGTTATCCGGCAGCAGCTTCCCGAGAGGTCACCCATCTTACGACTACTCTCGGCCAAGCACGCTTAACTGAGAAGTTTTTTCCACAAGTGTACCCATCAGGCCTCGGTGTTAGGAAAGGACAAACCATTACCTATATTCCATTTGGCGAACCCTACCTGCCGAATTGAGGTATTACAATACCACCACCTTAAATTGGAGCCGTCCTCGGCTCCGGAATATACAAGCCCAGATCTCCGACGTTCCCTGCCATTCATGAGACCAGTACCTGGAATACTCCGTCCAGCGTACTCTCTCACCCTCGCAGGTGACTGTCGTCGTCTCTGATACCATTTGTAATGACCCGACCTTCCACTGATATTAAAATAGTAAGTTGGGTCAACACACTTTTGTGTGAGGGAAAGGACTTAGACAGATGGGCATTTGGTCTAGTGGTATGATTCTCTCTTAGGGTGCGAGAGGTCCCGAGTTCAATTCTCGGAATGCCCCAGGCTTGCCCTTATAGGTCCCGAGTTCAATTCTCGAAATGTTTTCTCCTGCGTGAGGGCTCAACTTTTAATTCTAATACCCCAATTTGCAGGTAGGGTTCGCCAAATGGAATATAGGTAATGGTTTGTCCTTTCCTAACAACGAGGCCTTTTCAGCACAGTTGGCTCCAGAGTTGGCAAAAAGCTCTGCAGTTAAGCGTGCTCGGGCGGGAGTAATCCAGGGATGGGTGACCTCCTGGGAAGCTGCTGCTGGATAACCGCAGCGGTGCTCGCTAAAAACCCCACACTGCCGGATAACCGCAGTGGCTAAGTGGGGACAATATCGATGGAAGGTCGGGTCATTGTAAAATTGTATCAGAGCCGACGACAGTCACCTGCGAGGGTGAGAGAGTACGCTGGACGGAGTATTCCAGGTACTGGTCTCATGAATGGCAGGGAACGTCGGAGATCTGGGCTTGTATATCCCGGAGCCGAGGACGACTCCAATTTAAGGTGGTGGTATTGTAATACCCCAATTCGGCAGGTAGGGTTTGCCAAATGGAATATAGGTAATGGTTTGTCCTTTCCTATCACCGAGGCCTTTTCAGCACAGTTGGCTCCAGAGTTGGCAAAAAGCTCTGCAGTTAAGCGTGCTCGGGTGGGAGTAATCCAGGGATGGGTGACCTCCTGGGAAGCTGCTGCTGGATAACCGCAGCGGTGCTCGTTAAAAACCCCACACTGCCGGATAACCGCAGTGGCTAAGTGGGGACAATATCGGTGGAAGGTCGGGTCATTACACACCGCCAACACCAGATGCATTGCTAGAAAAACTTATCACCGATGTTTTTAGGCCGAAGCAAAGAGTAAAAATTTTACTCTTTGATCATTTACTCTAGTCGACCCATTGTGGTTGCTCTAAGTTCCCAGTGAATAAATACAAACATTAAATGCAACGCCCTAAGTATGAGAAAAATATGTTGTCAGCGTACAAAGGCACGTGTACTAGTCTTGTTTATATAAGGCAGCTCTGAGCCTAGCGGCCATAGACGATGCAAATGATACACATGACCGGGGTGAATACATGACCCCTTAATATGGTCCGAGTTGTAGCACCCCATTGAAATGTATGATTGTGGACAATCAGTATGGCAAGTGGTAATTGATAATAAGCTTATATAGGGGCTTTTCCTGTAACAGAGGAGTTTTTTATGGATTCAGGGTGACCAAATAATCCGTTAAGGGATATCCTAGGGCTATGTTAAATTTCCATATTATCCTTCTATTTATGAAAAAGTATAATTTGCCCTTCAATCTATTAAAAACCTAAAAAAAAACAAAACCTTTTCAATTTTCATTTCAATTCAAAACCCTTTCAAAACAAAACCCAACCGTAACATCTTCTCCATTTCAATTTTTTTTCTCCATCGAAATTCCTCGTCGATTCGAAAAATTCTTCGTCGATTAAACTCTAAAGTTCGTGATGAAGAATCATACTAAAGGTATAGAAGATAGTAGTGATGTCAATCAAAATCAAACTTTTCAACCTAATCAAGAGATTGAAGAACAAATCGGTGATGACAATCAAAATCAAACTTCGAAACCACAACAAATGGTGTATATAAGGTATTGAACAAAACCCATGTTATTTTTAGAACCCAAAAGTGTTTGTTTTCTAGTTTGATTGTTGTTTTTGTAAAAAAAATGGGTTACAGAAAAATTTACGGTTGGGTTCGATTGGAAAACCCAACCGTAAATGTATGTTCTGAAGAACTTACAGTTGGGTTCGATTGGAAAATCCAACCGTAACTGGTTTGTTCTACATTTTACGGTTGGTTTATTAAAAAAACCCAATCGTAAATAAAAAGTAAGGAGATGAAGATGAAATTTTACGGTTGGGTTCGATTCTGAACGCAACCGTAAAAAAATTTGCACTATTTTTTTTTTGAATTTTACGGTTGGGTTTGGTTCTGATTTCCAACCGTAAATTATTCTGCATATGTCAAATTTTTTATGTTGAGGATTATTTACGGTTGGGTTCGATTGGAAAACCCAACTGTAAATTCTTCAGGTTAGTTAATTGTTTTTGTTAAGGATTATTTACGGTTGGGTTGGAGTGTTAAACCGTAAATTCTCCTGTGTAGGTTATCTTCTTGATGTTTATTATTTACGGTTGGGTTCTATATGTATAACCCAACCGTAAAAAATTCTGAATTTTCAAATTGAAGTTGTTTGAGTTGAATTGCTTGTATGTTGTAGGAGGAAGAGGGGTAGTAAGTTAACACCAATTTCTCACACTCCAACCCCTCTCCATGGAGTTCATTTAGGGGTAGATAATAGAGGCTTGAGAAAGATCCATAAGAAGAAGACGACTTTTGAGGTAGGGGGTGGTAGCTCTACTCAACAAGATCTACCTCAAGACTTTGAAGATCTACCGGTGTTAAGTGGAGGTTCTCTTGTGATTAGAGAACCACCACAAGAAAAACAATGTGATGAAAAAGAGACGGAAATAGAACAATTTATCCCTCAAGGCAAAGGTAAAGAAATTGTTGTTGCTTCTACTGAACCTCAACTGAAGGAAAAAAGCCAAAGAAGCATCCAAAACCGAAAGGAAAACATATTCTCAAAAGCATAGACGTGTTGTTTCCTAAGAAGAGGATGGAAGACCTTGGGGTGAGGCCCCAGACAGGCCTGTAATATTATTTGGTTATCCGTATTCATGGGCTTCCAAAGTTGCTGAGACTGGGTATTAATATAAAAACTTCTCTTGTTTTGTTGAATTTCCGTTTGTTTAACTACAAGTTAAAAAAGATTGTTTTTATTTTTTGTAGGATCATACACAGGTCGTGAAGAAATTGGTTCGTCAAAGGGCTCAACATTGGCCCTTAGCTGAAGAATGTATGGCCATCCAAGTTCTTGTAAATGGTACATAGTTAGCTCCCGAAATTACCAATTCGATGAGTATGAAAGTGTTACCTGCACAACCTTTAGGGAACGTTATTGGCCTGAAACAGATACGTTTCATCTCCCATTTGGCGAGATGACAATAATGGTGGATGATGTCAAGTCAATTCTTGGCTTACCAGTTGAAGGAAAATCTGTGTATGAAGATTTTGACAACAACATGTCTTGGAGTGATCTCTGTGTCCTTGTCAAAGATACACTTGGATGGGAGAAGACAGAAGCCGAATCAGAGTTTAAATTGACTTCTGGAGATAAACCGGGGGTAGCAACAAAGAAAGGTTTAGGTATGACCAAGAAAATCTTATTGCGTAGTCTGAGAGAGAAGTTTGGAGGAACCCTGCAGTTGGAAAAGGATGGGGTCGTCATAGATGAAACCAGAGCTATGTGTACAGCCAGGGCGTATCAGCTATATATGCTCGACACCATCTTCTTTGTTGACAACTCAGGAAACAGGGTCAACGCTCACTTTCTACAGTGTTTGACGGATCTCCAGAAGACGCATGAGTATTCATGGGGAACTGCCACCCTCGCTTACCTACTTGCCAATCTTAGAAAAGCTTCGAGGATTATAGGAACTGAGATTATCAGAAATACTGGTCTTGTTCAGGTAAGTCAATGTTTAAATTTCCATGTTTAAATTAGATTTTTTATTGCGCATTATCTTAAATTAATATTTATTATCTTCATAGGCATGGGTCTATGATCACTTTTCGAGCCTGGCTCCTAAGACGGAGTGGAACGGTGATTTTACTGGACCTACCGGAAGGAAATTCAGATTCACCGATACTCAGTCAAAGCATAAAAAAGTGCAAATAGCAACGATGAGAAGTCAAATTGATGGTTTCACCGTTGAAGATGTTGTTTTTGTTCCTTATGTGAAGATTGACATAGATGATGATGGACTAGTTGAAGATTTACGTCAATTATCAAACGTGTCAGGGTACAACGGGCCTTTGTACCATCCGTTTGGGTTCATAATGTGCAACCCCCGTCGAACTCTCCGCCAATATGGCTATGTCCAAACCAAGGTAACACACGAAGCCTTTAAATTTTGTGTGAATGGCTCTATGATTGAAGGCCCAAGAATCGTGCTCAACTACATCGCAATGCTTTCGGTAAATCCATCTCCAGGCACAAAAATATTGAAGAAGATTACTTGGATTGGTATTGCCATTTTGGTCATCCAAATATCATTAATATTGATCCAGAATTTATGAGAATACTTCTCAGGGATCAAGGAAACAACATAGGAGATGGTGTCATGGATGTTTGGAAGAAAGCATATTTCAATTTGATACGTAAATTACTTTTGTTATTAATGTTTTTAAGATTTATTACGTGTGTCATGGATTTCTAACATTTATTTTCATATGTGAATGAAAAATAAGGTCAAAAAGAAAGCACTTGCATTGGCAGAGTCTATGACTCCATGCCTAAGTAGAGGTGATGTGATGACGTTTGACCAATTAAAGAACCTGGAAGCCGAAATTGGGAAGCTTCGTGAAGCACATGAAGATGAGACGGTTCGAACCTTAAAGAGGAGTAGAGACGGGACAAGAGATGCGACTACTAGCCGAAGAGAGCCGTAACCTATGATGAACAGACACATGATGGAGCCGAGGATGTGCAACGTGGTGCTCGTACTCGTGGCGGTCGTGTTAGTGCTCGTACTCGTGGCGTTTGTGCTAGTCCTCGTACTCGTTGTCCTTCGAGAAAAAAAAGAGTTCGTCAAACTCATCGATATACCCATCATCCTTCTCCCTAACTCTATGTTTATTATAACAATTGCGTCAAACTAAGATATTTTTTTTGTGGGTATATTATAACTTTAGTTAGAATGTATGAGAAAGTTTTTATCTTAAATTTGTCTAGCTAAATTTCATATTTTGTTTACAAAAAATTCAAGTTGGAAACTAAGCAAAGGAGAAATCAAGTCAAAAAACAAAACAAATGATTACTTACGGTTGGGTTCGCAAGTCCAAACCCAACCGTAAAACTGATGTTTTTTTCATGCCAGACTTACGGTTGGGTTTTCAGCCAAAACCCAACCGTAAATATGAATATCAATTTTACGGTTAGGTTTTCAGCCAAAACCCAACCGTAAATATTCCTGGATCATTCAAAATTGGATTCTAGTACTTGTGTTGTTTTCGGTTTTTGTTTGTTCAAATGACCTAATTTACCTTTAATCTAGTTAAAATGATTGAATAAGTTTAAAATTTTGATTTTTAAACCCAAATTTGACCTTAAACTCAATGCTCCAAATGATGTTTTACGGTTGAATTTTCAGCCAAAACCTAATCGCAAATATTCCTGGACAACTAAAATTTGGATTCTAGTGTTTGTGTTGTTTTCGGTTTTTGTTTGTTTGAATGACCCAATTTACCTTCAATCTAGTTAAAATGATTGAATAAGTTTAAAATTTTGATTTTTAAAACCCATTTTCACCTTAAACTCAATGCTCCAAAGGATATTTATGGTTGATTGTCAAATCCCAACCGTAAATCATCCTGGATAAGATTTTTTTTTAAAGATTATTTTCGATTGGGTCCGTTGTTAAAACCCAACCGTAAAACTGCTACAATTTGATGTTCATCCATGAAATTACGGTTACGGTTGGGTTAGGAAGAACACTTAACCGTAAACGGCGTTTACGGTTGGGTTCGACATGAAAACCCAACTGTAAAATTCTCTGAATCACAAAAAAGTCATCATTTTTTACGTAATTTCATCAAATTCGAGTCATTAAAAGACCAGAGTTTAAGTTAGAGGTATACTTCACCACTCTGGTTGAGTGAATCAAAATCTATGACTTTTTAGAAAACCCTAAAAAATTCTCTTACATTTCTTCTAACTTTTCTTTCCACCAAACCAAAAAAAAAAAAAATTGATTTGATTTGATTAAATTTAAGATTATTTTAAATTAATTATAACTTATTTAATCTAATAACTAGTTAATTTTTTAATGTTAACTAATCAGGGATAGTTTAACCATTATAAAAATATAATGGATAATTTATTTTTAAAACTTATTCAAATATTCCTATTTTATCTTCACATGTAAAACTTTTCTACAAACTTAGCATCCTCCATACAAACTTAAGATTGATACTCCCTCGGTCCCAATAAAAAATTATAGCTACCCTTGAATTGAAAGAGTCTGGAGTGTTAGTCGGAGTATCAGAACCGAAGCCTGCCTGTAACTGTTACACCTACCCCTTTTAGACCCACATGTATAGCTATATATATATATATATCTTTGTCTGATATGGTCCTTCTAGAACAACTGTTTTGAACGTTCATGTCGAGCATTTCGTGTCAACGCATGCATATATATATATTATTAGAGAAACTTCTAAAGTGTCCTACAAGACTATTGTAATCGCAGTATAAAATGAAGGAACGAAATGTAATACTCTGATATGTTAATATTGTATCCAAAATAACGGCAAAAAGAAAATAACATCCATTATGTGAAAACGAAAACCATGAACTCAACCTACAAGTGGATTGAGATTTTAGAGGTGTTATTACATTACATACTATATGGGTTTTGTTATTATGTGACCCATACACAAAATAAAAATCAATCATCGGTATTAAAAAATATAAATAATAATAAATTAGATATCCATGTAATAATGAATTCGATTGAAGATTAGACTACAACTATTTTTTTATTTAAAATAACTATAATCAAATATGAATAAATTACAGTTAGTTTATTGTGCAATTGAAAGATTTTGGCTCCAATTTAAAAAATTTGAGTTAGATTTGAAGGAATTAGAAAATTAAAAAATCGAAATGGTTACTAAATTTTTTTACAATCACTTCAGGACTTTTTGTAACTATATCAAACTCTTCTTTTTCATAATATCTTTTAAACTATATCAAGATTGAGCAAAATTTTAAAACTAAATAGTATGTTATATATTTAGTTTTATTATTTTCGCTTTAATTTAAAGAAATATAATTTAGATTTGAAGGTATTTTAAAAAAGACGATTAAATGTTATAAGATGATTATATTTTAGTTCTTATTGTGAACATATAAAAGGATACCCTTGGATCATCCAATAATAAGAGAGATAATTAATGTCAATTGATATAAGAAAATATAAATTTTAACGTTAAATTCCGAGTATTCTTTTTCCTAATTTCTACTTGCATATCTTTGTAACTGTATTGTCTCACAAACGTTATCCGTGTGCTCCATGTCATAGTCATGTTCTGTATCCCTCTAACCTTGCTGTCAATTGATCTCTACTACGAAATTATCATTATATGGAAAAAGAATGCTAAATCTATGAGTATAAAACAAGTACGGGAGTATATGAAGATAAATTAATGTTATAATCAAATCTAATTAAAATATATATTTGAAATTTGACTAAATCCATCAACTGCAGCTAAAGGCCTCCTGGACAAACACAGTAAATGAAGGGTCAAATCCTCTAATTAGAGACTCTACCTATAAATCAAACATCCGCCGAAGATTTTCAAACAAAAAAAAATAATACTTCCTCTATTTTAATTTTTTTTTTTTTAAATTTTTTAAATTTAATTTATTTTTATATTAATATAAAAAGATGATAGTAATTTTTTTTTATAGAACGGAGATAACTAAGAAGATAATACTTACGATGTTATCCCTGTGAACTTGTCAAGAATTAAGAAATTATCATTTCAACTTTCATTAATCATCCTCTATTTCTTATTCATTAAGATGTATGGGTCCTTTTTGTGTATCTTCTTTTTCTTTGTTAGTATACTACATCGTATTATAGGTGATTTAAGTAGATTTTATTTGATTTATCGAATGGAATTGAAGTTTGATAATATCCAATGACTCACTAATTTTGAAACTCTCACCGAAAATCTCTTTTATATAAAAGAAATCATTGCTTTTCAAACCGGGGGAGCTACAAAAATGGTCAAAGTTCTTTGTAAGTTTTTTCTTGAGTATAGTGATATTTTTATTAAATTTTTTTATCCAAATACCCTGAACAGAAGGACCTTTAGCTAAAAGAAAGCACAAACTTTTTACTAAGATGGGTATAATAGTAATATTTCTATAGCTCAATGCTTCGTGTCATAAAAAGTTTTGATACGATGCTTTCCTTACACCCACTCCACTTCTCTTACAAATAGAAGTCCTACTAAACTAGGTTCCAAATTTCCTTATGAACTTCTTTTCGGTGAAATACTCGAATATTCCTTTTTAAAAACTTATGAACTTCTTTTCGGTGAAATACTCGAATATTCCTTTTTAAAAACTTTTACCATTGTTTGCTATCTTTACTTGGGTCATTGAAGATGTGATAAACTGTGACGGATCAAAAAATAATTTATATTTAAAGGGACATCAAAACAAACAGATGTTACGAATTACCTTAACAAATAACAATCATCCCATATCACATGTTTCAGGAAAAATAACATGAATTATTTCAATAGTTAACAATTATTTTCTAGTGGACACCAATAAAGAGATTCTTGTTTTACTAGTGAAAGATTAGAGACAACTCTCTGAATGAATACAACAAAATAAAATAGACCTCATGTGACTGCCAGCCATTCCTTCTTGGCTTTTATAGTCTTACAAGTACAATTGTGAGCATGGCAGTCACATGTGTGTATGTACACACTTCAGTCACACATGTGACAGTTAATTCTGTTAGCTTTCATTGTTATTGACTAATCTGCCATTACCCCCCTTCAAGCTCATGTCGGTTGGAACCACATTGAGCTTGGTTCTGAGGAGATTAAATCTTGAGCTGACCAGACTCTTGGTAAATATGTCAGCAAGTTGATCAAGAGTATGAACATAGTGCACTCCTAGATTTCTTGATTGAACAAGTTCCCTGACAAAATGATAGTCAAGGTGAACATGTTTCATCTTGGAATGTAATACTGGATTGGATGCTAAGTTGATTGAGCTTATATTATCACAGCCCAATGTTGGTATTCCTGTTGGTTTGAAATGAAGATCCTGAAGTAAGTAACAAATCCAAACCACTTCAGCTGCTGTGTGTGCAAGAGTCCTGTACTCTGCTTCAGTACTTGATCTAGCAACTGTAGTTTGTTTCTTAGAGGACCAGGAAATCAGATTAGAACCCAAGAATAGACAGTATCCTCCTGTAGATCTTCTGTCATCAATGTTTCCTGCCCAGTCTGCATCTGCATAGCCCAGTAATTTGGTTGATCCTTTTGTGAAATGTAATCCATATGAAATGGTACCCTTGAGATATCTCAGGATTCTCTTTGCAGCCAGGAGATGTGGTTCTCTTGGTTGATGCATGAATTGGCACACCATGTTGACAGCAAATGTGATATCTGGTCTGGTCCAGGTCAAGTATTGCAATGCTCCAACAAGAGACCTGTAGTTTGTTGGATTAGTCAGTAGGTCCCCATTGTTTTTGCTCAATGCATGTGTGGATGCCATTGGAGTTGCACATGGTTTGCACCCTTCCATGTTGAATTTTGTTAGTAAATCCACTGCATATTTTGTCTGACACAAAAATAAGGAATTGCTTGATCTGATGACTTCCAATCCTAAGAAGTAGTGCACATTTCCCAAATCTTTGATTGGAAACTGTACCTGGAGAGTAGTTATCACATTCTGAATAAATGATGTACATGATCCTGTTAGAATTATATCATCTACATATATTAGTGCAACTGTAATTGTTGATCCAGCTTTGTGCACAAATAAAAAAGTATCAGCTGTGGAATTAACAAATTTCAAGTTAGTCAGAGCTGAGTGTAGCTTAGCATACCAGGCCCTTGGTGCCTGTTTGAGACCATAGATTGCTTTGTGAAGTAAGCACACATGATTTGGTCTTGTTTGATCAATAAATCCTGGTGGTTGTGCCATGTATACCTTTTCTTGCAACTCACCATGTAAGAAGGCATTACTTACATCCAGTTGATGCATATCCCAACCAAACTGAACTGCAAGAGAAAGTATTATTCTTATGGTGGTTGGCTTTGCTACTGGGCTGAAAGTTTCATCAAAGTCTATGCCTTGTTGTTGATGAAATCCTTTTGCAACTAGTCTAGCTTTATATCTGGCTATTGAACCATCTGAATTATGCTTGATTCTGAATATCCATTTACAGCCAACAATGTTATTTATTCCCTGTGGGTCTACTAGAGACCAAGTTCTTGCCTCAATGAGAGCTTGATATTCAGCAGTGGAAGCATCTCTCCATTCTTTACTCTTATGTGCTGCAGTTATATTTGTTGGGATGTCTGGAACTGTACTGAATAGAGCAACATCTAATGGATGTGTTGTTGAGTAATATGATTTTAGTTTTGTGATTCCATACTTTCTTCTTGTGAGCATTGGATGAGTGTTGGAATTTTGTGTTTCAGGAATTGGTATTGTTTTTGAAGATTGCATTTTATGAATAGATTCAAGAGTTGAGTCTTTGATTACTGATTCTTGAGTGGAATCAGTAATGTGTATTTGAGATTGAACTGAATTTTCTGTAAATGGAAATGAACATTCATTGAAAGATACATGTCTTGATATGTAGATGGTTCCAGTGTTTGGATCATAACACCTGTAACCTTTATGTTGTAGACAATATCCTAGAAAAACACATCTTTTGCTCCTTGGTTCTAGTTTGTTTGAAGTGTAGGGCTTGAGCCAAGGATAACAGGCACATCCAAAGACCTTCAGAAAGTTATAATCTGGTGATTTTTGAAATAACTTCTGATAAGGAGAGTTGAAATCCAGAACTCTTGTTGGCAGTCTGTTGATTAGATAATTTGCTGTGCTCAGAGCTTCTAGCCAAAATTCATGAGGTAATCCAGATTGAGATAGCAGTGTTCTTGTAATGCCCAGTAAGTGTTTATGTTTAACTTCTGCTACACCATTTTATTCTGGTGTGTGAGGACAGGATTTTTCATGAGTAATTCCCTTGTTTGAGCAGTAATCATTCAAGACTGAGTTTATAAATTCACCCCCATTGTCAGTTCTAATTCTAGTAACTCAGTGATTGAGTAGTGTTTCAATTCTTGTAACAAATGAAATAAATGAATTCTTGAATTCAGATTTAATAGAAAGGGGAATTACCCAGCAATATTTTGTAAATTCATCCACTATGTTTGCATAATACAGCTTACCTGACAAGGATCTGGTCTGACATGGTCCCCAGAGATCCATATGCAACAACTCCAGAGGTTGACTTGCATAGTTACATGATAGCTGAAAAGGTAATTTCTGACTTCTGCACATTTTACAATCATGGCAAAAGAAGGGTTTATTAGAGAAACCAGATAAATGCAGCAAGGAGCTTAGTCTTTGCATAGTCTGGAATGATGGATGTCCAAATCTTCTGTGGAGAAGTACTGGATCAATTATTGTTGTGGTAAATGCATGATGTGGTGAACTGAAAGAGATTGGATATAGACCATGTCTATGTGGCCCTTGAAAAATTATCTTCCCAGATAGTTGATCCTTCACACAAAAGCCATTAGAATCAAAGGTTAATGAACAATTGTTGTCAGTTGTGAATTTGTGAATTGACAACAAATTGTGAGATGAATTTGGAACAACAAGGATGTTATTTAGTTTAATAGTGTTTTGTTGAATTTGTTTTGTTGAATGTCCTGTATATGTGATGTTCATACCTGAACCATTGGCTGTTTGGATTATTGTAGAACCATCATATGGTGTCTTTTCTTGTAGAACATTTGTGGTTGGAGAAATATGATGTGTAGCTCCACTGTCTGCCAGCCATTCCTCCTTGTCAAATATGTCTGCTGCAGCCATCATTGCAGTTAGATTTGTTGGTGGGGATCTACCTTGATAGGTAAAATTTAGTCTCTGAGTACAGTTTTGTGCAGTATGGCCTGAAATATTGCATATCTGACAGACTGAATGCCCAGCAACATATTCTCCTCTTCCATAAGCTTGTCTGTGAAAGATTCTTGGATTTGGAAATCTATGTCCTTGGTTATTTCTTCCTCTGTAGTTGTTTTTGGATGTATTATTATAGTTTCTTGAATAACCTCTATAGTTATTTACATAGAAAGCTTTTGCTTCAGTTTCTTGTTTTAAAACAGTATTTCTATCAAGAATTACAGCTTCTTCACTTAAGAGATTGTTGTGTAGTTCTATGCATGTTACTGGAGGGTTCCTATGTCTCATTGAAGTTGCAAATGGAATGTAGGATTCATTTAGAGCCTTGAGAGTTACTACCACCAATTCTTTGTCAGAAATTACTTCACCAACTGCTGCCAATTGATCTGACAAGGTTTTTATTTCACTGATTAGTAAGGGAATTGATTTGTTACCTTGAGTTATTGACAGTAATTTTGTCCTGAGTTGGATTGAATGAGTTGAGGAAGATCTGCTGAATCTTTCTTCTATTTGCTTCCACAACTCAGCAGAAGTAGTAGATATGGAGAAGTAGGGTATGACATTCTCAGAGATTGTTGAGTGTAGCCACATACAGATAGTGGAATCTTCATCTATCCAGTCAGAATATAGTGGATTTTCAATTCCATTTGCTTGATTCCTTGGATTTGTGTATTGAACAGGACATTGTAGAGATCCATCAAGATATTTCATTAATTTGTATTTCTGAATAACTGGTTGGAGCAAATTTCTCCATGTGATGTAGTTATCCTCTTTGATCTTGAGTGTGACAAAATTTGTGAGATGATTCAGGGAGACTTTGGAGAACAAATTTGATGTTGGATTTTCCATTGTTGATGGAAGAAATGTTTCAATCATTAACAGATCTGGTTGTTCTTGAGGTGAAAAATTAGAGATTCTTTTACAGAAAGCAAGTGATTATTGCTTGAAGAAATGTTCTTGTAGCTGTGATTGAATTAGATTCTTGAAAGAAAGCAAGAATTCAGTAAAAAAAAAAAATTCAGTAGCAAATTAGATCAGATTTGCTCTGATACCATAAAGAGATTCTTGTTTTACTAGTGAAAGATTAGAGACAACTCTCTGAATGAATACAACAAAATAAAATAGACCTCATGTGACTGCCAGCCATTCCTTCTTGGCTTTTATAGTCTTACAAGTACAATTGTGAGCATGGCAGTCACATGTATGTATGTACACACTTCAGTCACACATGTGACAGTTAATTCTGTTAGCTTTCATTGTTATTGACTAATCTGCCATTAACCAACGCTTCTGAAGCTGAAATTCTCATTGGAACCCTAAAAGTTTCCACCAATACTGAATATAGTTTCAGATATCAAGATCCTGTTGAACAGAAACTTCATTCAAAGGGCCATCTCTTCTGAAAATTCATCATTCGATTGTGAGGATACTATATTTTCTCTTAATCTCCACCTTTCATCACCCAATCTCCCTTCTTGCTGATTATTTCATTCACAAAGCTTTGATTTTTTCTTGAATGAGAAAACCACTTCCTAACCATCCTTCATAGCCATAAGATCATGGACTATCCATCGGTATAAAACCTTGAAGTTGTTCCTGGTTTTTACAACGTGGAAGATTGATGTTAGGAACAGATGGTGATGTTCTTTGTGTATGTATATATATTTAAGCACCTATGCTTATGATTAAAGCTATAAGTCGTCCCTGACACTCTCTGCATTTGACATGTATACATGCATCTGATTGTGAAGTATTTTGTGCATGTACATCTATTTAAGCACCAAAGATTATGGTTTAATATGCATCTTGCTCTTGAAAAATAATTGGTATACATAATATAACTGTAATCATCTAGAAAAATAGATAACAAGGCTTGCGGACACGCCTACATGTTATTATGGTGGACACGCGATTATATACGATACAAGCCTGATATTTTTCCAACACGCAATGGACATGTCACGTTTATACACTTTTGGACATGCCATATTTATGTCCCAAGGAAATCGGACATTAAACACTAATCAAATATTGTTGGACATGCCCTAAAAGATTTCTATTGATTTGACAAAATTAAAATAAAATAAATATGGTACTTTCTCTAGATAAATCCATATTGATTACTAAATTTATTTAATCAAGTATCTAATACCAAAAATCACTTACAATCAATGTTCTGAGATCCATCATGGACTGACCCGTTGGATCAGTGAATCGGTGACCCAACTATTTTTTTGGATTGGTTCATCATTAATCCAATAACTTTTTTAAAACCCGTTTTTTATAAACTAAGTGACCTGACGGGTCCGTCGAAGAACCTGATGGACCAACATGATCCAAACTGGTTTAACCCATTAATATTTAAATGTTCATAAAAAAATTTACATAGAGAGAATCAAGATTTTAACCTATTGAGCCAAATCTAAAGCTATTAAGAACAATTCTAATAGAGTGGGTATATTGGATAATTTACAAATTATCCCCCAGGTTTGCTCATCACGTCTCAGGTTGAGTCGATCGACTCAACCTGGGATGATCGGTCCAACTTGAGCTGATATAATTGGGTCGAGTGATATAATTTTTTTTTAAAATTTTTAGTTAAGTTAGTTATTTTAATTTATTATATATATATATATATACTGATTTTAAAATAGAAATCGGTCCCACTTAACTAAAAAATTATTTGTTTAAATAAAAAACATACCCTACTAATTAAAAGAATTATTTATTTATATAAAAAATGGCTCCACTAATTAAATTTGCCCGTTCTCCCGCTGTGAAAAATTGAGTTTGCCTAGCTACATGGAAAGATATATTAGCTAATATACCAATGCTCATTGGCTTTGCTCTAACCACTTTGCTAACTTATATTATATGTTATTTCATAGAATATTTTTTTATTTATTACATAAGAAACTTATTGATGGGAAAATATTCACAACTCTATTGTTTTTTTTGTTATTTATATGTTTGTAACTTTTAATATGTTTGACCCAGTGACCCGGATTAAACCACTGTTGAACGATATGATCCTGACCCGCTAACTTTCCCGGCTCAATGTTCGGTCCAGTTCTAGGAACATGGCTTATAATATGGAAAATCACTTATTGTCATGTGTATATAGCCTAGTTAGCAATCCTCCGAATTATTCGTGAATTATACACGAATTATTCCGAATCCATATGATATACGTATTATACGTGTATGTATGGAAGCCCGACTTAGTTTAACGAATTTTCAATCTAAAACGAATTATACACGTATTTACGAATTAACGAATTATATATCATGTATAATACTTCGCCACATAATCACCACATCACCTTTTTTACATCATATTTTAATCTGCCAACATCTAATTTATTTTAGAAAATATGGATAATTAAGGATTTTGAACTCGTGGATATGGATATACTAATGTAGTTCATTAGAATCATTATTCTATAGTGCAAATAACATATTTTAGAAGTTAATGTATGCTAAATTTATCTTGCCGAATCCATATATGTGAAACGAATTATACACCTAATTATACACGTACGTATGTTATTCTGAATAATTGTTGAATCACAAATCGTTAACCGAATTTTTAACTAAACTTGACTCTTATAAATCCGTACAATACCCGTATGTTTACCATTCCGTACGTTTAACGAATTACTAACTGGGTCTACAGCCGTGTCGCATCATCCCCTGCAACCTTGCTGTCAGCGTGACAATCTAATTGAGTGTATATATATATTTGAAATTTTGACTGAATGCGTAGACAAACACACTAAATGAAATTAATGAAGGGTCAAATATTACGATTAGAGATTCTCAAATAAACCAAATGCCGACCGAAGATTTTCAAAGGGATAGAAAAATAACTAAGAAGATAATGCCTATGCTGCTTTTTTTTCAAATGTTTGACTAACAATGTTTACATCTATCTGATATTAAACACATAAAAATCAAGAAATTTCATACTCAACCAGGCTTTCCCCATCAAATGCATCTATAAAAAGCACTTCAGTTTCTACCATAATTGATCAAAAAAGCCACGTTTATTAGCTCTACCGATAGTATCTCACAGACATCAATTTTTTATTTTTTTTCTCAGCATCGAACTTGATAACGAAATCTATTAACTGATCATATGGGTGATAGTGCTTTTGATTTCGAGAAAGAATCCGACGTATTCGAATTTGTTGTAAAAAATGGTCATGGTGTTAAAGGTTTAGCTGATACTGGCTTGACAACTGTACCACCAAGGTATATTCATCCACCGTCAGAGCGTATCGACCGTAAAGACACAATCGATTCCGCACCATTTTTAAGTGCCCCTATTGACATATCAGCTTTGCTAGAAGAAGGTGATGCTGATGTTGATAATGAGAAGAAGAAGAGTGAAACTAGTAAGAAGTTATGTGAAGCTGCTGAGAAATTAGGGTTTTTTCAAGTAGTGAATCATGGTGTATCTCATGAAGTTATGGAGGATGCTAAACGTGCTGCTCATATTTTCTTCAACTTACCTCGGGAGAGAAAATTGGCTCTTTCAAAACAAAACTCACCATGCCCAAACCATGTTTTTTGCGGTACCAGTTTCTCTCCTCAAGCTGAAAAATCCTTGGAATGGAAAGATTATTTAAGCATGGTCTACGTTAATGACGATGAAGAGGTTCGAAAGTTTTGGCCCGAGGAATGCCGGTACATGTTCAATCTTGTATTTTTTCCCTCTTTTTATTACTATCTTTTATACTAATACCATAACTAATACAGTACTAATTAAAATAAATGAAACAGACCTGTCTTTTTAAAACAGAAATAGGCTTATGTACTGCTGAATTACAATGGTCAAAGTCGGTCAATGCTAATTCATTTGGTCCTGACATTCCACCTCTATCTGCATGGTTTTTTAGGGATGCTGCTATTGCTTATCTAAAATCAGCCAACAAAATGATACTTGCGATGTTGAGTTGCCTACTGAAAGGATTGGGTGTAGAAATCGATGAGGCTACGATCCGTTCCTACACAGATGCTAGAGCTGTAAACATGAATTTCTACCCACCTTGTCCGAATCCTGATCTAACAGTTGGTGTTGGGCGACACTCTGATCTTGCTGCGCTTACGATTCTCTTACAAGATGATATCGGAGGTCTCTTCGTTAGGGCTCAAGACAAAGGGTGGATTGAGATCCCACCGGTCCAAGATGCACTCGTCATTAATGTTGGTGACACTCTAGAGGTATATTTTAAAAAAACAGGCTTGTTTCAATAATTTATATATAAAAAAAAATTAGTTTTTTAAAACGGAAGTAGTATATATATATTATATATATTTCATGTCCATAAGCTGATTGGGAAATGAAATTGCATTTATGGATGCAGATACTGAGCAACGGGAGGTATAAGAGTGCTGAACATAGGGCACTGGCAAGTAACACAAGAGCTAGGGTTTCGGTACCGATATTCGTGAGCCCAATTCCTCCGACCACCATAGGACCACTTCCAGGACTGGCTGAGAAAGACGGAAAGACGGTGTACAAACAGTTATTGTTTGGGGAATACATGGACAACTATTTCAGAAATGGTCACCAAGGCAAAGCTACACTAGATTTTGCTAGGGCCTAACTAGTTGCCTCAAACAAAATATAATTACGATGAATTATAAATTACAAAAATATAAATAATAATAATAATAATAATTACACTACAGTTTTAATTAAAAAAACTGAAATGAAATTTAGTGTGGCATCAAAAAGTACAAAAATAGTTGGTGAACTAAGTTTTTAATTCTTATATTTCTTGTTGTGTGGTTTCTGTTTATGAGTTTATGAGTTACTTGTGAACAAAATAAAATAAATGAACTTGGTGTTGTTTTTTCTCGAGTATTCTCCTCTCAGCATATTGTTAAATGAACTTGGTGTTGGATAATCATAGTGTTAGTTATCTATATGCATGATCACCATCCTAAATCTATAAGTATCAACGCTAGGAGCCATGACTAATTTTTCATATGAAATTTCTTGTCGGATCACTCGATTCACTTTATTCTAAAGATTCAAGTTCACACTTCTTATAGGCACTTAAGAAATTATTTTTTAACTTCTACAAATAAAAAAAATCAGGAATTTATTTAAATATATAATTTCATAAAAAATATTAAAAATAAAAATATTAATTTTTTATAAAGTAGAATATTTTTATTTTTAATTTTTACTTTGGTATTCAAACATTCTGTTATCAATTTTAAAAGGGATCCTCATTTTCAGAGTCGTGAGGTTGGTAACAGTAATTTCTTGTAATCTCTTGTACATCGATTTCAAATGATAATGCATCTTCCTGTTAGATATTTCGTAGTAAAACCAACGTTTGAAAAATTAGCGTTTTTTCGTAGAAAACAGTCGTCAAAACGGTCACGTCTATGTAGCATGCCCGTGAAGGTCACCGATAATATTATTTATATAACATCGATAAATAGAAAATAACGACATTATTTAGACCCAATATAGCCATTTCACGCACATTATAACTGTTTCTAATATAGAATTTTACATTTTTTTCTACTAAATAACATTACATCGTGATTTTTTAGATCGTTTTTTCCGTTTTCACACCTGTTATAACTGTTTTTCAAAAGAAAAAAATACTTATCCAAATTTTTATTTCTAAAATTAAAGATTAAAAATTACAACTAAACTTTCAAAATAAAAAAATAAAAAAATAAAATATTAAGAACGTTGTAACAGCGTTATTAGATCCGTTATAACTGTTTTCTTTTTCTATTTAACTGTTATAACCCTCGTTAAAACGGTAATAACATAAGAAAAACATGTTTTTTCTCTATATAACGTGTTTTTGACATAAAACGTGCTCACACCCGTAAAAACATGTCATTACGGTCACGGTTAGTGACCATGGCCAAGGATGTGATCCGTTTTTCAAACCTTGAGTAAAACCATAGTTACTTTAACCTATAAAATACTCCCTCTGTTCCACTTTAGATGATGTTTTGGAAATTTCACGCAGATTAAGAAATGGAAAGAGATATTAAAATTTTCCATATGTGTAATTGAAAAAATTTATTAATGCATTTATAAATAAACTTATAGCTCCAATATAAAATATCAGGGTACTATTATTAGTTTTGTGGAAAATATGAAAACTATCAAGTAATGTGGAATAAAAAAATAAGTAAAAATTATCAATTGGTTCTACTATAAAATACATTTTGTTAGTTTGGTCATGTTGACTTGGTCCAATTGCTATAAGGTCCTTTTTTTAAAATATATTATAAGTTTGGTCTAAAAATAATTATTTGGTCTTATGGTGAACAACTCAAGCGGAATGACGCATCATTTTTTAAAATAGTGTCAAAAATACCTTTTTCTCTATCTTATTTTCTCTATATTCTAAAAGTAAATAAAAAATCTTAAAAATTAAGTATTTTTTAAACCACAAGTCCAAATTTAACAATTTTATATTTTTTTGGAAAACTCTCGACGAGATCTATAAAATGAGTACTACTTCACTATTTTTTAAAGTTTTAATTTTTATGTTATCGTTTAAACTAGAAAATAAACTATCATTACAAGTTCATTTTATAAAATGAACTGCTAGAATTAACTACCATCATAATGAACTAACTTTACGAGTTCATTACAATGGTAGATTCAGGGAACGACCAATCCTAGTTAAGTAGCATAGACACTAGTTAGTAAATTTGTGAATTGTACACGTATAATTTGTGAATCCGTATGTATCGTCCAAATCCGTCCGAATTATTCGTAAGTTTGGGACCCTGACTTACCTTTGTGAATTTTTAGCCTAAAACGAATTATACGTGTATTTACGAATTACCGAATTATACACCCCCGTATAATACTTTGCCACATCATCATCAAGTTACCCGTTTTCTCACATTTTTGGCTTTTAAAATCTTAAATACCCCAATCTAAGCCATATACCACCGATACACATGTTATTTGCTGATTGTATTGCATATATTATATGTATAGTTCATGTAAATCATTATATCATAGTACTTAAGACGAGATTATGTTAAAAATGATTTTTTTACAGGTTAATATATACCGAATTTTATGTGCCAAATTCGTATCTCTAAAATAAATTATACACGTATTTCGTTCCAAATCATTCTCGAATCACGAATCGTTGACCGAATAATAAACTGGATTTACATTCCGTCAAAATGAATAGGGAAAATTGGAAACATGTCCTAAATTATACCCCTCAGTTGGGGATATGACCCCTAGGAAAAAATTAAGGAATATGTCCCAACCATCCATTTTAACCGTTAAGTGATGAAAAATGTATATGTGTGAGACCATACATGCTAAATTCGGACAATAATACTCCTATCTTATAATTTTGATTACCACAATTTAATTTGGCATCCAGTGAATCTGCTATGCACTCTGACTATCTGTGAAGATTCGTGCCAAGTACAACTGAATCATCTCAGCGAGTCATATTTAGACCATCAAACGGATCCGAAAAGAAGAAAACATTTTCTAAGATATTTGAACCAGCGAGACAAATATCATGCAAAGCCCAAATTCAGAACAAGCAAAGTCAGTTTGCCAGTCAGTTCGCCAAGAACAGATCAACCATTTGCTCCAATTAAAACTGATCAACCCTGAACATTCCCTCTCGGACCAGTAGCAGAATGAACTCTCCTTAAATGATGCAAGTTTCTATCAACATATAAAAGCTAGATTTTTCCCAACATGAACTGATAAGGCTCCAGCTGTAGCTGTGAAGTTTTGAAGACTGAAAGGGTGGAATAATTGATTGGATTTAATCACCAATCTTTATTTGTGGAGATACAAGATCGCCAAATTCCGTTGATTTTACTAAAAGACAGCTTTTGCCATCGAGTAACAACAAGAAAGGAAGCTTGGAGACCCAAAATGGATTGCCAGCAAAACCAGTTTATAATGAAGAAGCTAAACACCACCCATTGCTCGCTGGAATGAGAGCTCGTATCAAGACCTCGCAGTGGAATTAATGGCCAACTTTTCATAATAAATAACGAACAGATCAAATTGTATTGCTGTGAATAAGCTTGAAAATGAAAACAATTTTATAACACATAAAATAAAGTGAAAATGACCTGTAGAAATATCATTTCGGAAAAATCAAACCACTCATGCTAGCTTGTCATGAAGGAACGACAACAGCCAGTATTCTTCAAGCCATATCCAATTACTAGTATTCTTTGCAAAATCACCAACGAAGTAAGAGGTCAAACAACAAACCAAGACAACAGCGACTCAATTTCTTACGAAGTCTAAGCTCAGAACCGGACAATTACCTGTGAAGATAGGGGTATTTTTGTCCGAATTTGGTACGTGTGGTCTTATACATGTGTATTTTTTATCACTTAACGATTAAAATAGATGATTAGGATATATTTCTTAATTTTTTCCGTCAGAGGACATATCTCCAACTGAAGGGTATAATTCCGGGATATATTTCCAATTTTTCCAAATGAATAATACTCGTACGTTTATCGTCCGAATTTTCCCCGTACCCAGAATTGGTAACTAGGGCATAAACCGTACTTTAGAAAAGCCAGAATCGTTATCGTTTTCAATAAAGGCTGTTTCAGAACCATTATCACGAAACTTGAACACAGTTTTATTGATTGTATTACAATGGGGTAAAGTACATAAACACTCATCACATATTGATAAATCTTAGGATATCTCACACTGACACATTATTTAAATCAGGGAAATCAAACTTTTCTGTTTCTTTTCTTAGCCTAATTTTTGTAGAATTCCATAACGTAAGTATCATAAGCAGAACAGACCACTTGGAAATCAGTAAATCCAGTATCTTTAGCCAAATTTTCAAACTGTTTTTGTGATCTTTCTTTACCACCAGGGTTATGAGCCAACATAATGTTGTCTAAATGGAATACACCATGCCCTGCAACGCTACTGTCCGGCACTTCTGGTATAATGCATTCGACAATAATCACTTTCCCATTTTTAGGCAATGCAACATAGCAATTATTCAAGATTTTAACACTGTGTTCGTCACTCCAGTCGTGAAGAATCCATTTCATGAAAATTGCATCTGCATTTGGAACACTGGCAAACATGTCACCACCGACGTGCTTGATGCCTGGGAATGATGGAGCGTCTTCGATTACATGAGGCAAGTCGAAGTTAATACCTGTAAACGTACATATGAAATACATGTGTCAGTTACCGCATAATATGTATCCATATTAGGCCTATAAACCATAATTCATTCAGTTGTTATATTGCTGCATCACTGAATGTGGGATAAATGAAGAAACAAACCTTTGATTGTGGGGTACTTGGAGATGATCATACTAACGGTTGCACCAACACCTCCACCAACATCAACGATTGAGTTCAAACCTTCGAAACCCTTGTAGGTTTCAAGGATTTTGTTCATGGTGATGGTTGTGTGGTCAGACATTCCCTTGTTAAATACCTTGTTGAACCTAAGGTCTTTTCCATGGTATTCAAATGCGTGCATACCATAAGCTTTGTTAAATGGAATTCCTCCATCGAGGATTGCATCTTTCAAATGGTACCTGAAAAATGAATTTCTGAAACTGTCAGGCCTACACGCTGTATGCATTTTAGAATGATCCCCTTGGTTAATCTTCCAATACACTGCTAGGAAATCACTTCAAAATTTAGATACATATGTTCTTCGTTTCTCCGTTTTAAAAAGATAGACTTATTTCGTGTATAAATTACATTTTAAAACCGAGGATCACTGTTACACCTACACTTGTAAGACCCACATGTATAATTATCCATCTTGTCTGATATATGTCCTACGCAGGTCCTACTAGCACCATATATTAGAAAAACTTTGCCAGGGAATAATTGAGTTGTAACGTATGATTATGGATATCGTTTAAAAAAAAAAAAAAAGATACTTGTTTTTATATGTTTAACCAAGTTGTGCTTTCTGCAGTGCCCAACCCACTATATGTTGACTTTATAATTGGCTTTCTTCTTCTAAATTGAGCTCAGGTGCTCAACATCAATTTGATCTGTCACTATTCTGATAAGAGGATATTAGCTTCAGAAAACCTTGATGTATTCATTCCTCTAAAGGCAGGTGACTGTACAATTGGGTGTCTTGTTCTATATTGTGACAGATTTTTGCAGTGCAGAGAATTTAATGGAAGTGTAAGAATAAATTAAGGGTTGGGAAAAGGATACATACCAGCTTTCCATGAGCACCTTATCTTGATTCATGAGAAGTAAAGCAGACATTGAGCAACCAGCTTCATTCTTAGTCAAGTATTTACAGACAGGAGCAAGTCCATAAAGTCTTTCAACTGTATCACCATCCTTCTCCTGATCTTTAAGCGTACAGGTGAGGATATTATAACTGGCTAATAATCTAAGCATGCGATCCAACATAACAGGTGCATCAAGGTTCTTAAGATTTTGGATTTGAGATACAATTTCACTGACACTAATCTGTGCGCCAGGACCTGATTTCTTAATGATTTCAAGAATGTCTAGCTCTATGGCTGTTTTAAGCACCATCACTGGTACTGATGCACTTGCTAATTCCATAGCGTATCGACACGCTTGTACATCTTCGTCTACGTTTTGAATTGACCCCATGTTTGATGATATTCTAGTGTTCTGGGTAAAATAAAGAAGATGAAGAAGAGAGTAAAAAAGTGAAACTAGTGATGAAAGAAAAAGATGAGTATGATGAAGAGTGATGGTGGAAGAAGGTACTTATATACATATGTGTGTTGATTACTTCAACCACCAAGCTTATGGAGGAGGAAGGGCCCCCTCACCGCACCACCTCGCCCCACTCACCTATATCCTTCTCCATCAAAGTTGGTGGTGACTTTGATTGGTTTCCTTCTCTTTTAGCTTGCGACTATTCTTATATACATGTTTTTCTTGGTTTATAGACATTTTTTTCTTGGTAGAGGTTCTTTTTATACTCAACCACTCCCCTGATTGGGGTTCTAACAAATATGGGCCACGGACATGCCAACTACAATTCAAACTCTTGAAAGTAATTGGTCTTAAGATCAAATCATTTGGATAATAATGACAAGTAACAATAGTGATTAAGAAATACTGAAGCCAATTAGTTGTAATCTAAATGTGGTAGTCTAATGTATTCTCACATATAATGTTTAGCAATATGTCTGGTTGAAAGAATTGGAGACACAAGAAATTCAAGGAGTTGGAATTCTTGTTCAGAAAAAATGTTGTTTGGTTAGGATAATTCAACGACAAGGTAATCCAAATCTGTAAAATTACTTTTTAATACCACTACACTTTAGAATTCTCAACCATTTGACCAATTCTCCGGTTCATCGAAAAAAATCAATTATCCAGTAAAATAGAAAAATTCAAACATTTAAAATCAAAACATCTATATCAACAACAGTCCTACTTCTGGATCAAAGTTAAGCCTAAAACATAAAACTACTGGATCAGTTTCACGAAAAGGTGCATTCGGTGCATTCATCGAGATATCTCCCAATGTACCACCATTATTATTTACAAACATAAACTTTAATAAATGAGTTTCGATTCTTCACATAGGAAGCACATTATTCCTCCTTCATGCCGATTTGAAACCAGTTGTCTATTTACTGTAAAGAGCTAGTTCTGCAACAAAACATCCACCAATATGCATTTTTGGGTTGAATCGAATACCGATGAAGAGGCATATTAAAAGATATCAAATCTGGATACACATACATGAAGTAAATATTACAAGGGGGGAAAAAGTGTGAAGAACAATAAGTTCTAAAGAATTCACAACAAGACCCGGTAACACCAATGTAAAATGCAACCAATACAGTTTCACAAGAGAAAGAACAACTTTGTGTCTCAAGAATTAAGGAACCTCAAACTTAGCCCACATGCTTATTCGCTAGTTCTGAGTAGGAAAAAGTTCTAAATATCCTTTTAAAGAACAATATCTTGGATACAAAATGAGGTTATAGAACAAGGCTAATTCTTCTAAAAAATTGTTTTTCTTTCTAAATGTTTCAGGTCTATACCAATGGACTACTTTTGGGTTACTCCCATTAATCTATGCTTAGGAAAACTTTTTGAGTTTGAAGACCTTAACTAAGAGTATCACTAGACAGTAGTGATAGACTAATAGGTTGGTTGTGCAACTTAAGCTAAACTTCCCCTCCTTGCTCAATATTAATATAACTAGTTAAGCCTTTATACAATACTCAAAGAGCTAAGGTATGAAAAAAAAAAGGTTTGACCTCACTCAAATCTTGGAAGAGACCGAAGTCTGGTTGGTTAAAATTCGATAACACATCAATATATACATGTAAAAGACGACAAATTAGAAGTAAAGGTCATATATCTGCCTATAAATGAAGAACTGTTTTACAAGGATGTTTTTACCTCATTTCCCCAGAAGTCAGTACCCCCAGGCTTCTTCAAAAGGATTTGATTGTATTCTGGCCTTGATGTCTGCATTCCAATCAATACAACAGCACACATTATAAGCTTAATGATTCACATGTCTATGCGGTACAAATGGACGTTCAGGAATGTAATAGCAGCCAACTTCCATACAGTGGCGACATTCTTGGGTTATATAACTAACAAATGATGCTTCAAAAGTATGCATGATAAGTTACGTAACGATTTGCCAGTCTTATCATGATCCATACAGCCAAATCCATATGAACCATATCACTCTGATATCAGTCACCAAAACCAAAAGATTTCAGTCACAACTTGTCCGTATGTTAGATTATGGAATCTGGAATGCAAAGCTGAAAGTACCAACATTTAACTGCTCAGACTGAGCACCCAAAAACTGCCAAGAACTAGGTTATTTATGTATATTAAACAACCCAGATGTCTCAAATTACCACCCCCCCCCCCCCTCCCAAAAAAAAAATTATCTAGTTTATTCGTAATTTATTTCTCGCTTCTTATTAGCATAAAAACTAACATTTTAAGCTCTTTTGAGATTGATATAATTATATATATCTGCTGCGCCTTGAGAAAAAGTTTCAGAAAAGATCCATGATACTATTGTAACATATTATTAGATAGGTATTCCCCCAATTCAAAAGATCCTAACATGTATCTGGACTGCGATAAACAGTAAAAGATTCAGCCAAATTCCTTCTATCAGACCTTGAAAATAAAAGCGATTTGTGCCCTAACACCCTAAGAAAATGAAAAATTTCCTTGCTGTTAATCAAATTCAATTAGAAATGTACGATTTGTGCCCTAACACCCTAAGTAATGTAAATTTCCTTTCTGTTAATCAAATCCGATTAGAAATGTACGTTTTGTGCCCCAACACCCTAAGAAAATGCAAATTTCCTTGCTGTTAATCAAATTCGATTAGAAATGTACGCTTTTTGCGGCCTAATACCCTAAGACAATATAAAAATTTCGTAGTCGTTAAAATTAGAAATGAGTCAATCATACAAAATTTATATATGAATTAGAAATGTATGAATTGAAATTAAAAACACTAACCAGATCTTTAAAGATGATGAAGGCGATGAGAAAGAAAAGAACAAACAGAATCTCAAACTCAGCCAATTTAACGAACGCAAATACAGATTTTACTGCCTTACTCAATCCTCCTGGTTCTCCTCTCCTCCTTGGACCTCCTCCTCCTCCTCCAACTCTCCCTGATGGCATCTCGACTGATTAGCGGTGGATTTATCTTTCCGTTTGCTAGGGATCGACGTGATTTCTTCAATATCTTTACCAATTTCCTCGACAAACCCTAGGTCAGAATATCGAAATGCCCCAAATCTCTCACTCGGTAAGTAAGGTATCAGAGAGAGAGAACCGGATTCAAGTAGATAGACTCAAATCGGATATCTGATCAGTTGAGAAGTCAGGTGCCCCACCGTCAAACACTTGGATAGTCAGGTGGCGCCCATAACACCAAGTAAAATGTTATAGCAGGTGGCTGGGGTGGGGAGGGATGTAGCCGATTTTGGCCGAGACAAGTTAGTGAGTCAACCGATATTTTGGAAATTTCAGTACAAAAATCATTAGAACCAAATTAATGTTTGATTTTTATTTTATTGTATCGGATTGAGTATCATATTACGAGGAGCAAGTCCAAATTAATCTAAAATTTCTAATTATATTTCTGTCAACTGCTTAATTAAGTGGTGAAAATTTGAAAATAAAACCTCCAAAATTTTATCAAGATAAAGTTATCAAGTGTCCCACACACGTTTACAAATAACGAACAATTTATTTTATGGGAAGGATAACTTTATTAGAGATAACAAACACTTTAATTACAAGAAGTTGATGGGTAATCTAACAATAAACTGAGCTCCAACATATTTTTGGATTGTGATATCTAATCTTTAATATTACAATAGATATTTATAGAAACATTTTTAAAAGATCTGTCGATAAGCATACCTTTATCAAGAAAAACATTCAGTAACCTAATTGCTTCAAAAATATAATATTAAAATAGTTTGATACAATTAAAATATAATTTATTTATTTTAAAAAATTTAATTAGTTATATGTAAAAGAGATATCTTGAATAAATTTTGTCACTGAATAAAATAATAAGAATAAAACTGATAATCAGTTATTAAAATTTTAGACGGATAAACATAACTTCTCCTTTCCAACTTTTAAAAATAGCTTTTAAAATCGGACCAAAACAAAAATATTTTTAAAAAAAAACCCACTGTTTAACCTAACATAATTTTCTATAAAAACATGAAATTTTATAAAACCAAAATTTTCTATCAATATATTAAAAACTCCTTCTTTAATATGGAACGGAAGAGTATAACATAGATGATATTTAACCACAAATTAATTAACTTAGTTTGGGAAGATATTGGAATTTTTTTTTATAAGGTTAAAGGATTTTACTTTTTTCATCCCATAAATAAAATACACTTTTACTTTTTTATTTTAATCTAAAAATAGATAAACATGAAAAGTGAAGGTGTCTTTTTTTATGAGACAAAGATAGTATAAATTAAAAAATAAGTTTGAAAAGTTGCCAATTGGTAACTAGAATTTAAGTCCTTTTATATTCTTAAAAGCACCTCGGATCTATGCAGTCGATCTCAGATCTCGGGTTGTCACGGTCCCGACAGAGACAATGGGATAACTTTATCTCGTTGGATTCTCGATGAGGTCTCAGAATAATTTTCCAATTATCGAGAGCGGTTTTCAAAAATGATAATAGTGAACCATTAGACACAGTATAATAATAATTTTAATTCATTTCGTAAATCAAACTTATCTTGTAGTCAAGTCATCAACTCAGACGAATAAGGCTTTGTTAGTATCAGATTTCAAGTTGAAACTCTATGATCATCCCAATCAAGAAATATACAATATATTTCATAAAAAACGTGCATAACCAGAAAAGCAACTAAAATTAGGAGAAATAAAACATATAACGAAATCTTAATTTCATTAGATACTAATTAAACAATCAAGATGACATTGATACCGATCAATTTCATTCAAGGGGGATCAAACAACTAGAATTAATAATTTAAGTGGTCGAAAAGGGCGGTTTTTCTTGTGAGACCGCTTGACAAACGGGATAAGTTAGAACGATTTCTGGTGCTAAAAGATGAAGTGGGGATGTTGATGACTCAAAGGTTGAGCCATCATGATGCCATGCAGGATGCTTTTAAGGAATAACATGAGACTCTCGAGATTACTCGTAATGCTAATGCCCCTGACCGAGTTCTTCGTGATGTCCAACGCTTTCATATTGAAGCAGTTACCCGGTACTATTTAGCTAGTCAGCTATATGATGAAACTTTTCTTGTGAAGAGGAATTTAGAACGAGAGATAGATGCTTGTCATACGGTGATTGCTAGTCAGGATGATTAAACTTATGATTCTGATGATGTTCCCTAAAATGTTATTAATGCTTGTTTAGTGTTTCTATGCTCATTAAATGTGATATTAATTGTCTAGTTGTGCCTTCCTCTTGTGTTTTATTATATATTTTTTTCCTATTTGGTTAATTTGGACTTTTAACCTCCGATGTCTTCTTGATTTCCTTATGTTCTGGTATATTTATACATTTTTATGGCACGGGCCCGTTTGATGGAAGAAATTACCCGATTGACTCAGATGACCAATGTGCTGAGTGTTGTGTTTGACTATTTTGATCGTTAGATTGGTATCTCCCACTCACACTTCATAGACGCGGATCGTCTTTTACAAGAAGCGCGTTACGAGGGTTCGATGCTTCCCCCTTTATTTTTTTGAACACCACCGGTATTATCGTAAGCGTCGTCTTACTACTTACTTCCAATGTATGGATGTAATTCGATTTCTGCAAGTGGAAAAAGTGGCTTTTAACTTGGCTCAGGCGGCATTGCAAACTCTTACTTGAGAGTGGAGGCGTGTTTGGAGGATAGGTTATTTTGAGCAATGTTGGAATATTTTGTTTTTCCAACACTTGCTTATGTATATCTCCATTGTTTGAAGAAATATTAATTAGTTTTCCTTTGGTCATGTGTATTGTTGTTCATCAAATTTTTATATAATGGAACCATTTTTTTCACAAGCATTGTTTCCTTTTTTTCACTTCTCCCCCCTTTTTTTTAGTCGGTAGACTATGACTGGTACTTTTTCATCTCGAGCTAATCGGATAATTGTATCCACTTGCAGTTGGAGATACGTAATCTTAAAAGGGATATTCTCGAGGCTAATGTAAGAGGGTACACCCGTCTTGTGGAGGCCCTTACAGTTGTATTTATCATCAGTCGATTATCGTATTTGCACAATATGAATGTCTATGCCGACGCTTTGGGTTCTAAAGATGGTGATTGTGCGCCCCTTTTGAAATCATTTGTAACCGCTTGGGAGAAGATGAAGTAGGATGAGCGAAAGTTATCCCACGTGACTATGTATCTCAGTCATAATGTTGCGTGAATATTCGTTGTATACTTGTTTATTACGACTTTTCTTTCGCCCAGATATGGTATATTACTATTTCGCGAGTTTCTCTAAAAAGAAACAAGTGTACTACTCTTGACTGTATGTGTATATTACTTTCTTAGGGATTCATCTCCCTCTCTCTTTGATAAAACGCGTTGGTCTGGATATTAAAGCATGTCATGTCCTCGGACGCTCTTCTGAACATAAGTATTTTTCTCCCTGCCGCTCTTGTGACCCTTTATTCATTTAGTATGATCATTGTATTTAGTTGAGTGGTCGAACAAGGGCGATTTGCCCTCTGCCGATCTTGTGACCATTGTATTTAATTGATTGGTCGAATATGGGCTTTTTATCCTTTGTCGTTCTTGTGACCATGGTACTTAGTTGAGTGGTCGAACATGCGTGCTTTTCCCTATGCCACTCTTGTGACCATTGTATTAGATTAAGTGGTCGAAAAGAGCATTTTTTCTGCTGCCGTTTTTGTGACCGTTGTATTTAATTGAATGGTCGAACATGGGCACTTTTCCCTCTGCCGTTTTTATGATCATTGTGCTTGATTAAGTGGTCAAACAAGGGAACTTTTTCCTTTACCGCTTTTGGGAGCATTGAAATTTAGTTGAGTGGTCGAACATGGGCGCTTTCCCTAATGTCGCTCTTGTGACAATTGTAGTTAGTTGAGTGGTCGAACAGGGGAGCTTTGCCCTCAGCTACTCTTGTCACCATTGTATTTGATTAAGTGGTCGAACATGGGCTCTTTGCCTTCTGCCGCTCTTGTGACCGTTGTATTTAAACGAGTGGTCAAACGACGACGCTTTTCTCTCTGCCGCTCTTGTGACCATTAAATTAAGTTGAGTGGTCGAACAACAGTGTTTTTCCTTCTGCCTCTCTTGTAACCATTGTATTTAGTTGAATGGTCGAATAGGGGCACTTTGCCCTATGCCGCTCTTGTGACCATTGTATTTAGTTGCTAAAGATAATGAATAAGACAAAAAGCTCTCTCTTTTATTAAAATCGTAAAATGTGTTTTCCCTTACAGTATCGTTCACGCATGAAATCTTTTTAACCACTTACCAATTATGGGAGTCTTAATCTTGGATCCGTCTATCCGCTTTAGGTGGTAATATTTGTTTTCCACCATCTTTCGGGTTATGAAGGGTCCTTCCCAGTTAGCTGCAAACTTCAGGGCGCTCGCGTTCCGTTGTACATGTGATGTAATTTTGAATACCAAGTCGTCAATTTTAAAAATTCTTTCTTTGACTTTTTGGTTGTAGTGATTAGCGATGCGTCTCCTATATGTATCAACAAAACGTTTGGCGCGATCCCTCTTCTCCTCTATGGTGTCAAGATGGGTGAAGCGGTTGACCTCATCTGGCGTGGTATGGATTTCCATGATTACTCTTGTTTTTCTTATTAATTTTTTATATATAATGTTTAAAGATTCATCATATGATTATGAAATAGATAAATTAGGTTTTAGAAATTGTAATTTTGAAATTGGGTATAATTTTAGGGTTTACATGTAAATTGGGTATAAAAATTAATGAGAATTTGTTGCATTGAAGTTAAAATTTATTAAGTAGTTGGGTAATTTGAGTTGGGTTGTGGATAATTTTATGATTAATTGATTGATATCATTGTTTATGAAATTTGGGAACTTAATTATGTTATTTTGCAAACTTATGAAATTGTGTATGAAAAGATCATAAAGGTGTAAATCAATCTCCCTTTTTTTTCTTCTTATTTAGGTGTAAACCTTAAATCCATCTTTTTTCTCTTCATAGAATGTTCTTCTTTGTTGATTATCATAAAACTTCACGTAGATTTTGAAGATGAACAGGAATAGAGTTACAAGATTAAGACGAATTGGGAACTTGAATCAAACATCAACTGAATCTGGAAGTGGTGTAGTTGTTGATCCACATTTCGTTGTTGATTGAAGAAGTTCAATCACCAGTGATTGATAACGAAATGTCTGTTATAAGGAATCAAGCAAATTTTTTGGTTAGGACCTTGACCCGTTCGATTGACGCTGGGGAGTTGATGAGTGTTGAAAAACAAAGAGGAGTTCTACAAGTGCTTAAGGAGATAGCAAATCTTTCTTCTAAAGAGAATATTGGTCGCCCCACATGAATGAATTATGGATTTTGTTCTACCTAAATGTTTTTATCTTTTAACACTTTGCTGTAGCGTTGTTGGTTATGGTGTTGAACCTTATTAGTACTTTTATTATGAATATGAATCTTTTAATTTAGCTTGAATGAGTTTCTTGAAGTTTGTTTTTAATTTTTATTTAGGAAAAGAGTAGATAGGCGAAAAAATAAGTTATTGGAAAAAATAACAATATATCGTTTAAAAATAAACTGAAAATAACATTATTAGTTCATAAATTTGAAACTGAAAATGGCAATGTTAATAAGAATGCAAATTTTAAGGTTTTAGGTATTCCAAGAATCCTTTAAGGTTGGCTTCTCCTTCTCTGCAAAATGTCTGACTTCCTAAGTTTGATGTACTCTCTTGTTACGGCATCCAACCCGGAGACATCCATCATCATTATACGAAACTCGTCGTCCGCTTCTTTATTTGCGTCAAGTTTTTCTTTCCTAGCTTGTTTTGCTTTAAACTTTGTCGAAGACTCAACTAGTTTTGCTGTAAACTCGGATTCTCTCTGCGCCATCTTCATTTTTGTTTGTTCTGCATATTTGGTGTTGAAGTTTTGTTGCTCTTTAATAATAAATTCCATCATTTCCTGTTGGCCACTCGATTTTGCTCTCCCTGTTTTCTTCTGTCGTTTCGCCTCTCTTCCCATATGACGCTTATATGTGTTAGGTCATCTCATATTTCTTCATCGCCACTGGAATTGTCTTGGCTTGTTTCCTATCTTTCACGGTCTTCCTTGCCACTTTCAGAATCTTCCTTCAGCTTGTGATGAATCGAAAAAAAACTATCGATCGTCGTGAATATTTTTTATTTTCTAACATAATTGGGTAGCACTCTTCATGCTTAAATATTTTGCCACCATTAGCTTTCTTGAAGAGCTTCCTTACTTCTTCAATCTGTTATTTTTAAAAAAAAGTTTAGTGGAGGATATACAATTTAAAACAATAATGTAAGCGTCAAAATTAAACGGGTACTTACCTTTGTTTCGGGGGATCATCCAGTATGGTGTTCACGTTCCACTTCCGCCTCTTTTGCATAGTAAAGTGCCACATCTTTACTTATTCCCTGAAAACATTTCTGAATGGAGGTCCAAGTGCGCCCCCGCATTGAAGGTATGACTTCTTTCATCCCATTTAATATGCGAGACCATAATCTTTCTTCTGATTTGATCGGAACCAACACTACAATCTTGAAATATTGACAAATGAATTTTACACATCGTTACATCTTTAAATGTAGTAAAATTTAAACCTCGTGGTTTTGGTGACACAATTCTAACCGATTTGAAAGATAAGTATATGAAAAACAACTAAGTTTTTACAGGTAATTCTTTTTGGAAGATAACTAAGTTCTTGAACTAAATTTGGAAGATAACTAAGTTCTTTTTGGAAGATAAATTTGGAAGATAATTCTAACCGATTTGGAAGATAAATATGGATTAGTAGTATGAAAATGGATTAGTAGTAATATACTCAATCAACCAATCCATCCATTTATAGGTATGTCAAAATATAGTCGCTACAACGGTAAGAAATCAACGGTAACAAATCTCAACGGCTACCTTGATAGGCGCTCGCCCAGAGTAACGCCCCCAAATAGGTGTAGCAATAGACGCACGCTTAGAAATAGGCTTGAAGTAGGCGGAGCCATATACGCACGCTTGAAGTAGGCGGAGCTATAGACAGACGCCCAAACTTAGGCGGAGACGTAGACAGACACTTGATTTGGACGTTGATTTGGTTAACGCCTCTCAATGGGCGTGCTCCTACCGTAACGCTCCGCTGGACGCAACGTTAGATGAACGCTTCATCAGGCGTAATTTTGGTTCACGCCCAATAAATGAAACGTAAGTCTAGCGTTACGCATGCCATGAGACGGAGACCTAGCGCAACGTCTAGCACGAGACGAAGACCTAGCTGCACGCTCGACTATAACCTCGTTTGGTCTAGTACTTGGACCATTTTTGATCCTAAAAGTGCCGAAAGTGGACCAAAGAGCACATATAGTCGCCCAACTAATATTTAGTTTAGACGGAACAAAAACCAAATATGAATTTAGTCCGTCGTTGAAACATAATTTATTGAAATGAATGCCAACAGTGAAAAGTAAAAACTGTAGTCCTATCATGAATTAGTAGGAAAACAACAATGAAAAGGACATGTTTTTTACTTTTTGCGTGTATGTAGCTCATTGACTAGTTTGACCCTTTATTTGGTCAGGATATTAAATGCAAGCGAGTATCAAGGTACATTACATCTGTGAAATTCCATATTTGTTACCCTATATGCTTTATGGTGATTTTCAATTTGCGGTAACCAGATCTGCTGAAATATTGTTTGGTCTGTACCAGCCTGCACATATTGCAGGATGCGAAATTGTTGTTCTGGCTACCCCACCAGGAAAAGATGGCAGTATCTGCAAGGTTATTACTTATGGATCCACTCTTGTGAATCATACCACTAAGTACATTATAAGCTAGACATATATCACTTTCAATTTCATTCTCTCTCTAGGAGGTGCTTTATGGTGCCAAGAAAGCAGGGGTGACTCATATTCTTAAAGCCGGCGGAGCTCAGGTAGTGATTTGATCCACAACCTTTGGCTGTCATTTTATCTGTAACCTTTATTCAGCACTACATCTAGAATAGATCCTGTAATTTTGCATAGACATACAGTTTCAGATGGAAACACTAATATCAATTTTTTCCATGGCATGGGGGACTTCATCTTGTCCTAAGGTTCTAACGTTCTCCAACATTTTCATTAATTTTGTAGGAATTCATTTTAGGGAAAAGCTTTACACGGTGTTGCTCTGTCAGAGCTAATCTGTATCATCACTTTATTTTATTTGTAGGTGGAGAAAATTTTTGGACCTGGAAATCAATATGTTACTGCTGCAAAAATGATTGTTCAGGTACCTTTATGATTCCTCCTATTTAAGCACTGATAACTTCCATTACCATTTTTAGTTTTTTATATACCTATGTTTTTGTCTTCACATTTTAAATGTTCTGTATCTACGTCAAGTTCTTATTATTGTTGCTTGAAGCTTAGTTGTAGCCCATCCATTCTAATTTTTACGATGCATAACAGTGAAGCGATGGTTTCAATAGACATGCCTGCGGGACCTTCTGAAGTTCTGGTTATTGCTGATAAACATGCCAGTCCGGTTCATATAGCAGCTGATGTACACAAAGGTGATTGAACAAACTAATTGTTCTGTTTCTATGGCATTTGAGTACAAAATGAAGTTTTAAGTTATGTTGATCTAGAACTCCAATAATTGCATTCATTTCTCACTCTAGTACTGCTTAAACTTTTGATGCATGTTACGTCTCAACATTTCGATTATTATGGATCTACAAAATTGTGTTTCTTTTCTTGTTTTGTTGCGTAAAAATGCTACGAAGTGTTCAGGGCATGCATATGCTCGCAACTCTGTGGACACAAGTACAGAAGCACACTTGATCTCTTTACTGTTTTGTTCTTTAGTTTATTAGCCAACTTCCTTATTGTTGACATATACAAAAGTATTTATTTCATGGTGATTCGTACAAACACAAGTTATTATTGAAGAATGAATGGAATTTTAATATGAAGTCTCCTGCTATGCTTTTAGGCAATGCATGCTGCTCTGATATACATTGCTGAGACTGCACCAAGTCAGATACGAGGACGACTGATTTCTCTCGAAGAACTCTTTATAGTTCTAGGAATGCTTGTAAGTTCTTCACATTTCCACCTTTGCTGTTCTTGTTGTGATTTATCCAGTTATTGATATGCTTATTTTTGTAACGAAAAAACTGAAGATTTGAAAACTCTTCCACACAAGATGTCATCAGATTGAAATACTCCATAGCTTTTTCAACCAACCTGGCCTGAGAACAACGAGAAAATTCCCAAAAACTTTAGGAGATTTTGATCTAACTCTGGCGTTTATCTTCTCTGTACAAACTCAAAGCAATCAGAATCTCTACCAGACATGGCAAGTTCTAGTACTCTCGCATTATATTTTTCTGGTTGTGACCATTTTTAAGTGGAAGTTTGTATTTTTTCCAAGTATTTATTGGTTTTGAGACAACCATTCACTAATAAAAAACTATAATTTGGCACATTCAGTAAGCTCATTTCCATTTCTTTTTGCCACGATATTTTGGGACTAGGGTCATGGCTTATGCTTGATGTTTGGTGCTTTGATTCTTATATAGCTCAAGTGGTCAAACTTGCACCTCAAGTATCTCTTCTTATAGATTTGTGTGCTATGTGAAATTACAGAATTTGTGTGCTATGTGAATAAAAATGCAACACCAAATTATGTTACCGCTTAACTACCTTATTGAACCTCTCCCCAGGGTTCAGGGTATAAATTTTTTATCTTTTGATGTTTTAACTTGAAAGGGGATTTAGTTGTAGTATTGATGATATTGGGAATGATACGGTGGAGATAGGCTGGGACGAAGGTGAAAAAAATGTTGCCACCTGCAAGAAATACGGGTTCATACTTTTTGTGTATGTTTAAAGAAGCTAAAGTTCTTGGACAGGTAATCGCTGTTAGAGCTGTTTTGAGTGTTGTTATTACCTTTGTTTATCTTTTTTTGAGAAATGATGTTTCTTTTTTCAGTCTCGAGGAAATGGAAGCTCAGTTTGCCTTTGTTGAACTCAGAATCATTATGTGTAAGTTGAAAAACTAAAACGTTATTTATATGTTTTGGTTCATAGAGTTACCAAATTGGTAATGTTACAATCCTTGTTGTTGCCTTTGGTTTTTAAATATGGTACATGTTTGTTGTGTTATGCAGGTGATTGTGAATGAAATGCTTAGTCCCTGTCACTGTTCTTATAGAGATGTTGGAACAGGATGCTCTAGCAAAGGTAAAATTCTTCCTCATATCTGCAAATTATGCGCATGATGATCACACTTGTGTGGTTGCTGTGAATTTTTTGTTACTATTAAAGAATGCATCTTTTTACTGCTTAGGTCATCTTATTTTACATTTTATCTTATCCTGTTTTTGTTCTGTTTGTTTGTAATTTGAACTGACTCCAACAAATGTTCCCTTTACATCAGGTGGAATTATAAGAAAATCAAGAAGATATAGTTGGATAAGCAGGATATTGATTTGAACAAGTTATTGGTAATTCCTTTCTTGATTTCTTATAGAAAATGTGGAAGAAGTCCCATGATATTGATTGAACAAGTTTATAGGAAATACCATGTTATTGAATACCAAAATATGCTCAAACATTGATCCCAAATTATATTGCCAGAATTGAAATTATATATCTTACATTTGTAAGTGGGATTGTGAAAATGATTGATTAGAATTTTATAAATCGATTCACATGCGATGCGACAATTGATTAAATTGTGTTTTCATATTTGATTGAATAGTATAACTAGGTGTCTATATTCAGGTGCAGAAAATCAAATGTGTAGGTGCAGGTAATTTTAATTGTGGGGAAAAATAAGAATTGTTTTTTAAAAGCTAATTTAATTTTGAAAAGGATATATGCGAAGCAAAAAAAATTATGTGGCAAAAATATTGAGACAAATATTTGTCGCAGATGAATGCTTAACACGTCTCAAATATTACAGACACACGATTTGAGACACTTATATGTGTCCCTTAAAATCATAACAACGAAAATAAATGTCTCAAAATCGCCTATTTGTTGTAGTGCCAAGTGCTCGGTAGGTCTTTTTTTATTGTTACGGTCCCTTCTTCTTTACCACTCAATTGGTTCTTGGATGCGAGCATGGCTAATGCATCCGCATGCCTGTTTGAGCTCCTTGCAGTGTGCTCCACCGTGGTTATCCCCACTTTAACCATTAGGCTTTGCGCTTCTTCCGATATGGCGCTAAGTGCGCTTCTTTTACTTGAAAGTCGTTGTTTACTTGGTTTGCAACCAATTTGGAATCTCTTCTAACTCCTCAATTTCCAAGACCAAGTTCCTTGGCCATCCTTAAACCTAGTATCAATGCTTCATACTCGGACACATTATTACTATAATAGAAGTCCAACTTGAGAGTGTAGGATAATAGCTCTCCTGTTGGCGTTTCGAACATGATGCCAGCTCCTCCGAATTTCATATGAAGACCCGTCAAATGACATGATCGAGGCTTCTTCGCCTTTTTTTTCCTCTACCTCTCCCAGTACATCATCTTGGGTTAAAGTATCATTGTTTCCCAGGAAAGCGACCAAAATATCGACAATTGCTTGACCACGGACACCTCTTGTTTTTTGGTATTTGAGTTCAAACTCGGATAGTTGTAGGAATCACCTTGCGGTCCTCTCCGCTAGGATTGGATTTGTTGCGAGATACGACATCGGATTGGCTGCTGCAATGACAATGGTTTCATGCACTAAAATGTATGATCTTAGCTTTTGTGCCGCGTATATTAAGGATAGACATGCTTGTTTGACCTTTGGATAACACGACTCAGTATCTTTCAAGACTCAACTAACGTAGTAGATAGGCGATAAGTTGTCATTCCCTCTGTCTTATACTAACGCCTATGGCCAGGTTTGTGAAGGTGGTATAAAGGTAGAGGGGTTCCCCCTTGGGAGGAAAGAGGAGTGCAGAGTACCTGGGGACTAACCAAGCATTGCTCGAGTTGGTGGAATGTGTTCCGTTGTGTTTTTCACCGTTCGAAGCTTGTGTTTTTCTTTAGAATTGGAAGAAACACCATCAGAAGTTGGGCGAGACCCGGAATGAAACGTCGCACACATGATATTCTCCAAATGAAGGTTTGCAATTCTTTCACATCTTTGGGAGGCGTCAACAAGGTAATAACTTTCACTTTACCCGGATCGATTTGTGTTTTCACCATGAAACCAAGAAACTTATCTAAAGTTATGCCGAAGGTGCTCTTCAGCGGATTCATCTTTAACTTGAATTTGTGACATTTATCGAATGTCTGTCTCAAATGTTTGACATGATTTTCACTTGCTTTTGATTTAACTACGATGTCGTCCAAGTACACTTTGACGCTATGGTGGATGAGGTCGTGGAATATTAATGTCATTTCCCTTTTGTAAGTGGCCCCGAGACTCTTTAGTCCGAAAGGCATGACCACGTAGTAGAAGTTACCATACGTTGTCTGAAACGTTATTTTGAATGCGTCCTTGGCTGCCATCATGATATGATTATATCCGTTGAACCCATCCATGAATAAGAACATCTAATGCCCGCCTGTGGCTTTTACAAACGAGTCTATACATGGTAGTGGGAAGTCATTTTTTGGGCACGCCCGGTTGAGGTCTCTGTAATCCACACAACACCTGATTTTCCATTTTTTTTTACGACTGACACAGCGTTGGATAACCACGTGGGGTTTAGTATGGGTTTTATGAATTTAACTTCTAACAATCACTCGACTTCCTCCTTTATTTCTAAAGCGGTTTCCTTCGAAAAGTCGCGACTCCTCTGCTTTATGGGTCGGTATTCAGACGAGATGCTCAGGTTGTGAGCAACGAGGATACAATCTAAGCCTGACATCTCATCGTACTTGAAAGCAAGTACGTTCATTCTATGAATAGTTCGACGAACGAGTTTCCTTTGTTTTTTATTCAAGTTCCTACTTATCTTGATTAGTCGATGTTCATCCTTCGTTCCTATGTTTACTTACTTTATTCCATCTGCAGTCATATCTTCTATGATGCGCTCTTCCGTTGACTTTATTATGTCTTTTTCGGTTGGATCCGAAGGTGATCCAATTTCTTCAGATAGTTCTGAGGGTGACTCTGTTATTTCTTGATTGATAAAGGCTAGAAAGTATACATTCCCAAATTTGAGAGTCCCCTCGGCTAATTTTTATAAGCGATATACATGCCCTCCTTCTGGCTTCGAAAACTGTTGGAACTGTGAGTTCCCTTGCAACTTTTGTTTCTTCGGGGAAGGAGCGGTCGTCATTTGGGATGGGCTGAATACTGATTTTACGGCTTTCTCATTAGTGGTCTATTCTTCATCCCACTTAGGTAGTGGAATAAGACAACTTCTGTTGTTTCTTCTGTTTCCTTTGGGATATCATATAACACAGCCCAAAAAGGTCGCTAGTTGCAGCGATTCGATATTGTTATTCCTTCCATGTTCGTTTTTATGCACTGATGATAGGTTGATGCTACGACTTTGTGGTTGAGAATCCACCCTCGCCCAAGCAGTACATAAAAATTTGTATCGCCTTCCAATACGTAAAATGACGTGAAACCTCTTATCGTCCCAATCCTCATTACTAGGATGAAAACTCCTATAGGGGTTTGAGTACTTTATCCGAATAGATACCGCTACAGGCCTAATATTTTTAATGTGTTAAGCGAGATCAGGTTTAGTGATGCGTCTCCATTGATGAACGCTCTTTTCATTTGTTGCTTGTTGATGGTCGGAGATGTTATACTGGGTAGCAGATATCCTCGTCTATGAGGTGATCGCTGCTTTTGGCATCAGGATATATGGTTTCCCAACTACTATTGAAGCCTAGTGATTCAAAGAATTATTGGGCCAAGACCGTCTTAGCAAACTTGTTATCTATTGATTCAGTATTTTAAAAACGCGAGATATCCTCTTCTTCTTCACATGCTTCTTCTTTTACTAGTTCCCCGGGCCTCCAGACGTCCTCCATTGGGTCATGTGACAGCATTATAACTTGGTGATGTGGGAGAGGATTTACGTTGATTGTTTGGCCTCCCATTTTAATTTCTCTTGCGTTTTTCTTTCGACTAAAAATGTCGCGAAGGGAGAAGCTTTCTTGGGTCGGGTGATTTATTTGGCGATGGTAATGACAGTACCTAACGTTATCTTTGTCCACCTTATTGATATCCACAACCAAAGACGACAGCGTTACTTCGTGATTTGCTACCCATTGTTCGAGAGGCCGATGATCTGCTCTCTGCTACACGGGATATGTGGTGATTGATTCAGATCATTTCTAGGTCTTTTGTTATCCAGCCCTCTGTTGTAAGGATGAAACATAACAGGTCTCCTTGTGTCGGGATTGGTCGTTGCACGACTGTTAAACTTAGGTATTAATGCGGTATTGACTGAATATTTCTAAGTGTGATCCATATTTCCCAGACTTAAAATATCCGCACAATCTGTTATCCTAGCAGCCGCTTCTTCTAGTTCCACAAACGTTTGAAAGTTGAAATTGGTTAAATTCCATTTAAACATAGACGTCATTCCAGGTACACAGATTTCCATCAGGGTTTCCTCCTTGTTATCTTCATGGCACTCAAGGGAGAGGTTTCAGAATCACGTGATGCATTTTCCAATTCCATCCCCCATTCTTTGGTTACACCATCTGAGATCGATCACCGTGACCTTCTTCTTTGCTGAAAAAAAACTTTGTCAAGAATAGCGTGATCATTTCCGACTACTAGTCTAGGTTTCCAGGTTTCAGGTTGTCGTACCTGATAAAAGCCGTATCTGAAAACGAATTTGGGAATTCTCTGAGGAACAACTTCCCATTAAAGGAATAAACATTCATTTATGACAAGAACCGACTAAGGTGTTCACGAGCGTTTCCCCGTCCATCGTAGGTCTTGAACTTGTGAGACGTGTATTCTTCCGGGTACTGATACTCGACTACCTCGAATGAGTATGGGGTGTTCATAGAATCGCAGCTATCATGCTTAACCACCCTGTAGTTTCCTTCCAATTACTTAGTGATTGCCTCTTGTGATACTCCGCGTGTCGATCCCTCATCATCATATGCTTTCCTTGTAATCGCTGCTTCTTCTTCTGCCTGTCTCATAAGCTTGTGAAGCTCTTGTTGGCGCCGATTGTGTTCTTCTATATCAGTTTTCATGTCTTGCAGAGTTTGTTTCTGTTGAGCGTTTTTATTTGGTTGTTGGTCAAGGCTTCTACCCTTTATGTTTGAGCCGTATATACGATTGGCGCGTTGACGATGACCTTTCTTGATGGCTCATCGTCGCTTGCATCTTCTACTATTACTTCCTCGTTAGTCGGCTGGTTGGGTAGTACGACTGGAGTGCCATTTCCTGAGTGCATCTTGTTGGACTATAAACGAGTCTTCCACTGTGGTCGCCAAAATTTTTAAGGTGAGTTCCTAAGGGGAAGACCAATCCTAGCCATAACTACACGTTTTCTTTTAGGGTGACAAAAGAAAAAAAAGATCTTTTCTTTGTACTATTTCCTTTCCTTTTATAAGCTTTTCATTTTTCCTTTATCTTGACACATGTCTCCCTTTAACCCCTTATTATTACCAAAGTGTTATCTTTTGATCTCATCCCTAACTTATCCTCTTGTTCCTTTCATGTCCTCATATTTTCATGGATATATTCCTAAGTAACTAAGATTAACCCCAAAATTCCTAAGGTAATCATGAGTTAAAGCCACCTAGTAGAGATGACTGCTCTTATCAATGGGTAGCCATTTTTCAGGTATCAATAACTGCCACCATGGTTAAGCATGTCTAAGTATCGCTAATCCAAATGAACCTTTCTCGCTAAGCATGGCTAAGCCAAAGTATCCCCTCCCTATATATGTCTTAAGCACGTTTCTACATATTTGGGTAACCATTCCACCTACTGTCTTAAGCATAATAGTATATTAACACCCTGATGTTTTCTCGGGTAAGCTTCGTAGAAACATTGATGCTTCCTTGGATAAGCATTTATTAAAATGACTATTTTACCCCTAGGTTAAAACTTGATGAATATAACTTTTCACTTTAATTATAAAATAGTTGTTTTACCTCTGACTCAAAACTTGATAAATATGACCTTTTAATTTAATTATAAATGACCGTTTTGCTACTGGTATGTAAAATTTCAATTTTACCCTTGATTTGAAAATTTACCTAAAATGATTGTTTTATCCTTTATCAAAAAAATCCAATATTAATACCAGGGTAGACGTCATGTGAAAAATGAGAGTGTTACCCTTTATTCAAGATTACCAACAAGGGATATGCAGCAAAGATGGGGTATGTGCCACAAAATTGTTTGTTTCGTTCTGAAAATAAAATTGCAGCCCTTATTTTTCCGCATTTTTCTTTTCCTAAGCCAATTTAGACTCCCTTTATTAAGAAACTTAAATATTTCTTCACAATGGCACCTATTTTGATTTCTCTTTCATTTTTTTGGAATTTGCCGCATTCTACTGACGTGCATGCAGATCGAAGCTTGGAGCATCTGTTATTATTCTAAGGAGTTTGTGGAAGTATCAGAGAAAAATTCTAGAGCGTTCCAGGGAAGGTGAGAACAGAGTGGAAGTGGTTATCAAAAAAGCTCAATATCATATGTTCAGTTGGTGTTTAGCTTTCAAGGAATTTTAAAATTTAAGTTATTCTAATGTAATAGAAGAATGGACAAAGGCTTATTATGATCCACCTTAAGCTAGTTAGTAATCTCTTTTATTCTTTGTTTTTAGTTTGTTCCGTGGATGGTATATGCCTTTTATATCCTATTTTTTTCTTTGAAGATCAAAAAGTAAAATTAAAAAGATAAAAAAGTAAAAAAATAATCGTTATAGTGTGTAGTTTTCCGTCAGAATGATAGAAAATTTGGGATATCTATTTAGCGACAATAGGGACACACAATATTGCATAGTAGGTGATCACTGTCGTAGGCACAACAAATTATATCACTTACTTTCCATTGATAATAACAAACAATATAGCAGGGAGTAAGGATGTCCCGACGAGGATTAGTGAAATTAATATGTTATTTAAAATAGCTAAACAAACACAAAGCAAATGGTATTAAGGGGATTAGTGTATAAATTGAAATTATAATAAGATAAAAAGTTCTCTGATGAGTTGACATTAGTTCAATTAAAAACATATATATTTTTTGTTAGAATTATATTGATTATCATCAAACCATGGGGTAACAAATACACTCTGGTATCCCCAAAAAATTTTGTATCACCAGAAAATGAACACCTCGACTACCAGATTCTATTCATATCATCCACCAATAATTATGTTCCCAAGGTGTAATCCGGTCGAATGCTTTAGCTTTTATGAATTTAGGTTGATCCTACCACCAAAATTGTTAGTGCAAGGTTTTGCTTACTTGTATTTAAACGAGATTTTTCCAAAGAATCTCTCTGTAAGGTTTAACGTTTTTCACTTTTGTAGAGAGGTTTTCGACGATTACGTATCTCCAAAATCTATACTAACATTAGAATGATCAATTGGTTAATTTAATTACACACTTAAAAGAACTAAAAATCAATTATGAACATAAGATATAATAAAAACAAGCAACAAGATGATTGAAACTCCAGATAAACTTGTATATAACTAATTAAACTTCTTGTGTAGATTACTGAACCATCATTAACCAACAAAAGTTTAGTTATTCACGGATTTACTTAAATCCATTGGAAATATAAAAAATAATAATAATAAGTACAAAAGGTTTTTCCTTTTTTGTGGTAGATCCTCCTAGCTTCCCCTCCTTTTCTGTAATGTAAGATTGTTTAAATTCTGATTAAAATGTCTTTTAAATAGTACCCTAGTATAAAAGTTCCCATGCCTCAAATCTCATGTTAAAAGCCTGTCAAAAACTCAAAATTAGAGCGAAGAAACTCATGCAAGACAAGCTCAAAACGTAACTCCTTTTTTTCTCGTGCAAGCTTTTATAAAGCCCAACAACTAATAACAAAAATCAAATCCAAATTGGTTTCAGTATTTTGATCATAACTTCTTTGTTTGATGTCAGAATTGAGTAATTCTTGGCTCATTAGAATCCTATTATCATTCTCTACAACATGGGGGTAAATAATCCTGGTATGATTACTTAAGGTGACCGAGCAATCTGTTTTTCTTCCTTTCTCCATTTATGTCATATATTCGTCTTTCCACTTGGTCTTGGGTTCTTCGACTCCTATAGTCTTACATCTTCTTAGTGCTTTTAGATTAATTTTCGTTGATTTAAGATGATTCACCTAACATAAACCATATATACAAAATACAAATTATGAAAATATCTTCGAAAGTGCGAAGAAGATTCAGTTATCCCTAAAATTTAGAATAGTGTGTTACACTTTAATATAGAGAAAACAAGGCGAAATTTCTTGAGAAATAATAATAATAATAGTAATTTTCTCTTTCATTTTATACTAAAAATATATTATTTCTTTTTATTTTGGTTTTAGAAATCTTTCCTTGTTTTGTGTAACAACTAGCTAGAAATTTATTAGGACAAAACATCCTAACTTGCGGGTGTACGTAGTTGTGTTGTACTTTAAATAAAAAAGAGAAGAATTTTTTTTTTTAAAGTCGAATTTGTCAAAAAAATTGCGCCTCAAATTTCCTCAACGCGACCTCTTCACCACAATTTATCTGAATAGGCGAGCGCCTCGCTCAAACATATTAATCTTAGTAGCTCTAGAAATATATAATATCTAGTCATCCTGGATGAAGAATGTCTAACATCATCAACGGTATGTCTTAAGTTTCTCCAACAAAAACGCCATATGGAGCCGAACCAATTGCTAAAAAAAAGCTCATAAGCAGATTCTTTAAAAGGCCGGTCTGTGAAAGCAGAACTACTAAGAATCTCTTTAGCTTTATCAGTCAGGATGGCTAGATATTATAAATTTTTAGAGCTTCTTTTTCAGCTGTCTACGATCATCTTCAAAACGTGAAGATTATACTGCTCAAAAAACGGTCTTCGGAACAATGGCCGGAGTGGATTTCTTTGACCGTTTCCCTTAAAATTACATGAGAAAAGAAATCATTAGCCGGAGGTAGTTTCCCTGCCAAAATTAAAGATACAGGGGAAAAACATAAAAAATTAGATGCATGCTTGACGTAGGACACACTAATAACCTTGTAAATGTTAAGCTAGTAAATAATGGTATGTTCCACCAATTCCATGGATTTTGAACTCCCTTGTTTTGGGAGGAATGTTGTTTTCATTTTTCCTCCATACCTATTTACTAAATAGAGCAAGGATATGGAATTGCGTATCCGGGAAAATGATTCGGTTCAATAATCATAACAGAAAACAAGTGACAAAAAATAAAATGGCAATAGTAAATAGACGTACCTACTGATTTGTTTCTGTTTCGCTTCTGCTCCTGTCATCAAGAACTAGTACGATTCATGATCAATTGAGATTATATACTGGAATGAAGAGAAGATTGGACTATAGGTGGGCTATTTATAGACAGAATAGGAGTAATGAAAAGCTAGGGTTAATTATTTTAGGTGAATAGTTGATATCACCATCTTAATAATGTTTGTTGGAATGTGGTTTTTTGTTAAATTACTATTTGGTGCATTAATCATCCAAGGGCCAACCTTGTAGTTCAACATACTGTTGTACGGTGTGTAATTTTGAAAGAAATGGAGTGAGTATTAAACTAGTGTAGTTCAATGCACGCTTTAAAATGTGAATATTCAGTGTAGTTCAGGAATTATAGGTAGTTGTTATATCGTAAAATAGGGTAATAGGGTTCATATTAGATACCCAACATCTGAATGCAGTCCTTAACTATTTTCTTCGACTGCACTACACTTTCTAATCTTACCGTGCCAAACAGACTCCAAATGTCACTGAATTAATCCAATCATCCATGTGATTAAGAATTTTTGACAACCATAAGCAACGATATAAGATTGAATTACCCTCAACCACAAGAAATTTCCTACATAAATCCAAAGTTTCGTTTTTGTGGACATTGGACAACCATAAGCAAAGAGATAAGATCGAATTACCCTCAACCACAAGAGAGTTCCTACATAAACTGATGACTTTTGTGTTTGTGTTTAGTTTTGATTTTTCCCAATTAGACACACAAATTTCTTTTGTTTGATACATTTTTCTCTTTCGATCGAGACTTCTCTTTGGTATAGGTATAATCGAAAATGGGTCATAATCATGTAGAGTATATACCCATTTTTGACTATTATAATCAGAAATCTTAGGTGCCACCTCACGAAAATATTAAAATGAATCAGTTTTTTTAGAACTCGTTTGGATGTTGAATTGTGAATCAAAGATTCATAACCGAACATTTACTATGCCAGTGTAGTGTCACGGCCCGCCCATTTCCCATATATTGGGCCGAACCATGACAAGAGTCTAGGTCCATAGGAAGAACCTAGAAGCTCTAGAA
>JAJJMC010003593.1:948969-964744 GCA_023531435.1 Papaver californicum | reverse complement strand
GTGACCGGCGGTGACCGGAAGTGGCCGGAAATTGACGGAATTGATCTTTAGGGCTGCGTGTATATAGGCTTTGGGAACCCTTGGGAGAGTTCATAACCTAATAGAACTCTTTAAAACACATCCAAATCCTCCCAAATCTGAATCAAAGTATAACTCCCTTTTTCCGGCCAAATTCGGATTTCGGGCTATTTTTCTGGTTAAAAACGTGTGGAATCGATTGTGTGGGGCTTGTATGATTTTCTTCTAGCTTGTGTATCAATTTGGAAGCAAAAAACACCAAATTTTCACATGAACTTGAGTTCACAGTTGATTCTCCGATGAGTCAGCCCGATCCAGCCGAGTTGACCCGCTGAGTTGGCCCGATCGAACTCAGCCCGATCCAAGGGTGCAAATAACACTTGTCCCTGGGTGCCTTTATCACTTTTTGAGCCAATTTTTCCATAAATCTTTATTCTTCTAATGTACCTACAAAAGCATAAAAACACGTAATAAACGCAAAATCGAATACTAACTCACTAGAAATTAAGGTGCAAATTAGACACTAAAATGTGTCTATCAGAAATATGGAAAAAATATAATGCTAGATTAGTATCTAAAGGATATCAATAGATATAAGGTGTAGATTTCTTTGATAATTATTCACCTATTACGAGAATTACTTCTATTAGGATGTTAATTGCTATTTCTACCTTACATAACTTAGAGATACATCAAACGGATGCAAAAACAACTTTTCTAAATGGTGAATTAGATGAAGAAATTTATATGAACCAACCTGAGGTATTTGTAGTGAAAGGTTGTGAAAACAAAGTTTGCAAACTGAAAAAATCCTTGTATGGTTTGAAACAAGCACCTAAACAGTGGCATGAATTTTTTTATCATGTAATGATTTCTAGTGGTTTTAAAATCAATGAATCTGATAAGTGTGTTTATACTAAACTTGTGAATGATGCATGTGTGAGTGTATGCTTGTATGTTGATGATATGCTTATACTTGGTACAAACATGGATGCAATTAATTCCACAAAGAACATGCTAAATGAGAACTTTGACATGAAAGACTTAGGCCCCGCTGATGTGATCTTAGGGATGAAGATTAGAAGAAATTCTAATGGATATATCTTTAGTCAATCTCATTATGTTGAATCTGTGCTTAAAAAATATAATCAGTTTGATAGTAAACCTACTTGTACTCCATATGATCCTTGTTGTAGACTCAAAAGAATAAGGGTAATGGAGTTTCACAACTTGAATATTCACGTGTTATAGGAAGTCTGGTGTATTTGATGAATTGTATGAGACCAGACATTGCTTATGCTGTGAGTAGGTTGAGGTTGAGTAGGTATATCTGTAATCCAGAGAAGGAGCATTGGGATGCACTTATTAGAGAGTTAAGGTACTTGAAGTACACTTTACACTTTTGTTTAAATTATGACAGATACCCTGCAGTCCTTGAAGGATTTTGTGATGTAAACTGGATATCAGACTCAGAGGAGTCTAAGTCTACGAGTGGATATGTGTTCACTCTAGCATGTGGGTCTGTATCTTGGAAGAGTTCCAAACAGACATGTATAGGTCGATCCACTATGGAATTACATTTTATTTCCTTAGATAAAGCAGGAGAGAAATTCGCTTGTCTAAGATACTTTTTGGAAGATATTCCCCTTTGACATAGGACTGTGCCAGCTATATTTATACATTGTGATAGTCAAGCTGCAATAGCTAATGCTAAAAACAACAACTATAATGGGAAGTCTATACACATTCGTAGAAGACATAATTCCCTAAAACAACTAATCTCAACTGGCATTATTTCTGTTGGCTTTGTGAGGTCTAAGGAGAATATCGCGGACCCTTTGACGAAAGGTTTGTCCAAGGAGATATTTAATAATGCATCGAGGGGGATGCGGCTTAAGCTCATCAAATAAACTTTCCATGAAGGATACTCAACCTTGCTGACTGGAGATCCCAATATTTTGAAGGAGACAACTAATTTGTGGTGTGTTAAAGGAAACACTATCAGAGAATTTCATTATTTGTCCCTTCCCTATGGTGTAGACGTGATAGTGTGACTGCATGTGAAAGATGACTTTTTATTAACTCTTAATGAGTTTTATAGTTTCAATTTAAGATTGAAGTAGAGTGTAGCAGTAAACACTTTTGAAAGAATTCACTTATCTGAATGAGGAAGTGGGCCGTCCTATGAGAATTGAGATGATTCTCTAGAGCATTCTTAGAAATGGGATACGTCCAGGGCCAAAATGGACACAACGGCACGAACTTGACAGCACCTAGAGTAATATCATGTGTGGAAGTTATTGATTAACTACACTAAACGATGGCAGTTCAAGACATCTTCGTTTACTGTCCATCAAGTAGTTCCGGTAATTTCTCACTAAGTAAAGGTTCAAGACCTTATGGACACCTATTTCTTAAAGTTGTATTTCTCGTTTTCTGATTTTCAACGGGTTTTCATTCATCTGGGGGATTGTTGGAGAAAATGAACTTAATATATTTGGTTTTCTGGTCTTGGTGGGAATGGATCTTAGGACCAAGGGGTCACTAAGGAAACTAGCTCATTTTTACTTTTTTGAATGAACCTTTAGTCCCTCATTGGAGAAACTAAAAATGTTTCCTCTCTTTATTACCTAGATTGTTGCATCTAAGGGAGGGCCCTTAGGGGTTTAGACTATTTTTTGGTTGGGAGAGAACTAAGGCTATGGGTTAGTTAGTGCAACCACACTTTTCACACACACACGGTGCTTCGCCTCGAAGAACGCACGTCGCCGTCCGTACGGTCGTTCAGGTCGGGCTCGGGCTCGATTGCGACAGCGGCTGTGGCTGTGGTTGTGGGTGCGGGCGTGGTGGCGGTTGCAGGCCAACCAAGAATTATTATTTTGGATAAATTATTTCCTTAAAGAATTTAAAACTAAATTAAATTTTGTTTTAATGTGGGAGGCGTCTGTCCCGGTGAGATTTGAGCTAAATTAAAGAGTGAATAAATTGACTGTTTTAATTTCGTTTCAAAATTTATATCTGTGCTTCATGCACGGAATTGATTATCATTCAATTGCCTTTAAATTTATTCTCTTCGTTTTTCTATAAAAGAAAAACGAATTTCTTCATTTCAACTTACACCAGAAGCAGCTATTATCCTGACTTCTTTTCCCCTCTTCATGCTTCGGTTTGCACATTGCTTGTTTATTTCCCTTCCACATATATCTTGTTGTTAATTATTGAGGGTGATTTGTATTGTGCTTATACAAGTCATAACGGACAGTTCTATCCTGAAAACATCTTTGTTGTGGGGGTATAGCATCTCTCATTCTTAACGAGTACCCACGGACTATTGTATTAAGGACAATTTGTTGAGGAGGTGGCTTTGTCCATTGTGTGTGTATTAATTTAGAGATTTCATTACCCTTAGCAACTTATTCTGTTTAGTATACTCATTGTTGCAGATCCAACACAAACCCCTCTTCTCCATCCTCTTCTATTGTATCAAAAAGGTATGACCCATTTCGGCAAACATTATGTATTACATACTACCAAATGCAGTGCAGTCTCGGATACTATCATTCTGAATTCTGACTGTTGAGGATAAGAGACTTTGAAAAAGCGAATTATGTTGATTGATTTTTGGGTTAAAAAATCTACTAATTGTTTCATAATCATATTAACGCATTAGCCCGTGCATTTGCTTTGTGCGGGCTTACATAACTTGTTAATTATAAAAAGAAAAAGGATTATTGTCGTATTTTAGATAGGTGGCATAGTACCAGTGAGTTATCAGCGGAGTAATCAAAGTCGTCATCTGGATAAGTGGTTGCAAAGAAGCTGTAGCTGTGGACCAGCCAACTCATGTAGGAATTCCTCTTACGCGATATCTATATTATAAAAATTACTGGTGTCTCAGAGATAAAAAAAGATATCAGACGGTTAGGAATGATCCGAAGATTCATTCGGATGGGGTAATTTTGATCCTGCGGTCAAGAAATTTTGGATAATATTACGTGGGTGGATGTCGGTGAGCAAGATAAGGGGTGGGTAATGTAATTTAGGCTTTTTGTATTTAAGGTAAAAAATGTTCTTTTCATTACTCGAATTCAAGGCAACATGAGAAAGAAAATTTTTGTTAAATTTATAACAGGGGCTCGATCATATAATTTTTTCGGGTGTGAAAAAACAAAAACTTTGATGCTAGTGTTTGATGCGAATTAGGGGCTCGATCGTAGTCTTTGATGCTAGCACTGGCATGAAGATTTCTAACCCATCCATGGGTTCAACCTATATTCAGACGTGACTTCGCAACTAAGAAATTTCTTTCCACTCTATTTCTTATATTCACTATAAGAAAACTGGCTTAATCAACCAAGCAATGTGATTTGAAAAATCCCGTATTGAGTCGCTCTAACTCTTATAGTGATTAAAAGTGGCACTCGTTTCGCAGTTGGAAAAGGTCTAGAGAAGCAAGACAGTCGCTCTAGTAATCAACCAACTATTCTAAAGCGAGTATTCTTCTCATTGCTTCAGAGCTATACCAACCACCATGGAGCAAGTGAAATTCGCATCGGTTAAGAGCTAGACCAACCAACCTGGAGCTAGTTAAATACCAATCGCTTCAGATCTACACCAACCATCCTAGAGCAAGTAAAATACCTAGTTGATAGATACATGGAACAACTTGGCCTGAAGTTGGTTGCTTAAGAAAACCCCAACCAAGTTTAGCGCTTACTTCATATTTCAACTAAAGACGAAATTTTTAACACCATAATTATTTTTTGCCCGCTAAAAGCGATTTCTGATTTTGATTGGTCTGAAGTTGGTTGCTTAAGTTTTTAAGCTACCAATTTCTTTGCTCGCTAAAAGAAAATTCTGATTTAGATAATCCCAAAATGTAATTACAATTTAAAAATTAATACCGGACGTTTTCACTAATTAAGATTATATAATTATAAATGACAACTTCTAATTAAGATTCTACAATTATAAATATACTGATATGTACTTCAGTATCCCCACCAAAAGACACAAACTTTTTACATAAAAAAAAACATAAGTTAATTGTTTGCCACCCATCCCCGAAAAGAAAAAAAAACATACATAAGTTACTGGTTCATGTATCGACTTAATCTCTCATTTTACAACCCAACTTGTTTTCATTTCCCCAAAAGAACAAAAAATATACATGTCCAAACAAAAGGCAAAAAAAAAAGCCGACAAAAGGCATTGGAGCTGTTTGTTCACCAAAATAAAATTGCACATGCATCATTTAGTAATACACATCCTTCATAGAAAATTAATTCTCCTAATTATCATCATCACGTCCATCTACCTGCAAATCATGATCATCACCAGCATTGTCGTTCTCATCTTCTTGAAAATCATCACCAGTACGTCTATCTTCAACTTCAACTTCAACTTCATATAGGGATTCATCTTTTAAATCATTTGGCATAGGTTGACAACCAATCTTCTTCAAAGCCTCATTCAAATACTCTCTGAGATTACGCTCTCTCCGTTGAAGCTTTGAGATCTCCTTGTCTTGCTTTCCAACTTTCTTCTTTTCTGAGTCCAGCTGTACTTTGAGAGTAGTCATTAGAAGCTGGTAGCAACTTTTGATTTACGAGCACGCTTAGCCCCATGGCGACGAGAATCAACAACCATTGCATTATATTTCTTCAGGAGTGTAGTTGACTTCACCTATATGAACCTTCTCATTCAACCGATTCATTTCTGACTGCATATACATTGTAAAAAAATATAGGCAACTAATTCAAAATTCAAACTTATGCATCTATTATGAAGAAAAGCCAAAATAACACATGGGCAACTATAAAACCATCCTTGGATTATAAGAAGAATTTTCATTCAAAATGCAGTGACTCGAGTAAAAAAGAAAAATATGGATGGATCAAATACTATCGGTAAAACCACATTTAAACAACTAAGGTTCTTATGTATGATCAAAGTCCATAATCTGCAAAAAAAAAGTTAATAAGAAAACTTCAACCAAGTTTAACGCTTATTTCATATTTCAACTAAAGATGAAATTTTGAACACCATAATTATGTTTTGAATAAAAAAAAATCATATTTTGGAAACAAAAAAATATGCAAACATTTAACACATCAATCAACAAAGAACAAATGGATCCAGAATATGAAACAAAAACTCGCAATCATCATGTCTTCTTGAATTACTCAAAAATATTGCTACCATACAAACCGTAAGAAATGCATATCCAAAAAACTATGAAAATTTGAATTATACATTGCAACCATACCAACAGTAACAAATGACACATGCTATATATTTGGACCTTGTAGCTTGGGATGATCAGTTCTCATTTAGACCAACTGTAAGTCTCAAGCATTATTCAAATCTGTTAATAGTGAGTGAAGGAAATTTGTACCTGCCAATCTTCACACACTTTGCCGAGCTTACTAGCCTTGTGGGTTACCATGAACATATTAAGTGGATCAACTGGGAAATTTTAGCACGCCTAATGAAATAGAACTTGTTTTTTTACCACAGTAAAAGTAATTAAGACATAAAGAACAAGGAAAAAACATCAATGGACTATTTAAGACTTACCCTATCATACGCTTTCCTGACAAAACTCTGTGTACATCACAGAGTCCATAGGCAATAAAGTAGCAATACCTAAGGTCAAGGGAGTCTATGAGAAAAAAGAGTCTACATTGCTACGTAAACTCTGTGTACATCACAGAATTCTCGAAGAGCAACAATCGACGACATCTACATTTATCAAGTCCATACGCAATAAAGTAACAATACTTAAGGTCTACTTATAACATCAATCTCAAAAAAGAGAACAAAAAATTCAGTGATATGTTAACTTAAAATAAATTATTTCATTTTACTACAACATAAAGAAAATTCAGATACTGAATTCAGGAATTAAAGCGAACAATAAAAGAAACCAATGGTATCATCAATCATTAATTAGAACAGTCTTGGATTGTTGTTTACTACTACAAAAGCTCGTAATATCTTCTCAACAAGAATATGTAATCTCTTAATAACCAAATTTCATAAACACTACAGAGAGCTAATATAAATGATGGTAAAAGGAATCGTGCAGTGTTAAAAAGGTGAAAAAAATTGTTGATACATAAATTTTACATCAATTTGCACCTAGACAGAACTTTGAAGCAACTTGTCAAAGAAATCTATCTTTTACGTTGCACATACGAAAAACAATTGACCAGACACCAAAAATAATTCAACATACAATTAATCAACTAGCTAGTCTAGACACCAACAATAATTTTCAGATGAGATGTGTGATCCTTAAAATAATCTAGTGTCATAATCTTACAAAGTAGTTCTAAAGATATATGGATTCTCGTATGCAAATCAACATTCAATTTTAGATAAAAGGAATCGTCCAATGCAGTGCAAAAAAGGTGAACATAATTGTTGATAAAATTTATTTCAGTTTGCAAGAAAAAGACATAGAACTCCTGAAGCAACTTGGTAAAGAACTCTCATTCATCATGAAACTAAATGCAACCAGGCATGATTATGACCTACATCCCTCCGTAAATACAGGCATACATGATTCAATAATTTTAATGTCAAGAAAGAGAACAAAAAATTCAATGATCCGTTAACTTAAATCAAATTATTTCATTTTGCCACGACGTAGAGAAAAGAACAAGGAAAAAATATCAATGAATGAAGAACAAGCAAAAGAAATCAATAAATAATTTAATATTTACCCTATCATGCGCTTTCCTGACAAAACTTTGCGTACCATTTGTATGGTTCATAGCTTGTGCCATCCTCGCAGTCCTTGCTTTCTCGGATGCAGCCTACCAATTAAATATGAAATATGCAAGTTAGGAGACACTCTGACACCAAAAAAAGATAACTTTTTTCTGTTTCTTATGATACAGAAACCATACTCAAATTTACAGGCAACTAGCAAATATCTGGACACCACAGCTCCATGTTAAAGGTTAAACATAGATTTATTATCTAAGATGTCAAATCATCAAAATACATTGCAAAAGGTTAGACTAGAAAGTTTATATACCTTGAACACAACATCAGTGTTAAAGAAGTCACGCATAAATATCTAGTCTTCCACATTGCGGTTTTTTGGGGATGGATGTAGCAAAGCTTCTTCATGACAATCAAACGATTTATAGTGCTTAGCCTGCTCAGATTGATATCTCACGTAATCCATCCCCATCTGTGTTATAATATCCTTTTCATCGTTTGCGTCAACAAGTACTAAGATATAGTAATCCTAGAACAAAAAATAATTTGTTAAACAATAACCGATGATTAAAAAATTCCATAGAACTAGAAAAAATAGAAAAGGTGAATTAAGTATAACCGTGACAAGTTTAGATACTCTTGATATCTTTTCTTCAGGCATGTTTCTAAAAAAATGCACATTCAAAGGAAAGTTGTCACTTTGGCGCACCCACATACCTATGGCTAGAATACTTTCAAGGTTGGATGTATCCACCAAGCCTTTTTCATAAACTTCTACTTTCGTTTTATCTTCAACAGTACCTCTAATTGCAACATTAGGAAGAGTGGTAAAACCCCTAGTAGTCTCTGTGTAAGAAACGGAAAGCAGCCAACATAGTCATTTATTACGAAAATCATGTTAACTATCAATTGTGATAGAAATAGATAAAAGGTAAGAGATTTTACTTTTACGAGGTGGTTGGGAAGAATCAACATCCAAAGAAGAATTAGAAGCTTCTTGCGAAGAACCACGGTGGCATAAATAAGGCGATACATGTTCATTATCAGCCAACTGAGTTTGTTGTCGACGAGACAACCGAGGACTCCTGCGAGGTGTTGATTCACGTTCATTACGAGCCAACTGGGTATGTCTTCGAGGAATCCTCAGAGGTGTTGTATCACATTCATTACGAGCCAACTGAGAATGTCATCGAGGAGACACCTTTGGATTGTTGTGCTGCACAAATGTCATATTAAAAGCAGAAACAGATCGTTGCTTGCTGCGATTTTCAACTTCAGCACACAGTGAAAGAGATAACTGCCTAGAAGAAGAATTTTGACTACAGTGGTTTTCAACGTCATTATGTGGTGTAACAGATGGTTTTCACAAAATAGATTGTAGACTGCCACAGTTTACATGACATCCAATGACAATGACCGTTGTGCTTGAATAGAAAATTTTGTCTTTTGATAACTGACTGCTTGTAATGGAGTATCTATCACTGGTTGTGTTCTCTTTAACGGCCTTTGAGGAGTTGTTAGACCTGCGGCAGATCATTTTCTGGACTTTAATACATTTACAGATACATCACCCATCTCTGCAGTAACCCATAAACAAAACAATCAGACCTGCAAAACAAATGAAACGAGAAAATAAACAAAATAAGAGAGAAACTAGGATAAAGGGGAAGGAATATTGTTACCGTTTATGAATCTCATGTGAGCCGGCACCATTTGTCATGCGGAAGGAGAAGAAAAGTATTGAGGAGTGGTCATCGAATCACTACGGGAAACTTGCTTTATAAGACCGCCTCTACTTCTAACCATTTCTGAAAACAACCATCAAAGTAGAATATCAATCACTTAACAAGCTAAACTTTTTTACAAACACCCAAAACTCACAACAAGGGTTTAAATGAACTTTACAAGAAAATTCATGAAACATGACTATTTACCACTACTAAATTATATTAAAAGAATTAAACAATCATTTAGGAGAAAACTTTTAGAGTAACATTCACAAAACTATCAAATCCCATACCGTAAGGTTATATTTTTTTTTTGAGAAAAAAAGATCTACTAAAAAAGAAGAAAGTTATGGAAAAAAATTACAAAGAACAAAGATTAATGAAAGATTCCATACCAATTAAAAATAAATTTAAAAGAGAATTAAACAAAGATTAAAGTAGTAAAAAGACAACATCAAAGACAAATAAAAAGACAACATTAAAGTAGCAATTTCCATAGGATTTGCAATCAGCATGGTTAATATGCACGTTGATAAATTTTCATTTTAATTTGCGTTTTTCTTTTTTTGTTCTTTTTTTACCTTATTTTGAAAAAAACAAAGAAATGAAGAAAAAGGTAAAATTTTATTATTAAAAGAAAAAGAACATAAGAAAAAAAAGAAACGGACAAAGTGCTATAACAATGTATAGCAAAACCATTACACTAGCCAAAGAAAAAAAGAAACTCAACAAGATTAGAACCGGTTAAGGAAAACGTTACAAACCATTTTTAATTGCGTTGCATTGTAAACAATTGTTAGCTTAGGTACCAACAATTCTAGTATCTTTATATTGTTAAAAGCTTGTTAATTACAATTACATTTTTTCTGGTAGATCAAAAGCAAAATTCCATTGCAAGAAGAGCATATATTAAGACATCCCCCTGCGCATACAAAGAGCAACATAAGTTAAAACAACTAATTAAGCAAACGATCTCAAAACCTATAACCCTTTCATTTCATCCTTCCTAGATATCTCATTTGCTGAGAATTTGACTAGTTAAAGTGCGGTATTGGTTATCGGATGGAAAATATAACGGCTGGGACAGGTTCCCATAAATTTGGAAAGTGGGAAATATTCCCAAACCTATAGTCGAAATTGGTGTATACTCCCACTTTTGTCCCTCTGATTAGCACCGGATGGTTCCTGTTATTTTCCAAGCGATTCTACCAACAGAGAGGAGAAATCAGTATGCTGAAGTAGTTTCCCTGTCATAAAAAAAGATTCAAGAACAAGCAATAAAATTAAATTAATCACATAGTTAATAAGAATTATACCAAATTAGTTGCACGCTCGTCGAGCACACACTAGTATATATGGTGGTAAATGTTAAGCTAGTAAGTAATTAGAACAGCAATCAAGGAACAAACTATATAATGATACTAATAATAGTAAAAAAAGAGTACCTGCTGATTTATTACTAGACGAATCATCCTCCGTCATCAAGAACTAATATGGCTTTTGGAGTTGCGAAATAACGAGGGAAGATTAGTTAGGTGAGTAGTTGATATCAGCACAGCAGCATATTAATTTGTTAATCCTGCAATTCAGTGATTGAGAATTTTTGGAAGGTCATTCTCATGCCTTAATTTTCCAACAAACGGCGTACAAATTGGGTGGGAAGTCGTAAAGACTTTTGTAATAGCATCGAGAATTTTTTGTATGTGGACAACCATAAACGAAGATAAGATCAAATTAACCTCAACCACAAGACATTTCCTACTTATACTGCCGCCTTAAGTACAAGAGTGAAATGCATCCAACAAACGGATGCAGACACAAACCAAACATATACTAACTACTATATAATTCACCTACTACCGAAAATTATAATGTCGGTACAGGAAATTGAAGCGAAAGAACATGCTTGTTTCATTCAAGTAGGGAATAGACATATTTAACTGTATGATTTCATTCACATCTATTATCAGCTTTCCAGAATTCAGATGCATAGTACTACTATAATTTCTTCACAAGGCAGCTAAAACGGCCAAAGGTTACTTTTTTTTAAAGAAACACCGAATATATTACACATAACTAAGAGTTACAAAATAGGAATAGTTTACCCGAGATGATAGCAGGAGGATGAAGTCTCCATTGCTGAGTTCCATTGTTTTTCCTAGCTAGCTTAGCTAAGGAATCAGCTGTCCTATTAAAGTTTCGATGTACATACTTGCGAACGCATTTATTAAAAGCCTTAAATCCGTCAATAGAGTTATTTACATAAGAAGAATTGGTCCAGTTCATACTGATAGCCTCTGCATTTAAAGCTTTGATAAGAGTTTGATTATCATCAGAGAGGAAAATAACTTTGTCCATTTGTTGTTCGACCTAAGGTTACTTAGCATATAATATACATGTATTAGATGTAGTTGCATCTGCCTAATCAGTCAAGTATACAGGCTTATGGGGCGGTAAATGGTGGTATTTAATTAACTATTCACTGAACGTATGAGAAATTGCAGTTTGTTGACAACATCGAGTAACTAGCAAGTTGATTGGTCTATTCATAGCAATGGCACCACCTGTGAATTGAAAGTGAGCATATTTACTTAATCTGCTACCTAGCTCTTCCTGCCTAAATTAATCAAGCTCCAAATCACCTATGATTAATATAAAAAAATCATTAAAAAGCTCTTATCACAGTTGAGAGCGTATTATAAAGAAATTATTAAAAACCTCTTATCTTATGAAGCATACATTCGAAATCGTATTATTCTAAAAAAAAAATTATTATTCTTTTAATTTAATCTATTTTTAAATAAAAATAAAAAAATGATAATATTTTTTTAAATAAATATAGTACTTTTTAAGACATAAACTTTATTTGTTCGTTGTTATTACAAACTACTCCCTCTATTTTACAAAGATAAATTTTTTAGTTTAATACAAAGATTACAAAAAATTAATCATTGGAACCATTCTTTAATATTTTTCTTAATATGTTATTCTTCTTTAACAAATTCTCTCCAATTGATATTAAACAAATGGATAATAAAATTAAAAACAAGTGGTCCGTTTTTTCATTTCTCGTGTTAAGAGAAGCCTTTGGTTTTACTGAGGCTATTTTTACTCAGTTGTGAATGTTTAAATGATACACTTTCATAAATAAGTTTTTTACTTTTAGAATAAAAAAACTCAGAAGTTAGATTTGGAAAAAATAAAAAAATAACTTTTAAAAATAAAAAAGTTTACGTTTTTTAGGGAGTTTAATGTATGTTAATAATGATTGAATTTTTTGTATATGCAATTGTAAATTAAAGAAAGTAGAAAAATAAAGAACAAGAAGAAGGAGAATTCGCAATGGAATTATGGGGCATGCACCATTACTACTAATAGTAGTGGTTACAAAGTAGTGGGGGAAATGAAGAGGTGAAGAGGAGATGAAAAATGATGATGGTGTAAGTATGGTATAAATCCACCAGATGTTATTTAATAACACTCCCAATTTGGATGACACCACACTACTAACATTGCCTCATTAAAACCTTGACAAGAAAAAACCAGTGGGAGAAAAATTTAACAAAGGGAAAAGAGTATAATTGTGAGTAAACTTATAACATAGCTAGACATGCATGATTGCCTCATTAAAACCGTGATAAGGAAAATCCAGTGGGACAAAACCTTGATGAAGAAAAAAGAGTACAACGTGATTTTCCATGGAAATACCTTTTAATATGATGCTCCCCCTGATAAGTACTTAAGTTAAATTTTAGTTTACAAGTGTTTCAATCAAGACTTCCTAATTTCGATGAACAAGTTTCTTGAATGCAGAAAATTACTAGTTGATGAAGTCTTCTTTTGTGTTAGTCTTCTAGTAGTAGTGTTTTCGAGTATTCATACTTTTTTAAGTACATTGAGGAATTGTGTCTTGGATTGTTAGCTCCTCGAAGATGATTTGCAGAATTTGTTGATGTAGTTTCTTCATCAAAGTACCAAGATACGAATACATTACCATACATGAACAAACAAAAATAATATTTCTGATTAAACCTTTTATGGTTCAGAAGGAACCCAAAATCTTAGGAGGTGGTTATGTTGATTTGGTCTAATCAAATATGGGAATCCACTAAATAAATGAAAAATATAACTCCCCTTTGGATGACCATAATGTCAAATTAAATTGCCTCACTAAAACCTTGCCAGTAAAATCCGATGGGACAAAATCTGAACGAAGGAAAAAGAACATAATATCAACATTTTGAATGAAAATTAAACGTCAGCTATATATTTCCTTGTTAAAACCTCGTTGGAAAACCACATGGGACAAAACCTAAAACGAAGGAAAATAATACAACTTTTGAAACGTCATGCTAATTCAATTATATGAGTTTAGAAAATAAGCATCAAAACAAAATTTATAGTCTAGTTAATAGACAAGCTTTTTGCTAGCATAATTCTTAATTGCGCAAATTATGAAATTATGAAATTTATGATGCTAAGCATGAATTTTAGTATTTTTAAGGACTCTTCAAGAGAACTATAAAGTTAATATCATCAACTAATCTGCATTTTTAGCGTTGTACCAAATTTCTATAAACACATAAAAGATTGTTAAACCTAGCATAATCGAGTCAAGTGGTTGTGTGAATGTAATTTGAATCCTCCATGGTTACAAATTTGAATATGTTCTTCGACTATATTTCTTGTTTAAATGCAATACAACTCCTTAAAGAACTACCACGCCAAATGCATCATATAAGGAGAACAAAATATTGAACCAATCCTATAGTCTGAGCTAAAATAAAACCTTCAAATCGTTTTTACGAAGAATATATTTCTCGTATAACACGTTAGGATTACACGTTAGGTTACGAAGAATAAAACCTTCATCTTATAGAAACGATGGATAAATCACCAATTGGTTTTTATACAATTTATTACAGTCGAATCGACGAAAAAAAAATTATCGTTTTGATCGTCCTATAAATCCACTTTATGGTTGGCGGATGATTTCTTACAAAAATGGAAACCATAGGGGTAAATCACATGATCCTTGTTTAAGGAACAAGGATATCAATTGAGACAATACCATAGGGGTAAATCCATGCACATGATGAAATACCGTTAAAGTAATTATATTGAGACAATACTAATTTTTTGGTGATTACAGTTTCATTAGACGAATAGAAACTGTGAACCATCTTTTGATTGATTTTTTTTCTTTTCTATAAAAAAAAATTAGAGAAGAAAAAAATATCAATTTATTCGAAAAAAAATTTGGTCACCCATATTCCAAAAATATTGACTATACCTTTATAGGATTAATCAATGGATTTCAATATCACCGATAGAATAAAATAAAAAATTGTGTCGTAAAGATATATGAAATCCATCAAGGAAATACAATGTGTATTTGATCAATTGATTTTAACAAAAAATATATAAGAAGCAAAGATAAACTACAGAGTTTTATTGTATAACAATGATTATTGATGTTTCTGTTATATTTGTGTAGAGCCTGGTAGTGCACGACCCGGTTTCGTATTTGACCCGATCCGACTAATGATCCATTGGAAAATTAGATGAAACTTTTTGAGAGCTTTATTTATGAAATGGAAGAACGGGCCGAGAGGGTTTGTATCTTATTGTTATCATCGTTGTATTCCTCTGGAACTTGTTTTTGAGATCATAGTGAAAACCACAGCCGCTCCTTGACGTAGTCCAATTTGGGTGAACCAAGTAAATCTTGTGTTTTTGTTTCTCCTTTACGTTTTGTTTGCTTATAGCATCGATCCTAACAGTTTCATACTTCTTCTTGTACATATACCATTTGAGATTAATAATTTTGTTCTAATCCAATTAAGCGTAAAATTATTAATAGTGGAATATAAATCAAATGTTTCCTTCAACAAAAACAAGCCAAACGTATAGATGGGGTCGCACCAAACCACTAACTAATAAAATAGACATTTGATAACACTAAATGGGCATAGCTATGATACAGAGGCATATAAACAAAATGACAAGCAATAATTCGTCAAAGTATTGGAAAAACAATTCCAAACCATTCTTGGTGTTAAACCATACAACCAGAAGACCAATTCTAAATCCAGTCAGAAAACCAATCCTGAAACAAATGGCAACTTATAGTCTTTAGGATTTGTTAACAATATATTCGGTTTGGATTTGAATAGATTTCCTGTTATGTTTAGGATTTCCTGTTATGTTTAGGATTTGTTTAGATTTCCTACCTTTTATAAATACTAGTCTCATTATATAAGAGAGTCTTCTGTACGGTTAAAGTATTAAGAAAA
>JAJJMC010003593.1:886628-948959 GCA_023531435.1 Papaver californicum | reverse complement strand
CTTGAGGGGAAGTGTTGAACTATACAACCAGAAGACCAATTCTGAATCCAGTCAGAAAACCAATCCTGATACAAATGACAACTCATAGTCTTTAGAATTTATTAATATTATATTTTGTTTAGAATTTGAATAGATTTCCTGTTATGTTTAGGATTTTCTGTTATGTTTAGAATTTATTTAGATTTCCTACCTTATATAAATACTACTCTCATTATATAAGAGAGTCTTTTGTACGGTTAAAGTATTAAGAAAAATAAAAGAATCAGATTTATTGTCTCTACTTGGTATCAGAGGGGGTTCGATCCTATGGGAGGGTAGGAGAAAAACTCCTCCCCAACCATCACCACCAGTTCTGCAAGAGATCTGTATGAGCAACACCAATGCATACTACCATCGTTGCCACCCGTCCGTCTCCGCAACACAACAACATCAGCGAGCTACACCAAAAGCAAGATAACAACAACAAGTTTCGGTTGCTCCAGGTCTACAACAACTGTCAGTTTCGGTTGCTCCAGGTCTACAGAAACTTCCAGTTTCGGTTACTCCAGGTCTACAACAACACCTTCACAACCATCTACAGCTCACAACTCCATCTATAACAATTATGTCTGGTAACCAACCACTTGAAGAGGTATTTTGACTACCTCAAACAACCATTTGAAGACGTATTTTGACTATCTCAAACAACCATTTGGAGAGGTATTTTGATTATCTCAAGCAACCATTTGAAGAGGTATTTTGACTATCTCAAACTATGAATTTAAAGAATTAAAAAATTGAAGAATGAAGATTTTTCGGCTTAAGGAGGAACCTCTGAACCTGTTAAATGGTTAAGTTTCGTGACAACTAAGCAAGCGAAGCCTCTGAATCTATGACGATCAAGCTTCATAAAAACCCAAAAAAAAAAAATGGACAAGTATCCACCGTTACCAAGCAATCTATAGAAGAAAGACAAGATATATGGAGACAAGTAAGCAACATTAAGATGAGCTCATATCGACGTAGTGATCAAGATAAGCGAAGCATGAGAAGCAAGTTGAATGTTCTGATATAATTAGGGATTACCCAATAAAATAACCGCAATCGCACGGCGTCTAACTAGTAGACAACGGCAAGTACGGGTCGAACCCACAGAGAGCAGGGAAATACTGCAATTAATATCTCTAATAATCTAACCAAGAGGAATATTTTTGTGGTTTTTTTATTAATAAATAAAATAATAAAGTAACTAAACTAATAAAATATGACCGAGTAGAGAGAGTCGGTAACCAGGATTTTTCAGTATCCACCACTATTTAATTCATGAATATTTAGAGTCGCAAATGTCGCTGGGACGCCCTAAACATGATGCATCAAAAAGCCCTAGTCTCAAGCATACACCATAAAATTGCACTAGCGAGAAAATAGTACGAAACGAATTTTAGGTCCACAAATAATACTTGGCTATTCTAAGCATACCCCATCAAAGGATTTAACCCAAGCATGAAATATCAAATAAGCAGACAAATATATTTTTAGAATAACAATTGTGTACCAGAAACATGGAACATCAAAACCATAGGCCAAGCATGCACCATAAACGACAATACAATTGTTTAAAGTCATGAATTTAATCTATTTAAATCATAATGGTCTGTATCAAATATTTAATTCAATTGATCTAAAACTGTAAGTGGTTTCAACATTAAACCCTAGTTACAAATTAATTTAGAACATGGAGAAGGATTTCTCAAAACCCATAAAAATAATTAAGAAGAGTAGAGAGGATTAAACCAGTATTCCGTATACACACAACCGTCCTCTTCTTTCTCCGTACGGTGCTGTCTTCTCTAGCTCCGCCTCCCAAAACAGAGCTTCTCAAAAGTTTCCAAGAGAAAAGTCTCCCAGCCGAAATTCGTCTGTCTTCCAGACTTCCCAGAAGAGTTCAGAGAAAACTCCTGTACAGACCGCACCAGTCCGCCGTCAGACTCCCCCCGAATCAGCTCCTACAACCGTCCTTTTATACTAGCTTTTTCGAACCCTACTCTACCTCCATCACGTCACAAATATCACGTGTCAATCTCTCAATTTAATCTCCCAAAAGCAAAAGACCCACACCTCTTCTTTTAGCCACAAGAAAACTTAAAGAGAAAAGTACACTTTCCTTATTCTCTTTCTCACGTGTTGCCTCAATCAAAAGCTAAAAACACCCACATGGGCTTGTCTCCTCTCTAGATTCATGTCACACTCAAAACCTAAAGCTAGTAACCTTTCTCCACGAGTACGTACAGCCTCCTACTCCACCTTCTTTCTATTTTCTTTTCTAGGTCAACATCACCTATTTTTAGCCTTCCCACAATTGTACCTGACGCCTCCCTAGGCTTCTATCTTTTGTCTCCACTACCTCACTAGCCATCTGAACACTATCTCATCTTTAGTCAAAAGCTAACAGAAATCTAAAAACTTAACCCACGTGAAGACTCCATCACCTCTCTCATCTTTCTAGCCATCATGTGATAAGCCGAAATTGCACATCTTTTGTGTCAGAAAACACTGAACTAATTAAACCATGCCAACAACTACTTCTTCTCTCCATCATTTCTTCTTCACGAGCACTTATCATGTGGTCACTATATTTTTGTACTTCTTGCCAAGACGTTACATAGTTAGCAAATCAAACAAATACATGAATTCCATAGCAATTTAGATAGTGTAGCCAGATTTGTTTGTAACTTCGGGTTTTGTGCATACCACCTAATAAAACAATAAAATTATATTATTATTATTAATTCAAGTACTAGAAAATATTAATTAGGAGATAAAAATGTATAAATTATTCCCATATCAAATACCCCCAAACTTACTATTTTGCTAGTCCTCGAGCAAACTACTCTAAAAAATAAAGTAAAAATCCTAACTCACTTTTGCAGGAATCGTGACTACATTTAGCATATGCAGTAAGCCGTTAAACCCCTAGGTGTCCCTAGTGGACGAGTTTTGTCTCGTGAGGGTTTACAAGAGGTATACCCACAAAACCTGGATTCAAATCTTAGCAACACGTGAACGATTAAGGATAGACACTAAACAAGCTAGTTAGTTGGCTACTCAGATATTCGGCTATGGGGACCATTACCCTTTATGGATCCAATCACTGTACACGAGTGTTAACTCAAGCATACTAAAATTCATATCTAAGACAACAGAGTTCTACTCAGACAATTACCTAACCACCCATCACATGAAAAGACTTAGAAGATGAAAGTAGACTGTAGAAGGTTGCAAATGTTGACTGAGGCGAACGATGTTTCCCATATCTGTCTGAAGGTCAGTACCAAGATGAAACTTAGTGTGTCGAGATACTCCCCATTTATTTTCAACGGTTACTACTAACTAAAATATTTACAAGTTCCCATGGATCCTGCGTTCCACGCTTGCTTAGGCGACGGAGACAGGGGGACCACACACATAACTAACGTATTATTCATGTGGGGCATGATCTCAACATACTAAATGTCATTCCAGTGCTAATTAACATGTCGATGCTAGGACCCACCAATACTCTCAGAGAAACACGAAATTACAAATAATAAAACAGAACGTGATGTGGTGGTGACAACTATCATGTTATTTCTAACACCTGAACTCTGTCTCCTTTATGAATAGACCATCTAACTGGCCACACCAATCCTAATAGAATAATGGCTAATTTTCCATCTAATTAGAGTGGTTAGTGTCACCCTGAAATGTTCAAAAGTTGTTAAATTCCGAATTTTATTATTCCTAAAAAGACTCCCTTCGCCAAAAATTGATATTGTTTTGAAAGTGGTATATAAGGTGATCGTTTCTCGAACTTGTGAAGGTAATGATTTTAGAAAATATTGAACTTAATCTAAACTAATATAAATCAGGAAAATAAACTAGAGATAATTTTTAGAAAATATGGAGAAAACCAGGAATCAAGATTCAGTTATTTCTAACAATTTATGTGATTAATCGGGTAATTCTTTTAAATAAATTAAGCTCAAATATTGCCAAAATAGGTTTTTATGCAAACAAGTAGAGGTAAATCATAAGCATGGGACATCAGAGATTGTCAACCCAGCATGACCCATCAAACAAAAACACCACTACTGAATGAAAACCGTTTTTCTATTATGAAACTATGCAATTTTAACAAGTAAAGAATTATAATTAATTAATTAAAAATAGACTTACCACATAAAATTGAGAGAAAAACCTCGTCCATCATCCCAGTAAATAAAATTAGCTCATGGTGAAGAAAACTTGCTCAAAAGATCTTTTCATTGCTCAAAATATTGATTACAAGGTTGAATAATGGTGCAACAGCTGAACAGACGCGTTTATAAATATTGCAAGATAGGGTTCAGCCGTTACAAAAGGCTAAGGCAATTGAAAAGGGAAAGGAAATTCAAAACTATAGGCAACAGAACAGCAAACACTTTCAGTGTTGCTGTGTCTTCTTCTCCGACGGTGTTGATGATGAAGAACAGCCGGCCGTCGGTGACTTGACAGCAGCAGTTAGCCGGATCGCGGGTAATTCCGTCCGCAATTCCGGCGTTTCCGAAACTTCAATTCTAAGCTATTTTATCCATTCTTTTTGGCTTCTCTTGGTATATATAGGCTCTAGGGATCCTTATGAGTCTTCTAAACCTAATAGAACTCCTTAAAACACTCCCAAACTCATCCAAATCCGAATCAAAGTATAATACCCTTTTTCCGGCGAAACTCGGATTTGGGGCTATTTTTCCGGCGTAAACCTCTAATTCTTCACGTGTTTAGTCTTGTATTGGTCCCATCTATCTTGTGTATCAATTTGAGCCGAAAATATCCAAGTTTTACCGTGAATCAAAGTTGCAGCAGTTCCGTCCCGATACTCCGATCCGTGACTGGCAGTTGACTCGGTGAACTCGGGTTTGACCCGATTTGACTGGGTTGACTCGAGGGTGCCCCTTATCCACTTATAGGGTGCCAAATAACACTTGTCCTTGGGGTGCCTTTATCACTTTTTGAGCCAATTTTTCCACAAATCTTGATTCTTCTAATGTACCTACAAAAGCATAAAAACACGTAATATTTGCAAAATCGAATACTAACTTAATAGAAACTAAGGTACAATTTAGACACTAAAATGTGTCTATCATGTTTGCCAGCTACCCTTCAACTTGAGGGGAAGTGTTGAACTATACAACCAGAAGACCAATTCTGAATTCAGTCAGAAAACCAATCCTGATACAAATGACAACTCATAGTCTTTAGGATTTATTAATAATATATCCTGTTTAGGATTTGAATAGATTTCCTGTTATGTTTAGAATTTGTTTAAATTTCCTACCTTATATAAATACTACTCTCATTATATAAGAGAGTCTTCTGTACGGTTAAAGTATTAAGAAAAATAAAAGCATCAGATTTATCGTCTCTACTCTTGGGACATGGGAGCTGATTATATATTCGTTGTCGATTAAAAGAACTCGAGAATATTTTCATATACATATTATGATTTATGAGACAAACAAAAAAATTGGCTCATATGAATTTAAATATAACAATAAATAGAATATAAACCTAATTAGAAAAAAATAATAATTATTGTTTAGTTTCTTCAAAAATAAGAGAAAATAATCGATTATGTTTTGAAAAAAAAAAGAAAAAAAATAGATCATAATAAAAAATTTCAATGATCAGAGTATAACATATTGTAAACTGAAGGTAGTAAAATAAAGAAAAAGAAAAAGAAGAAAAATTTTCATTGGGATGTCACATTACAAAAAGAATGCTCTCTATTCATAGGAAGAAGAAAATAAACATTTACAATAGAATTAAGGGATATGCACCCACTACTACTAGTGGTGGTGGTTATATAGTAATGAGGGAAATAAAAAGATGAATAGGAGATAAAAAATGATGATGGTAGGATATGGTATGAATCCACCAAATATTATTTCATAACATATGCATTATTTTATTAATATATTTATTTATTTATTTTTATCAACAATTTATTTTTATCAACAATTTATTAGTATAGATGAAAAAATTACATTCATAAAAATATATTAACATTGTTGCTTAAAGCGTTGGTCATAGTGAACAATCAACTTATTATGTTATCAATAAAATAAGGAGCCAAATTAGATTTGGTGATTTCATCTTCCCATTCTAGGCTTTCCCACCATTCATTTTTTCCTTCAATCCTTCTTAGAGTTCCGGAATCAAACGGTAGTTTCTTACCGTTTCTTCAATCCCGGACAATACTTCACTCTAATATGCTTTAACATAGTGAATTTCACATTATAATTACTTATCCTCTGTAGATTTTTTAAGTTCCACAGATCCAAAGTTTGTAGTCTTGGAAAGGTAATATTGCAATCGGTTATCCCTAGAAACCTGTCGGATATTATTTCTTCTAATCTTCTTAGATAAAATAGAGTGTGTCAAGATTCTGAGCATAGATCAGCCATGTTACGTCCTTCGACTCATGACAACCCAAGATTATTACATGTTTAAGGTTTACCAAGCATAACGATTGTTGAAGCATATCACACACTATATTCAACCCTGGCACAAAATACAAGTATAATACCTCCAGAGACGTACACAAAGTAGCTTTATCATCCGCACGAACGCTACTTGGGATTCTCAATTCTTCCAACTCACCACAGGAATCAATACGAAGTAACTTTAAATTAGCCATGTCAGCAAGACTAACTGATGTTGGAGGCAGTGGTGAGGATGGTAACAATGAGATGGATGTTATGCCTCTACCCCTATCAATCATTAACTTTTCAGTGCACAATTGCAGTTTGACACTAGTTACCAACTTTTTTAGAGCAAAATCGGTTTCTATAGTGATTCCGAGAGACTTCAAATTTTCCAACCTTTCTAGTTCATGGAGACTTGGCCCACCTTCTCCTTCCCAGTTACTTAGGTTCGAATGATATAAGTCCAGTATTTTCAAGCATACAAGCAAATCAAACATACCTGGTCTCAGAGCATCATAAGATCTACATGTCGACTTTGATAAGTTGAGATAACATAACCTAGACAACGAAGACATACTTGAGGGGAGTTTGTCAATTTTCAGAACAAAACCCGGTTCATGAGGGGTTATGCTTAAAACTTTAAGCCTGGGCATATATTGGAAAAATTCATCAGATAAAGTTTGGATGTTACTTCCTAGAAGCAGTAAAGTGAAAAGATTTACGCATTTTGGCGCTCCAGTTAGTTGTAAAACATTCTTGGATCCTATTAGAGATATCCGCTCGGCAAACTCCAATTTATCGAGGTTAAGTTGTTCTTGAATAGAATCCTTCAGATTGATCTCTCCAAGTTCTGAGGAGGCTAACCAAATTACCAACTCACGAAAAACATCATGCATTTTCACCCCTTGGTCCTTCACCCCAAATGCATCCTCAATTACACAGCTTTCGAGCAAACCTGCAGTTTTTAAACATCTGATTATATGATGTCCTTCAAGGCGAGCTTTCTTTATATCTGGAACTTCATCTAAGAAACTGTTATAACAGGGATCGAACGAGAACGATAAACAGATAAAGAACACAGGGATTTAACGTGGTTCACTAACTCGTGTTAGCTACCTCCACGGCGGAGAAATCAGAATCTTATTATCAGAGGGAGAAACTCAATGCAGATCACAGATATGTGATCAGTTCAGATCAGATCGTAGAATCACTGCACATCTCGCAGTGATTCTACTCAGAATCAGATCTACTCAGATAGACTACATTGTTGATACTGAGATACAGAATACACACCTATGTGTGTGTATATATAGGGTCAAAACCCTAATCAGAATCCTAATCCAACTAGGTAACATAAGACAGATCCAGTCCTAATCCGACTAGATAACCTAAAACAGTCCCAGTCCTAATCCGGTTAGGTATACCGATTCAAGTCATATCAACAAATCTCCACCTTGACTTGAATCTTCCCATCTCCTGATTCAAGACATATTCAACAAATCTCCACCTTGAGTTGAATCTTCTTAGCAAGAGATGACATAATCATCCCAGAGCCAAAATCAGATGCACCTATTTCAGTGCCAGAATCAGATGTTTTTTCCTACTCTTGACAAGCCCAAATCAGCGTCCACATACTCTTGACAAGCCCAAATCCTATTGGCAAACTTGCCAAGACCTAACCCAAACAGGTTAATGTTGTTCCGCTCCACCAGTTCCATGGCACCAGTCATCATAGTGAACAACATCACCGATCTCTGCCATCACCGGTCACGGCTTCATCATCCGAGTTACAAAAAACACCATGAGACCACCTCCATCAGTTCACGTTAACAGCAACTTCTCAGCAATTCCATCCAACTGCCGATCACCGGACACCCATCAGCGTCACTTCTACTTCTCTGTCACGTTCTATTAGCAGAAACTATTTCTCCCGGTAAACCTATCGATCTTCAACATCGTTCTCAGCGGAAAACGAACCTTGCTCTGATACCAATTTGTTATAACGAGAGATCAAACGAGAACGATAAACAGATAAAGAACACAGGGATTTAACGTGGTTCACTAACTATTACGTTAGCTACCTCCACGGCAGAGAAACCAGAGTTTTATTACTGAGCAGAATACCAAAGATACTTACTCTAGGTACAACGTATGCCTATATATAGGGCAAAGAAATAAACCCTAATTCGACTAGAAAGCGGAAAACAATCCCAGTCATAATACATTACGTATACCGGTCAGCGAGACCACCGCCGAGGGGCTCTGCCCCTCGGACTCCCCGTAGTATTCCGGCAAACAAATGATTCAAGGCATATCAAAAAATCTCCACCTTGACTTGAATCCTCCCAGCAACAGAAACAGATGCACCATGACAGTGCCAGAACATTTCTCTGCCTCAGATGCCCCTAGACAGGGGCTCACACTATTGACTTGTGATATTGAGCAAGTCCAAACAATGTTGGAACTTGCTCTCAGGAACTGGCTTTGGTGAACATGTCATCAGGGTTATCAGCTGTCCCTACCTTCTTCACTTCAATTCTCTTCTCATTTCTCAAAAAATGATACCTGACATCAATGTGCTTTGTCTTCTCATGATGGACTTGATCTTTGGTTAAGCATATTGCACTCAAGCTGTAACAATACACTATAGCATGATCCTGATGTAAGCCTAGATCATTAACCAGCCCCTTTAACCAAATTCCCTCCTTTGCAGCTTCTGTCAAGGCCATATACTCTGCCTCTGTAGTAGACAAAGTAACCGTAGGTTGTAGAGTTGCCTTCCAGCTTACAACAGAACCTCCAAGAGTGAACACATAACCAGTCATAGATCTCCTACTGTCCACATCTCCAGCATAATCAGAATCTGAGAAACCAGCCACTAAACATCGGGTATCGTTCCCATAACAGAGACCGACATCTGAGGTACCTCTAAGATACCTGAAAATCCTTTTAACAGCTTGCCAATGTTCCTTCCCAGGCTGAACCATAAACCGACTGACCATACTAACAGCAAATGCTAAGTCTGGTCGAGTGCAGACCATAGCATACATCAAACTTCCAACTGCGCTAGCATATGGAACTCGAGATATGTACTCTTTCTCCTTATAAGTCTGAACCGTGTACATCCCAACTTGCTGTTAGATGCCATTGGAGTATCTATAGGCTTGGCTGAAGACATTCCAAATCTGCTCAAAATCTTCTTGATGTACCCTTCCTGTGATAGGAATAGCTTTCTCTTCTTCCTATCCCTATAGATTTCTACTCCCAGAATTTTCCGAGCAGCACCCAAATCTTTAATCTCAAACTCAGCACTGAGAGACCCCTTCAGCTTCTGAATGTCTGATTTATTCTGAGCAGCGATCAACATATCATCAACGTATAGAACTAGATAAATACGTGAACAATTCTGCGTATCATTGTAGTACACACAACAATCATACGGACTCCTGTGATAGCCAAGATGCACCATATAACTATCAAATCGTTTATACCACTGCCTGGGGGACTGTTTTAGCCCATATAAGGACTTCTTTAGCTTGCAGACATAATTTTCTTTACCTGGAACTTGGAATCCATCTGGCTGGCTCATGTATATTTCTTCTTCCAACTCTCCATGCAGGAAAGCTGTCTTCACATCTAGTTGCTCAAGTTCCAGATCCTGATGTGCAACTATGGCTAGTAGCACTCTGATGGAAGTGTGCCTGACCACTGGTGAGAAAATCTCGTTGTAGTCCACTTCCTCTCTCTGATTGAAACCTCTTGCAACCACTCGTGCTTTATACTTGACACCCTCTGCAGCTGACATTCCTTCCTTCTTTCTGAAAACCCACTTGCAAGTAATTACCTTTCTATCAGCAGGAAGTTTTACAAGCTCCCAAGCCCCATTCTTGATAAGAGACTCCATTTCTTCTACCATTGCGGCAAGCCATTGTGCTGACTCGTTTCCAGATACTGCAGCCTTGTAGGTGGACGGCTCGTGATCCTCCACCTCCTCGGCCACCTGCAATGCATAACCTACCAAATCGTCAAACCTGTACCTCGCTGGAGGTTTTATTCCAACCCTTCTAGGTCGGTCTGTAGCAATGCTCCGATGTTCAACTTCCTCTGGTGGTGCATTCTCAGACTCATCTGCATCTTGCTCTTCGGTAACTAATGGTGGTAGTTGGTCGTCAACCAACTTAGGTGCCTGATTCTCCTCTGGACTGAATTGCACCTCCACCTCCTTAACACCAACCTCATTTTCCGGTGCATCAGTGACCTTCTCTCTGGATGTCAGCATAGAATTTTCATCAAAAACTACACTTCTGCTCAGTATAATGTTATTGTCAGACCAGATCCTTTACCCTTTCACACCTGCACCATAGCCCATGAAAACTCCCTTCTTAGCTCTTGGCTCCAACTTCCCTTCATCTACATGATAATAAGAAGTACAGCCAAATACCCTCAGTTTTGTATAATCTGCAGCTTTTCCAGTCCACACCTCATAAGGTGTTTTGCAGTCAATGCCTGTGTGTGGGCTCCGATTGATAAGATAGCAAGCTGTTGAAACCGCTTCTGCCCAGAACCGTCTAGCAAGACCTGCATTCGAAAGCATACACCTTGCTTTCGCTAAAAGCGTCTGATTCATTCTTTCTGCTACACCATTCTGCTGTGGTGTAGCCCTTACTGTGCGATGGTGAGCAATACCCTGATCTTTGCAGAAATCATCAAACTCAGATGAACAAAATTCTAGACCATTATCTGTTCGCAGTCTCTTGACCTTCTTCCCAACCTGATTTTCTAACAGAGTCTTCCACTCCTTGAACTTACTAAACGCCTCACTTTTATGTTTCATCATGAATATCCAAGTCATCCGGGAATAATCATCAATGATAGACAGAAAATACCTGTGACCGCCCAGAGACTCAACACGAGAGGGACCCCAGCAATCTGAATGGATATAGTCCAGCGTGCCTTTGGTCCGATGAACTGCCTTAGGAAACTTGCTGCGCTGTAGCTTCCCAAACACACAATGCTCACAGAACTCAAGGTTCTTGGTCTTATGACCCCCGAGAAGATCTTCCTTTGAAAGAATTTGTATTCCCCGTTCGCTCATATGAGCAAGCCTCATATGCCATAATCTGGTCATATCAGATCCCTGAATTTCAGTTGAAGCAACAACTGCAGAACCTGTGACTGTTGAACCCTGTAATACATACAAAGTTCCATGCTTGACACCCTTCAGAATCACATCAGAACCTTAGCAAACATGCAAACCTCCACCTTCACCTTTGAAACTGAAACCCTTGCTGTCTAGCAGACTCAAAGATATCAGATTCTTTGTCAAGAGTGGCACATGCCTGACTTCCTTCAATGTGCAGAGCCTCCCATCATGTGTCCTAAACCTGATTGAGCCGATTCCAACCACCTTGCAGACAGACCCGTTTGCCATAGAGACATTGCCCCCATCTGCACGGCTGTACGTAGTAAATAACTCTCTTTTGGGACATATATGGTAGGACGCCCCAGAGTCAAGGAACCACACATCAGACTGATGTGTGTAATCATCTGCTAGCAGAACAAAATCTCCCTCAGATGTGTTTCCACATTGAGCTACTGCTGCAGATCCAGAGTTATGTTCTTGTTGCTTCTTCTTCTTAGGACATTCCCTTTTCCAATGACCTTTTTCCTTACATATGGCACAGACGTCATTTGGTAATTTATAGCCGAAATTTTTCTTTCCCTTCTTACCGTCCTTGCTTCCCTTTGCCATCAACCCAGAAGCCGGATTTTCTATACCTTTTCCAGCAGCCTTATGTCGCATCTCCCTGGTATGAAGAGACGACCTAACCTCTTCGAGCGTTATAGTATCCTTTCCGTGGATAAAAGACTCTCTAAAATTCTCATACGACGGAGGCAGAGACACCAGCAACATTAAGGCAGCATCCTCATCTTCCACCACCTCATCAATGTTACGCAATTCAAGCAGAATAGTATTAACTTGATCTAGGTGATCTCTAAGAGGCGTGCCTTCAGACATGCGCAGACTGAAGAGACGTTGCTTCAGCATCAACTTGTTGTCAGCGATTTCGTCATGTAGAGGCTTTCCAACTTTAACCACAAAGCAGCGGCCTTTTCCTGATCTGCGACTTCAGTGATTACGTCGTCCGCAAGACACAACATAATCGTAGAGTGAGCCTTCTCTTCCATAGTCGCATACTCAGCGGTGGATGTATCTGCGCCCTTCTTATCTGAAGCTAACGGCAACCAAAGACCTTGTTGCTTCAACAAAGCCCGCATCTTGATTTGCCACAGACTAAAACTATTTCTCCCGCATATCAACAGAAACCTTCTCCAATCCAAAGATCAATTAATTCTTCTATCTTAATTGGATAATCTTCTGGGTATAACGAGCAGTATAAGAAACATTTCTTCAATTTACTATTTTCTAATTTATCATAGCTGAACTTCAAAATACCTAATACTTCGTCCACCATATCTGAAAATTAACAACAAAATCTTTATCACCACAGTCTTATATATAAGGCTAACCATTATGCCACCTTCAATTCAAGATTCAACTTGAATGTCACATCAACTACTATTTAATATGATGATTTAAGATTCAAGTTAAAACTACCTAATGTGGCATAAATCTACCTAATGCTCTGCCACATTGTGCTTAATGATTTGGAACAAATACATGAGTCATTGGATTTAATTTATAAAAAAAATCTAATGATTTAGGATTAATGCTCTATGGTTAGACTCAAATAGAAGAACCATAAGATTTTGACTCACAAAATAAAATTTAATGACGAAAAATTGATACACCCAATAGTTGGACGTAAAAAGTAAAATTTAATTTGGCACATCAAATTTTATTCAAGGTCGCATTTAAGCAAACCCTTGAACTAGCTTGATTAGAGGAATACGAAATAATTTTGATAAGGTAAATCTTAAATCAAGGTACCAAAGTGGTTAGCCTAATACAAGCAGAAGAGAAAAGCATGGATGATAATGAAACTAACTGGGAGGATTAGAGAGTAACGAAAAATTCTTGACAAACAATACCTCGAAATCTACTGGCAGATTCGCGTAAAGTACTGAGTGCATACTCCCACTCTTTAAGTTCCATTTCACTAGCCATGGACCGACCAGTAGTGAGAAGAGCTAGAGGTAAACCGAGATATTTTGTTATATCTTCCTCAGTCCCTGAGATTTTACCCAAAAGAAAGCTTAAGAATCATGCCCCCCGTCTATAAGCATTATTTTTTTACTTTTTTTAAGATTCAAATGTTTGTTGTTTTTTATTTTTTATGTTGAAATATATACTTGGGTTTTTTATTTCAATATAAATCTTGGCGGTTATCAAAAAACTAAAAAATAACTAATACAAAGAAATTAAAATACAAAAAGTGATCATTTTAAGTTTAATAATCAATTGTTTTTTTATAGGACGAATAATATTTCTTCATGATTTTCGATGGCTAGTTATGTTTTAGTTTTCATTTTCCAGTAGAAAAAAATAATTTTTAATAGAGTGGTATGTTCAATATAGGATTTAGATCGTGGAATATATACTAGATGTATTAGGATCATAGACTAATTTTGACTGCCTTATTTTTTTTTATTATAATGTTTTTGTAAAAATATTAAATCACATCGTATCCTAACTGATTTAAAAAGTTTCAGGAAAGTTGTACTAGAAGCAATAATGGACTGTAACTCTCTACCGTTAACCTTTTCTCTAAACAGTTCTTGGGAAAATAAAATTTGAGCAGAGGGAGGAAAATGAAAAAGGATGAAAAAGACGTAGTTTTTGACAATATTTAAACAGTCAAGGCAAGTCAACTTAAGGTTAAGGTGTTCAACACGATAATAAAGTTAATTAATATTTTTTTAACGTTCGATCTTCGGTTAGTCTAGACTCTAATACATCAAATGTATATTTTTACAATCCAGACTCTAATTAAGTATCAAACGTACGATCTTTTTATAAAATATTTTTATTAAAAACCCTAAAAAACAAAAACATGCATTCCTTGGTTAATCACCTGATTCATCATATGCCGTGCTGCTACTCCTGCTGCTGCAAGGATCGTAGGGTCCAAACACCGTTTGGTGAAATAAGTTCCAAGCTTCGCCCTCGTCTAGACATTCTACTATGAATGGTTTTGCTCCTATAGACCCACATACGGATTGAATCCTTGTAGTGAAAACAATCCTTGACTTTGTTGTTTTTTCGTTTGTGTTATTTCTAACATTTAGAATACCAATTTTTATTAAATCTAGTCTCTTCCAAATATCATCTAACAACAATACAAATTTCTTGTTTTTTAACACGTTGAATATTCCGGTAGCTCTATTCGATATTTCTGTTGCTTCTGGCCATGATAAACTCAGTTTCTTCCCAATTTGGTCTTGAATATTTTTCAAGTCCAAATCCTTAGAAACAACCACCCAAATTACTAAATCAAATCCATGGCTTGTCTTAACAAATTCATTGTTGAGTTCTGTCAGAAGAGTGGTTTTTCCTACTCCGCCTATTCCATATAAACCGATTATTCTTACGTGGTTATTCTCTTCACTAAACAGTAACTTCTTAATCTCTTCAAATGTTTGCTTAAATTTCTCCCCAAAAACTTCAACAGTGGGAATTTCTTGACATATCGGAATGTCATCCGGGAAGATTCTTTGAAAGATGCTTTGAAAACTTGTAATACCAAAACAGCCACACAGGCTGGAAATAAATGTGAAGCTCTCATTCAGACATGAGAGGACATGAGACGCTATTTGAGCCAAACAAACCACCACCGAACAACACCAGACCATTTCAAGCAAACTAAATTTGGAGAAACGAAGTGTATGTAACGAAATAAGAAGAACAAGAAGCAGTATAAGCTATTGCAAATAAATAATCGAAAATGCCTACCGGGAGAATTATAATATTCTCTTTAACTACGTACAGGACAGACTGTCTGTTAGGTGTGTAATTAGAATAAGTCAAGTGTGGTTAGGTTTTGTTTAACTTAACCAAGTCCATCTGTCTATAGGTCTTTGTATAGATTATGCAGCGACTCAGTATTTTCCAAACCGATAGCAAATAACCTTGACAAGAGCATCAATATTTTTAATACAGTTCAACTAGCAAACCTTTCCAAGAAGAGACATGAAAATGGATATACACTTGTCGGGGCATTGAGTTTACTACCACCTTCTGCAGCATTTCAAGAAACATGATGTGTTAGGTTTCTTATCAAACGGATCTACACTTGTCAGCATTGAGCTTACTACCATCCTTCTTCAGCATTTCAAGAAACATCATGTATTAGGTTTCTTATCAAATTAAAGCAGATTACAAGGACTTCTTAAGGGCCAATTGGATGCTAATAATAAGGGGGAAATGAGGTTTACTATATCTTCTGCCCATAAGTGAATTCATTTGCATCCAGTAGCCTTGTAACCAAACTTGCACAACGCACAAGCCATACTCAGAATGAAGACGAACCTTGGAAGGGGTAATAAAGAGAACCATGAATAAGTCAAGAGAAAAATAAATTAAATTAAAGTCAAAATATCCACAGTTACAATTTTCTATAAAACTCTTTGACCCAACATCTGAGGCCTAATGTGATGATCTGGAAAAGATTAATTTTTAAGTTCCTAGTTAAGGCCCATCTTTCCTCCAACTTCTTTACCAGGGACTTATAGATCATGAACTGTAAGGGATTGCAGACGTATAGACAAAAAAAACTGTTGCTCAGTATCCCTGCCATGTTAAGATAAAAACTGTTGCTCAGGTAAGATAAGGTAATCGAAATAAAATAAAAATTAAGGAGAAGTTTAGAAAGGAAGCTCTCATATCTGAATACTCCATGGACAGGTCACTCATGCACACTGAACTAATCTAAAAGGAAATGTCCCACCAAATTTAGATGTTTCAGTATGCATTCTAGTCTGTGTTCAGAAAACCTCCCTCATGCCTCGTGGATAAAATTCATCTTAAGAAAACGCGATGTAAATTTATGGGATTTTTAGGAACATGTTCCAAATTATACCTCTCAGTTGGGGATATTTCCTCTAACGAAAAAAATTAAAGAATATGTCCTAGCCATCTATTTTAACCGTCAAATGATGAAAAATACACATGTGTGAGACCGCACGTGCCAAATTCGGACAATAATACCCCTATCTTTTAATTTTCATTCCCATAAATCCCAAATTTGTAGATTGTCAACACGTGTCATCTACAATCCGACGGCCAAAAAAAAATAATTTTTTTGAAAATATAAGAAACCCTAATACTCTAGAAATGACTTTATTACCCCTTAGTTTTAAAAAAATGATAAAAAAATTGTGACTGTTTTGTTGACCTTATTGTCTGAATTTGAACCTGTTTGAAGTCTGAAATTGGACCTGCTGGAAGTCTGAAATTGCAAGTAATCACATTTTAAAACAAACTAAGTACTAGTATTGTCTGAAATTGAAAGTTAAACAAAGAAATTTCCAGTACCCATTGATGTTGATTTCTTCATCCTCTCTGTAACAGTTGCGATTGCGATTTCTTCGTGTTGATTTCCAATCACACCATCATCTCTGTCTCTGTCTCTCGATCTCTCCATTTCAGTGTGTCTCTCGATCAAACCCTTTCTCTCTATCTCTCGATCTCTCCATTTCTCTTCAGTTTCCTCTCTGCCTGTCTCTCGATGTTGGCTGTGTTGTCTTTTCTCTTCTTTGAAAAGACACTAAGTTAACAAACGTGTCGTCTACATATGTGTTATGAAGTTATAATCTCATAACACGTGTCCATCACCTTCTAATCGGACCGTAGGATCTAACTAAGGGTAGAAGTGGAAAGTTGAATACACGTGTAAACCCACATATGCAAAAATTCTCCATTTAACGGTCCATTTGGATGGCTGGAATATATTCCTTAATTTTTTCCGGCTTAGAGGACATATCATCAAATATAGGATATAATATCGGGACATATTTTCAATTTTTCCTAAATTCATAGTTCTACGTAACATCTAAAAATTAATATTAATAAAACAAGATATTAGCATAGTAAGCTAAATAATTTAAAATAAAAGTGCCCCTTTGTCATAACAAGTACCCTTGTTATAAGGCTAAGTACTACTGGAGTCTAATCATGCTCTGCAAAATACACATTAACCTAAAAGAAATGTCACTTTTAAATTCATATCAATAATTTAATCTTATGCAAAAATGAGATATAACTCAGAGAACACCCCTTTTCACTCTTCAGCTCTTTACTTATGAAGGCGTCTTGACAGTAGATTAATGATACTTCCAGTCAACCTGCATGTAATACCTCGGGGTTTAGCATCAGATAATGGGGTCCCAAAGTTCTTGCTATCTGATTAAGAATACAATAAATTAACAAAAGAGAACAGATGTGGTCATTGGCAATCATGGATTTTGTCGCAGTTCAATTAGCAAACTTTCTAACACGAGACATGTAAACGGGCGTTGCTATACACTTGTCAACATTGAGCTTACCACTTTCTGCAGCATTTCAAGTTCATGATTTCAAAACAACATCATACTGTTAGGTCAGTCAAATGAGAGCAGATTTCGAGGATATCTCATGGGACGATTAAATGCTAATAATTAGGGAAAGAATAAGGTGCGTATTATTTTCTGTCCATAAGTGAATAAATTTGCAACCAGTAGCCTTCTAAGCAAACTTGCACAACGCACAAGCCATACTTAGTACGAAGATGAAACTTTGGAAAGGGATAATAAAGAAAACCAGAATACATCAAGAGAAGAAAAAACCAAAATTAGAACTTTTACACTTTACAGTTTTCTGTAAAACACTTAGACCCAACATCAGAGGCCTAATGTGATGAACTAGAAAAGATTTGAGTTTACTCAGTAAAGTAATCACGAGATCAAATCTGTTGTCTAGCTATCTAAAAATCTCATTTTTATACCATGTCATGACATGCTAATTAGACTTTAATATTACGATTGAGCTATTTGTGCAGGTAGGTATAATCTAACCAAACAACGAACTAAAAAAGCATTGCAGTGAATTATACCTTTCCGAACTTCCTCTGTAAAAAAAATTCCTCTCTTCTAACATCATCTGTTCCAGCTTCCTTAGCTTCATCTAAAACTGAGCCTTCAGAAAAAAAAACATCGTGGCAGTCTGAAATACAACAATGTTTTATTAAATAACCAGGGAATAGCATCAGTTCTTAAAATTTTATCTCGGGAACACCTGTGCTTACCAACGAGAGATAAAACTACCTTCCAATTCCGTGAGGAAGAGTTACATCACCATGCACCATCTGTAAAGTGAATCAGATAACACTAAGCTGTAAATGAACTCTTAGAAGAAGTAAACATATGAAATAAGAAATAAACCTGAACAATTCATTTAGTGCATGTATCGCCTGATATGCCATTAGCTGGTTTATAAGACTGCAAAACCTGAGGAAAAAATTAGATAAACTTTAAAATTAAATTAGTCTTCAAAATTATATTAGACTTCACAAATAGAAAGATATGCCAACAATTCCAGATGCTTAACCTTTAGACCATCTAAAACAGAAACACCTCAGTGACGTCTTACACTCCTAGAACCTGAAACAGAAACATAAATTTCAAGAACAAACCAAATATTATGCAGAAGAATAAGAGAAAGCTGGAAAGGTAATAAACAAATCAGAAGCAAAAGTAAATCATGAGTAAAACTAAAAAATGGAGATACAACTCACAGAAATCCCCTATCATTCTTCAGTATTTACTGATGAAAGCCTTCACAGTAGATTGATGGTGTTTGCAATCGGTCTACACATAAAAGTCAAACTGTTAAACCCGATATATAATGGTCAATAGAAAAGAGGATTTGATAGCAGCAAATTAAAAATAAGGTGGAGGAAGAAACTTAGTCATCAAAAAAGAAATCAATTCCTGGGTCAAACAAATAGTTGTTCAAAAGGCCATCATGCTTGTGTAGTTACAAAAGCTAAGAAACTTGAACTTGGTATTTGGTTATACAGTTAACAACCTCCATGACGCCCTACACTCCTAAACTTGAAATAGAAAAATCGCACAATATGCAGATGGTAAGGGAGAAGTGTAACAAACCAAGTAAGAAGTAAAAACTTAACAAAATCTCACCTTTAATATGCAGATGAAAGGTGTAACGTCCCACCTCATTATTCTAGGTCGGCTACCTTAAAATAGAAGTGTGGCACTACTCATGGGACAAAATAGCACATTCAAGCCTTCAAGCCAACAAATGTCGATTCGGTTATTGTGTGAGTTTAAAAAAATAAATTTTAAGAAAACAGAAGGTTGCCCTTATAAACACAAGTTATAAATAAATCCATCATAATATTATCTTTAAAAATAAAGGGGTTAACTTCGACATGCAGGTCGATCGTTTGAAATAGAACAAAAAGAGTCTTAGAAGAAATCTAGATTAACGACAACTATAAAACCTCAGTTGTTTAGGCACCTTGAAAACGAAGAAGTTGCAGATCTCCGGAACCAGAGGTCGCTCTACTAGCTAAGTGGCTCCGCGGCTACTGTTCCCTGAAAAATATAGTAAGTTAGGTCAGAGCCCAACTTAAAGTAGGTTCTCGCACCCTTATAATCGTTAAGAATGAACTAGCAAACTAAGGATTATGGAATCGGCCTCGAAGAGTTACAGGTATTCTATATGAGTATCCGTTGGAAAATATCAAAGTTGACAACTCAAACAGAAGTGAGAGTTTAGTACAAAATCACGCAAAACAATTGTTTTTTTAAAAAAAAAAAAAACTAAAACATGTTTCCTACCCCGAAAGTAGTCGATTTCCCCCTCTAGTATTAATCTCTGATCGTTTGACGACGTATATCAACCCTCGTGTAGTCCACTTACTACCCTACCGTGTAATGGAATGTAAGTGTTATCGACCCCATGCAAGATAATATGTCCATATCTTCTAGGCGAACCCTCCTCGGTCGTCGTCCAAGCACCCAGGGCGTCGAGCCAACTACAGTTGATAAGAACAGCATGTATCCATATCATTTCTCGCAACAAAATGGATACATTAACGGCTGTCATCGTCACATGTTGATCGTCACCAACACGCTTGCACATATTCCTTTAGTCATTTCACACAATGACTACTCACCTCTGTACATACACTATCAGTACTCAACAAATCAGGAATTTATAATCCCTTATACATTTCTCACTACTACAGTCTTAAACCTGACGATCAAAAGAAGAATGCTAACCACAGCATCAACTAAAAATATCACCTAAAAAGTAGTAGACACCCACTCTAATCACACCCAAATAATCAAACGACAAAACCCATCACCAAGCATGCATTAAAAATGTAGCAACATGAAGTACACAATACCATTCGAAAACCCGTGATACAATTCCAAGCTTACCGTATTTAAAATCGAAGCTAGGTCTCACCAAAATTAGCAAATAAACTAGCCAGTTAATGTCTCGACGCAACAAGCTAATTTCTCGACACAACAAGTATACACACAAAGATACGTATGAAGCGTCCAATTACCATGAAATGAATAGCTCAGACATCTAAAACTCCATACTTAATATCCAGAGGTACTTCATAGTTTACGCTATTTGACAATACAGAAAAAACATCACCCGAAAAGCTACGACAGAATTGTTCTTCCAAAAATCAGCTCCAACTTGCTGTGTTCTAAAATCGTCACAGGCTTCATTAGGCATCGAAAATAAGCAAACAATAGCTCGTTGGAAACTAGATAAGTCCCTCTACAATTTCATAAGAGATACTCAGGACTAATTCAGAGTCTAGGTACTCCAAAATCAGCCGACAAAAACAGCTCACGCGCTGCCCTTCAGGAGAATCAGTTGCGACTGCCTATATTGAAATGTCTTTACACGCTTCATTATTGGTGAAAATAAGAAAAATGATACACCAATAGAAAGGTGAGACCGTCATATAGAACTTTCTAGTTTTGTGCTAGACCCAAATCTATCGTTATCGTACCTAAGAATGCCCCTAAAGTTGTTGCAGTGTGACTACTAGCCTGTTTTCCAGATTTCCCACCAGTCACTGAAACACTCATATCGCTTTCAATTTAACTCCAAATGAAACAAATTATATGCCCCTGGAAAGATGAAAGACTCATCTACAATTCTAGTGTTTTAACCCAAGACCTAATCTCATTCTAACATGTTCAAAAGGTATCTCAAAAATACAGGTCTGGAAATGGTTGCTGCAGGCCTGTAATGATTGTCACAGGTCTGAAAATGGTAGTCGCAGGCCTGTAATGATTGTCACAGATCTGAAAATGGTGTTGCAGGGTGTGGCAGGCCTGAGATATTGAAGCCGCAGGCCTGGGGTAGTGCTTCTAGGTGTTACTGGTTGGAAAACTCCTGTACACTTACTACACCGGCTGGTCTGGCTACACAATTAAGCCTGTGTAGTCTCTGCATGGTCAGGCCTAAATACAGGAACTCTATATAATTCTGTACACACTAAGAATGCCTGGACAGAAACTTTAGAGGTTCAGGACACTACTTACAAGTCCTGGCACCCTTTAAATCGTCACAATAACTGGAGCTATCACCTGAAATTTTAAATAAGTTGTCAAGAGAGATAAAACTGAAACTCTTCTAAATCTGGCTACACTTCGAAGATACAGAAAAATAATGAAGTAATACCAAAGATACATATCTAATGATATAGGGGCTGACGAATCAGGTCAACAAACAGACTAAAGCTTTAAGTCCAATATACTCTAGCCTAAGTCATCATATAGGACTAAGACTGATTTTTGTTACATGTAACTAAGCTTGTACACAGAGTTCAGAGAGGCAGAATTTTATGGTTACATGAACAAACAATCTTAATAATACAAACAATATACCAGATTCAATAAAGCCTAAGCATGTAGGCATTAAACAACATTCACACATACTCATCATTCCCTTTCAAATTCTTCATGCTTATAAAAACTACCTACCGTTAGCAAATCAAACTCAACAAGTATAAGGACTAGAGAACCTACTTGGAAAAAGGCAAAGATCGGATCTTTTTGCTTCCCCCTCAAATCAGACGTCTTTTCCTTTCGTTTTTTTTTCACTTAATCTAGGTTCTCCAAAGCCGGAGAATAATAAAACGGTTCCTCTTTTAGTTCTGTTCTTCTCTCCTAACAAAACTCTAACTTCCCACTCTCATAACCAACAATTCTTATAATCTCTCACACTAATACCTAGTCTAACTCTAAAATGTGAGAGTTAGTTCTACAAAAATAACTACTTTAAGCCTAATACTAAGGACTACATAGTCTAGGATAAGGGGTATTACAAAAGGACCTTAAAACCAAGGAGAAGAAATGCAGGAAATTAACTGAAAACTTTGGTATAGCCTATTACAAAATTATCAAAATTTATTGTAAAAAAAGGTTATTGACCTATTCAACCCGTAGAACAAAAAAAAAAAGAAAATCTTCAATACCAAATTAGGTATTAAAGACCCAAATCATAGCGAAATTGGTAAGCAATCATGAGCCAATAAGAAATAGAACAGAAAAGTAACAAGTAATACATGAAGGTTGAAGCTACTGAATGGAGGATACCTAGACCAAGAAAGTCCGACACCGACATGCACAGGTCAACCACTTGGCAAAATCATATAAAAAATGGACTTTAAGTTGGTGTAAGATACTAGATGCAACAGTGGTATCAAGAGGAAATATCAAAATAAAAAACTATTCCGGATGGGATAATTATTGCAGCAGAAAAATATAACAGGTCACAGTATAAAGTTAGCATTTTGGCATCTTCTTATTTGCATCATCACAACAGTGAAATTTTATTTCATTTCATTTTACTTGGTTAAACAAGGACAACAAACAAGTAACAAGTGGCAACATAAATTCTTTGATGACAAGCCAACATAGCTACATGTACAAAACATAAACTCGGCATTGCTTGTTAAGAATAAAGTTACCTCTTTTTCGTTAGATCTATAGTCTTATAAAGAGAAGAGAAATAGGATAAAGGAATGGGCACCTTCTCAGCTAGTTAACTAATCCAGCAAGTGAACACCTTTAGAGAGTTCTTCCTTGACAATGACCAGGACCGCTGCAGAAAGCACAATCTGCAGGATTTTTGTTCTTATCCCTTGTAGAAGCAATAGAACCCTTCGTACTAGAAAATTTTCATGATCCCAACAAGTACAACTGCCATTAATCGAAAAAATGTTTACTGATACATAGTTAAACTAGAAAGAGATTCCATGCATATATAATATATAGTTATTGATAATCAAACCTTTCTAATGAAGCTTTTGTCTCCGCCCCATCACTTGTTTTGCTTGAAGCCTAGACTGTTAAAAGTATGAAGGAAATAAAGGTGAGGAACAAAAACATGGTAAAGAAATATTCGTGGATAAGAAAATAAGCTAAAGGAGAAAAATCCCCTATCATATTAGATCATCTATTAATGAATTCTCAAAATTAAGATACGTTGAGATGGAACATATAAGTCTCAAGTGATGGTTAATATTTTTATTTATCCTGAAAATGTAACACACAAACATATGTTAAAAGCATATAAAAGAAAACTGGAGTCACTTGTAAAGATTCGTCAGATCCATCTTGATACCAACCTGATAAGAAACTCAAGAGTCGGTGATTAACATTCGATGATGGGTATTTAGTGTTTACTAGGAAATCAAAAGTCACCAGCCGAATTTTGACGCAGAGACGCGATTTTACACAATCAGTTAACACTATCTCGACTAGAAGAGGGTAAATCACACCAAAGTAGTTCCTCGTTTTGTCATAGCTCCACGAATAAAAGTCTATCCAATCATAAAATAACAACATTGGGCACTGTAATCAAATTAGCCTAGTGTAACTACAACGAAGGCGAAGCAAAAGACATAGTGCTGTAGAGGAGCTTACCTCCAAACAAAGTTACACATTGTCTAATTTTCCAGTCACGACACGTCTTTCCTATAGAAAAGAATCAGATTAAAAAGAACAAGATGGCTTCTCTAAACATAATTAGACCTAACTCAATATAAATGGAACAATTTTCGAACGTTTCAGAAACTATACAAAATGTTCAAATGATGGTACTGAAAGAAACTATGCATATATATCCACAAATTGACCAATCCCTTAATAGATAAAGTTTTATAATACTGGGATCCAGTAGAACAACAACACAATCTCTTAAAGACCAGACTCCATAAAGCAGACCTATGTGGTCTCTGCAAAATCTGTTGGGCAAAAAATAACAGAAAAATAATCAAAAAAATTACAAAAGAGGAACGAATGCAGGGCCTAATGAGAAGAAATGGATACTAATGTTTAAGTACCGTCCTTAATAAGAAAGGAATGCGCACTTAAGATACCATATGCTTGTGTAATTACAAGAAAGGAACTAACCCCTGACTTGCTCAACATGTCCTATTAACATGAAATTAACCTTCCAGTTCCTACGTCCCATATCTAGTGAAAAAAAATAAAAATTTCAAAGAAACAAGAATAAGAAGACACGACACTGGAGTATGTTTGCCACTACAATTAGTTAGATAAGAAGTAGCTACAGAAATGTGGTTAACAGAAGTAAATAATGAAAGATTGACCATCTGATAATTGGCCATCTCCTTGCAATCTAAAATCCTGAAACCCGAAACTGAGAAATCACACAAGTCAATGAATCAAGTGAGGGATAAGTAACAGCAAACCAAACTGAAAGTAAAAGTTAACAAATTCAAGCCTAAGGCCGAATCTGTCAACCAAAGCCTCGTCAGATTCCTGATAACATAAAGCAAAGTAGTTATGCATTTTCTTGCTAGACAAAAGAGCCAAAACAAAAAACTTAAAAGAACCCAATATACACATCACCACAAAAGTCTGAAACCACTCACTAAGTCAGCCAGTCATATTCACACATTAAGGAAAATAAATACACAGTTACACCAACAACCATCCTGCAAGCAACAGATAAATCACACATTAAGATCTTAGGATAAATTGAGGAAACTTATCTTTTTTACCGAGGTTTGTCTTTCCTAACCATGGATAAACTACACCATCATAGATAGTGAAGAAAAGATATCAAAATAGAAACATCACCCTTTGCGCCACCAGAATCTGGATCTTGTTTCCTTGTAAAAATTAAACGCATAGCAAACGTGGGATAAACAGACAAAAAGAGCCAAAACAAGAAATCGAAAAGAACACAAAATGTAGAGCAACACATAAGGCCAAAGCCACTCAGTACCAGTGATAAGCTTTCCTGAACAAAGCAAAACTGTAGAAGAGAAAAACCAATATAGTTAAACCAAAATCCATACTGCAACCAGCAGAACAACACGGAAATTGAAGTTAAACCTAGAACCCTGTATGTTTGTTGCCTCCCATTGGCCAGTTATGTGTAGTCCTGCAATCCTAACACCTGAAACAGTGAAAATCACACATACTATGGATGAATTGAAGGAAAGATTACGACAAACCAAAAGGAAAGTAAAATGTAAAAATTTCAAACCTTAGGTAGAAGAGTCTGTCGACCAAAGCCTCGTAAGATCTCTGAGAGGGAACATAAAAACCAAGTTACACAAGATCCTTCTACCCCTGTCAAGGAGAAAGAAAAGATAGTACTAAGTAAGATGCAGTAAAATATTAAATAACCTAGGGGTAAAGTGAAAAGCAGAAGTAAAAAATTAGAAACGAGGCTTTCATAGATACAACCAGTATGACACGACAACACAATCTCTTCGAGACCATAATAAGATCTAATGAAGAAAGAAGTTGATCAGAAACCATTACCTAAGATAGAAATTAAACATCACACATTGAGGGAAGTTCAAACACTCTCATAAAAAAGGAAAATTCAATCAACCACCAGTCTAAGTTTTTCCCTAACGTAGTCAGTCAGTTTTCTCCTAAATGAATAAAATCCATACAAGGTCTTCTGAGAAGTATATATAAACCTATGGTGATACAAAAAAACAAGAAAACAAGTACAAAGAGAGACATATAATCTATGGAACTCTTAACCATGAAGCCTCAATCTGCAGGGAAATAACTTGCACAGCATATCAACCCGATTACGGATGAGGGACGATGAAATAGAAATCAAACCTTACAAAGAAATTGAAGTAAGATGTATATTAAACAGAAAAATTTGAGAAAATATACAACCACCTGAGAACCCGTTAATTAATATAACAAGACTGCAAAAATTGAGCAAAAACCAGATACAGTTCAGCAGGACTATTACTTCTGCAGAAGGTTAGCATATAAGATATCAAACCATGAGACACCAGCCCCATTATATAGAAGGTTAAATACTACTGGAAAACAATCATGCCCTGAAAGAAAACAGAATAACTTACAAGAAAACGTTATTGATGAATTCATTTTGACAATTCAATCTAATACATTATGAGATACAACTCACACAACCCACCTTTCACTCTTCAGCATTTTATTGATGAAGGCGCCTCGACAGTAAATTGATCAATCCCCGGAACAATTAGATAAATGTCACACGCCACCCTGGTAAAACAAAAAGTGAAGATCCCTTTAAGAAACACATAACAGAGATGTCATCATAAAGACTAGAAAAATTCTTGTTAAATTTAACCGCTGTTGTACAGATCACATAGATTACGTGATTAAGTTAATACATGCCGTGACAACATCTGTGACGGACCAGAAAATTTATCCTTCTAACGAATTGAAATTCAAGTAAAATTCAACAACTTAATTTAACTTAGACATGGACCCAAAATATGAGGTAATATATACAAGGTAGAGAACATATTAAGTACACATAAATAACGATGCTCAAACTAAGATTGAGCACACATAACATACTAAAACAAGATTAATGGGGATTCATACTGGTCTCGTAGCAAACCCTTTAAACTTGGTATTACATAAATATATAAATAGAAATTTAAAAACAAGTACTCCTTCCGTTTCAGGAAAAGAGTTACTTTCTCTTTAAATTTTTGTTCCAACAAAAGAGTTACTTTCATTTTCAATATAACAAACTTTCAAAACTACCCTTATTATTTTAAGAAATGTTATTATTCTCATTATAAAGATATATGCAGTATTAAACTTTTTGTTAGGGTAAATCTGGAATTAAATTATAAAAGTTATTCTCTCTCATCTTGCCTTAACAATTGTGCAAATAGGAAAAGTGACTCTTTTCCTGAAACGGAGGGAGTATTATATAGAACAAGACCGAGAGTAATATATAGATTCGAAAACAGAAACAAGTTCCAAATGCAGACAATTAAAACACCCAAAATCAGACCTTTCACCCATAGCATCTGTATATAAACACCAAAATACGGCAACGACGCAAGTCCATGCTGATACGCAACTACCCAAGATAAGCCAGTGATATACACATCAAAACCATACTAAAATATTAACTCTCGAAGGCTGCCGTAAGCTCTGCCCAGCTTACTTCTGCAAGCTCCTCTCGTAATCTGTGAGAGGAAAACAAAGAAACCGGGGGAGCGAATGCCCTACTTCTGCAAGCTCCTCTCGTAATCTGTGAGAGGAAAACAAAGAAACCGGGGGAGCGAATGCCCAGCAGGGGTGATAACAACAAAGGCTGAAATGACGGCGTAAAATATACAAACGTAGACAAGAGCAGCAACAAGAATAATATGGAGAAAAAAACAAGCCTTACGCAATTAAAATGACAACAACGATTAAGGCATGACAGTCCTAAGTAGAGTTCTCTAGTTTCCGATCAAATTCATTTATCACAAAGGAAACATCCACAAACTAAGTTATGAATCCTCGAAAATCCATAACCAAAAGCTTACACAAATACAAGTATTGGCAGCAATCGCATAAACCTTCATATTACGAGGGTTTTCGCTCGAAGCTTACCCCGCATAAAACAAAATCATAAGTACAGGGGACTATCAAATCACAAAGCTGGGCATAAATCAGAACCATGAAATGAGTCAAATTTGAAGAGTTTACACCAAAAACTCATTTTAAAAACAACTTATATTCAGAAACTACCATGGCTTCAAGCAAATCAATGCTAGTCTTAACTGCCGAGAGGGTTTGTCAAAGAAATAAAATCCAAATCCGTTCAAAATGATGCAAACAAGAGCAAATTGGTATAAATGCAAACACGTTCAAATTGATATCTATAAATCAGGGAACTACAATTAGTATGACTAGTTCAACTTAAACCATTACTTCTTGTTTGTAAGAATGTGTACCAAAATCCAAAATGGCAAGATATTACATTTCAAACTAAAGAACAGTGAAGTTAATTAAGATCATTTTGAATCTAAGAAGAAGTTCCTCAGTAAACTAGCATAGCAAATGAATCCAAACAGGTGTAAATAGATCAAAGAAAGATTCCATTGTCCATTTTTTCACTTTTGAGAAACTTGTGTAGAAATCCAATAATGTAAGTAATTTCAAGCTAATCACGACGAAGTATTATTTTCATTTTAAAGATATACTTACATGATTCAGTATAAAGATACAACAAACAAAACAGCAAATAGTTCACAGAAGGCTCATATACTTAAATAAGTTGATTTCTCGGGATGATACACGAATTAAGAGTCGCCGGTTAGAGAGAAAAGGGGAATCGTCTGAATGGATCTCATTTTCGAAGAAGTCGAGAGAAATCAGAATATATCCGATGCTAGGGTTTCTCTGGCATGAGAAAACGGAAAGAAATTTCAATATGAATGAGAAACTATGAAATCTATCGCATCTTCCTCTTATACAGATAATCAGGATCTATATTTTTCCAAAATTGGATTAATATCAAAGATTTCCACCTACTCTTGGATCACTGGAGTTGTTGAAGGTACAATTTGATTTAAATCTGCTTAACTTCTTTGTTCCATGTTTGTTTGATGAAGAAATTAGGGATACAACTTAGAAACCCTACATTTTCTTTAATCTTAATAAGCAGCTGTGAATCGTTTTGGGTTAAATGAATATTTACTTGATAGTTGATCCCGTTAATTAGGGGCGAATAGTCAGACATGAATTAACTAGGGTATGGAAAAATGGCAAACAAGTCACTCTTATGGAGATATGAATTTTTATAGATGATTAAGGATTGGTTTGTTTAATGTTCGTCTATTGATCTTTATAAACATGAAATCCTTTTACAATACACTGTAAGTGGAATAATTTACTTGATAGCTGTAAGATGTAAGTTAGTATTGTGGGGATTCCGGAATCATGTTTGCTGTGTTTATTAGAGATGATTGCCGCATATTCTTGGTGGTGCATATTGTCTAGAGGGATGATTACTACTTATTTAAAGTAGTTCATATCATCTAGTGTTTTACTCTTATGTGGAATCAACTTATTGAATAGATGAAACATGTATTAAGCGAATATTTACTCGATAGTTGTTCTCCATAATTATGCGTTAGTTAGGCATAGGCTTACTCGACAGAAATATCTATCATTTGGTGTTGGATTCTGTCCTTGTGATCTGTTCTTCAAACAATATGTGGAACCAGTATACTTGATGTCAAAAATGGCCTACAGTGGTAACTGGAAGGCGTACTTGAGAGAAACGACTGGATTAATATCCAACAATTATAGGAGAAATCTTTTCTTGTAGTGGATTCACAAAATCCATCTGAAGCGACTCCAGATTGTCGTGTGGCCATCAAAAATTTGGGTGAATACAGATGGGGACCTACTTTACACATATATGATTTATCATATTCATACCATTAACCATGCAGTGTTTGAATGTCTTAGACTCTTAGTCTTACATTTTCTTTGAGATTGTTCTAACTTTAACTTTTGCAGAATATCAGCAAAGTATACATAGTGGTTGCTAGAAGTCCAGGTAACTGGCCACTTATGGCCCGCGACGTGTGCCAAACCTGCCAGATATCATTTGCAAACTTGCAGTAATGAATGACCATGTACAAAATAAGTCTTTATGCTGAACTGGACACTCTCTTGCGTCTCACTTCAGTGGTTATTATAAGTCCAGGTTTGGCCTCCTTGTCACAGTGACCTTTATCCTTCTCTTTGATTTTCCTGACTCTAGAGTCAAATCAAATGCTTTATTGGCAGATTTATCTGATGGGAATATTTTGTATAGGGTGTTTCAGCGATTTTTAGGCTTGCAGTTAGCTACTAAAAAGATGACCTCCATCAGGATCCAGCAGAGGTATGTTACAAATTGCCCATTTTCTGTTTTGCTTCTCCTTTTTCTCTGATCTTCTATAGTTTCAATCGCCATCCCTCCCTTTTTTTGTCAATGAAATGGGTCTCAAAATTTAATTAGCGGTATCCCACATTATTCATTTTTATATAGAGTCGGACTTAGTGTTTTAGAATTTCATGGTCATTACAATGATTCTGTCCCCCTCTTTCATTACTGAACGAGGACTACCTCGTTCTATCGGGGCTCCTTGGAGCACTGTCTATCATGGTCTTTGATGGCCTCCCTTGTTGACGAAAGTATGGTGCTGCTATCTGCATTCTTCTTGGGTCACTATTTGTTGCGTTTCTTGTGTGGTAAATTCCGCAATTACTTATAGTTTTATAGATGTCTTCCCAATGATGCACGGTTTGTGGTTCAGTTGTGGCTTATTTGTGAAATGGGTCAAACTGCGTTTTAGAACCGATGGTTCCCATTCTAGTTTGGCCAGTGTCTCTGTGCACTTTTTCCTTAGAATACATTAGTCCTAATTGGAGAAATACTTCTGTGTAGTCTGTGTACATTCATTTGAGGTGTGGTTGCCAATCCACCTTGGAGTGGATTCTGCCACCAGCTGGAAGCCGTTTGATGTTTTACTGTAGACTATATTGAAGGGTTTATGTCTCTTGTTTGTCTATATAACATGCTTGATGCCTGTGTTCAGACGCTTCTGCCTGAAACCTTTTGATGTTTTACCGCAGACTATACTGAAGGGTTTATGTCTGCTCTTTTATCTATAAGTATATGCTTTATGCCTGTGTATCGGGTTACATAATTTCATAGTAGAGGCACGTATTGACTGTTTTGTATACTGGACACGCATGGACACGGCAATGGCTTAGCTAGTGGTAAAAGTTTAACGTTTTTGCAATGTAGTTCAATAAAGCATGACATAGTAGAAAAAGAAAGAGTGTTTGCAATGAAAAAGACACATAGGTGTTCTATTCCTTCAAAAATATATTGTTCCGCATATAATTAATATAGTGGATGCCGTGTCTACTTTTCCTACTTTTTTCCTTTAGTCGTGTGGAAGAATTAGTATCAGATTATCAATACCCGTATCAGTACTCTTACCCATGCCATTGTTACACATATTGGATCATATATTAGTCTTCTGGTTGTAATTTTAACTCGATAGTTTGCACACAAGAGAGGAACTAGAGAAGAGCGCGAATAAAGAAAAGTCTACTTCTATTTTTCGTGAATGATTCAATTATGAAAAATAGTGTTTATGCCCCGAATCAGCATATTTTTGTATTTATCCGTGGCTCTTTCTCAGCCAGACTTGGGTATTGAATAGCAGAGCAAGTATAAGTAATAGTAGTACAGCAAAAAGCCAAGACCTGACACTAAGTACAGTTTATAATATGAAATGAGGGGAACCGAAGAGTTAAAATTAAAATTACTGTAAAACTATGCCTAACAAGGGAAAAGGAGACCTGCAGACAAACCTCTCACCTGGTGGGAGTTGTTGGATTAGTGTACTATATACTCGTGAGGCATAATTACGATGTCAGTAAGTTATACCTGCTGGGGTATAGGAAAATTGACATTGAGCCCGTACCAGTTCAGTAAGAAAATTCTTGTGAATACCAATAAAATAGTAATAATAAGAATTTATATTCCTGTTTACAAAATCCAGGCACTTGCCTTGGGAAAAAACTAACGACTCATTGCCAGTAAATGCTTAAATTGATTAACGAGTTAAATGCATCACTGCTGTAGAGTAAATGTGATTGAAATTGACCTGGACAATCATTAGATCAAAGACTGACATATGGTCAGTAAAATAATTAGATTTTTTATTTTCAAAATTTTGGGCATATTGTCTAATTTGACTCATGTCCAAGTGAAATTGACACATTAGATGCATCACTGCTGTAGAGTAATTGTGTGATTGAAATTGACTAGGACAAGCATTTGATCAAAGACTGACTCATGTGCAGTAGAGAAATTATATGCTTTTCTTGTCGAAAATTCGGGCATATTGTAAGTGAAACTGAGACATTTGATTAACCAATAACAAATCCCATAAGCTAAGTATAGGCTATTTTATAATAGAACTTAGTTGATTACTTGTACAGTTGTTTATACATATTCTTGGCTCATAAGCAATATAGTTTTGTTATGAATCTGATCCAATTTTTGCACAGAAACAAATGAGTTGCTATGTCAAATAGGCTTAGCTCGTTTGAATCTATCTTTACGTCACTATGTTACCATGGATGCTAATTTTTAAATTTTGATGATCATGCCTAACTGTTCTTGTTAATAGTGGTTGAAATCACATCATTCATTAAATTGATAATCATACGTAGTAATCTCCCATGTCCTATAACTATCCAGTTTCTTACAACCCTATTCAATGGTTTCAGTGTTTTACTCACTGGTTGGAATGAGTGAGCGAGTTAATGTTTCTTAGTTATAACGATTTCCACATATCTGTTTATACACCAGGACTCCATCTCTGATATTAGAAGACACCTGCTGCAATGGACATATGCTGACAGTCGGATTGTCATAGACATGGGACTTATATGTAGCAAGCATGATCCTCGTAAGGGGGTTTGTTTTTCATTTGTACTATCTGTTATGGATCAAGAACAAGGACGTTCCTCATTGATGAGAGACCTTGAAATTCTATCAAATTGTAATATTGATTTTATTGTATCAGCAGAAGAACCTTTAGATGTAGAGGAAATTTGATGAATATGCAGTTGTAGCTGCTTAATATTTATCACCGTTGGTCTTCCAGCTGGAAGCTTGAGGATGCATGCTGACGTCCCTTGAGAGGTTAGTTTATTTCTTCACTTCCAATTCAGTCTGATAAACTTTTGCATTTCACGACTTAAAAAAACAAACAAAAAAGCATTTAGAATTGTCGAAATGAATGCAAATCAAGTACTATCCTCCAGAAATTGTTATAAAATTAATGTATATTTTAGAGTGTGAACATATGAATCTGAGCATGTGTCTAATCACGTAGGCATATAGACAAGCCAATTGATACTTTGTTATCTAGAATGTTATGGGTATCCTTACTGTAGTCTGTTGCATTTTGTTTTATTTACAGTAACCGAGTACCACACTAAGGTTACCGAATCTTAGTTTCCCGTGATGTTGCCTTCATTGTTGCTGGTGTACCATGATATACACAAGTACTTTTTCACAGTTATGAACTGATTTACATGAATTTATTTAACTATTCTTTAATTGAAACTTCTTGTTATGGGCCTCCATAGTGAAGCACGTCAATTGCTTCTTCTCAAATGAGGCTATTAACTTCGTTGAGTCCTTTTATTTAAATATGTAATGTGAAGACAGAGGTGGAATGGCTTTAACTGTCATTAAACATGTTGTATGTAACTAGTTCTGTTAATTAGCTTAAATTGAAGCTTAAGCTAGAATTGATGTTATGAAAACACTGCTTACTTTTTTGTCCTTATGGAGAGGTAGATAAGGGCCATGTACATGTTACTCAGTAACAACAGTTTTATACCTTCTTGCAACAACAAAGATATATGGAGAATGAACAAAAGTTGACTCGTAAATATTCCTGTTAATGGTTACTGGGTTATCCCTAGTTGTTTATTCAAATTTAGAAATGAACTTGATTTTGGAGGGACAAATATTTGTTTTGTTATGATCATAATTTAAATTTGACAGTTCACACACAAGAGAGGAATAGAATAGAACAGGTGTGATTGTTATAATTTGTTGGGATTGAAATATGTACTCTTCTGAAAGGCAGGGGACTGAAGAAATTTATGGACATAGAAATTACTTAATGCCAGGTTTTGGCTGAGAGGAAAATTTGATGTCGAAGAGGCCAATGTTTACTGGTGGAGGTGACTATTGGAACCAGGGGAGAGAGAGGAAAGGCCTTGATCTTAGGACAACTTCACCTGATGAATTTGCTGAGCCCAAATGGTCAACCTTCTAAGGTATGCTTCCATGAAATTTAAGAGAGAATTCTTGGTCGCCTTGTATTGAGTAATAGTCATGATTAACTGCGCAACCATGCATGACTAAGTCTTTAAATTTGGATACAAAAGGGGCATATTTATAATTGACGTTGTATTTTCCACCCGATGTAGCCAAGTTGATGCGCATGTTGTTCCATATAGTGCCATGGGTTTCGCTGGGTAGTCTCCACCCATCTCTTCATTACGTACTACTCTGATTGGAACATATCCACATAAAAGCTACAAAAGCATAACCTTAATAGGGTGCACCTAACAACCATAAAACATTATACAACGTAAAAAAAAAAGAACTTAATCGGTCGATTATGAGAACCTTTATTTACATTTCTCTCCATGTTGGCATGAACTAAAGGCTGTAGCAAGGAAGTTTAATGGTTTTCGTGAATGCATACCGTATTAGAAACTATTTAAGAAGCTTGAACTTTTTTTTTAATAATAAGTGCATGATCCTCATAGAATCTTAACAAATCAATTTAGAGAGTTTCAGATTATGGTACATGTACGCATGACTACCAACTCGGAGAGTTCTAAATTATGGTACATGCACGCATGACTAATGTGAACAGACATTAAAAATTAGTCAATCAAAGAATGATATAGCAAAAATATCTTGCACTGAAATGGTCTTTATTTAAAACATACATTAATGAAGGGGATGAATTTTGATAGGGTTTATGACAGAACATTATATGCCCACCAAAATGGTATATTTCAATATAAATGATTCACCAAATAATTTATTCCTTTGTAACCCCACCATATATGTTTGTTTGTATGCTACAAAACAATGGGATGACTTCATATGATATATAAGTTTATTCAAATCAAGTATTATGCTCCAGAAATTGGCACAACATAATGTATATTTCAGAGTGTGAACATATGAATCTGGATATGTGTCTATTCACGTAGTCATACATACAAGCCTTCTCTTACTTTTGTTATCTAGAATGTTATGGGTACCCTTTCTGTAGTCTGTTGCAATTTGTTTTCTTTACAGTAACCGAGTACTATAGTAAGGTTGCCGAATCAATGTTTCCATTTATGTTGCCTTCTTTGTTGTTGGTGTACTATGATATACACAAGTACTTTTTCACAGTTATGAACTGATTTACATGAATTTCGAGAACTATTCTGTAAATAAAACTTCATGTTATGGGCCTCTAGAGTGAAGCACGTCAATTTCTTCTTCTCAAATGATGCTTTTAACTTTGTTGAGTCCTTTCATAAATTAAAGATGTGATAGACAAAGCTGGACTTCCATTACACATGTTGTCTGTATCTAGTTCTGTTAAATAGCTTATGTTGAAGCTTAAGGTAGCATTGAAAACACTGCTTACTTTTTTGTCCTTATGGAGAGGTAGACAATGGCCATGTACATGTTACTCAGTAACAACGTTTTTATCTCTCTACCCTAAGGAGAAAGGACCAAACGTAGACATTCATTCTTGTTAATGGTTACTGGGTTATTTCCAGTTGTTTATTCAAATTTGGAAATTTACTTCATTCTGAAGAGATCATTATTTGTTTAGTTACAATTGTAATTTAAGCTCGACAGTGCGTACACGAGAGAGGAAATAGAATAGAATAGTAGTGATTATTATAATTTGTTGTGATTGAAATATTTACTTTTCTGAATTGCAGGTAACTGAAGAAAGTTGTGTATAAAAAAGTTACTTACTGCCAGATTTTGCCTGAGAGGAAAATTTGATGTCGAAGAGGCCAATGCCGACTGGTGGAGGTGGCTATTGGAACCATGGGAGAATGGAAAGGCCTTGATCTTAGGGCGGCTTCACCTGATGAATTTGCCGAGTCCAAATGGCCACCTTGTAAGGTATGCTTCTATGAAATTTTAGCTAGAATTGTTGGTCACCATATATAGGGTAATAGTCATGATTGTGAACTGTGCAGTATTCAATATTTTTTACCAACCCCTATACTCATTTCACCTATCATGGTATTCGATTCCTCATTTGTGAATTTTTAAGCTTACATAAATTGTATTTGGAAACAGTCATTGTACTTCAGTCATGCTTGAAAATTGCAATATCGACTACTTCATCATCCACAGTATGTTCATTTTACCTTTGTGAGTTTTATGTATCAGCAGTTCAAAATATCAATTATTGTGGTTAGTGCACCGCAATTCCCTCAGATTAACACTATCTGGATCAACAAACTGCCTACATTGTACATTCCCATAGAGAGATAGAATAGTGCTATTTGGATTTCAAAAACTGCCAACAATATACATTCCCCTTTGAAAGATTAAATAGCATAGTCTGAATCAAGAAAGCTTGTACTGGAATAGTACTAAGAGGGCAGAGAACTGAATATACAATAGCATATATAAAATTCCTGCACAAAATTTTTTTATTTGCAAGAAGCTTCGTACTTTATATTATACCAAGAGAGTAGAGATACTGCATCCTTTCTTATCTTACTCACCTAGGTGTTTAGAAACATAGAATTTTGTCTTGTATATTATACAATTGCTCACAAGTTTTATGGTTATAAATGATTATCTTGTCGTTCTATATACAGGTCACAAATGATTCTCTTAATCTTGACGCATTCAGAGAATTTGGGATCACAAATTATCATCTTATCATTCTATATACAGGTCAAATTGGTTTTGTTAGTGAATTATTTTGGTGTTAGGTTTAAAATAGCTTGAAAGATAGTTATGAGTCAATTATCTCGGATAACTTATTTTAAAATTTTATCTCCAGAAACAGTTTTAATTTGTGTGTAATAAATGAAGAATGAATTATTTTGTTAGGTTTGGATTAGGTTGAAGAATAGTAAATCAATCAACCTATGATAATTATCAAGAATGTATAATTAATTTTGAAAGGGATTAACTATTTGTGTGTAATAATTGAAGAATAAATTGTTTTACAACGTTGTTTATGCTTTATTTTTCTTCAATTTTTTCTTAATTTTATTATTTTAACTTTTTTTTTTCTTTCAATTTTTTTTTATGATGGATGTACTGATCAAAAAATATAATATTACCTTAATTTCAACAAATGTTATTATTATTTTTTTATTTTAGTTTAAAAATAGATTAAAATAAAAAAATGATAGTAATATTTTTGTTGAATATATGAAATAAGTTGTGAAATACAAATGGTTGTTGTTGCTGCACATGAGTGAACCTATGGTGTAGGTATCAAATCCTAGTTGTTTTTGTAAAAGAGTCGGCCTCTCCCTCTATTTGTATTTCAGTTTTTGTCAAATCAATTGATCGTCATTCGAATTATACAGCTAATTAGTTTTCCAAAAATAAAAAACATGCCCATAAACACTTGCATCATCAAAGAAATTCGTCAAAGTGGAATCATGATTATTCAAAGTATTGGGTTAGTAGGTTTATATCACTATCATAATCTTGTAAATCATCACCATGTTTTTCAAAATACTCAACTGCTTCCTGATTAAATAAATTAAAAATAAATCGAGGTTGTTTGAGTTCACTCTAATAAAATATAATACTACTAAGTTAAATAACAACTAATTAACTTTTATGTTCTCGACAAGTGTTTCAATTTGTCATTTACTATTCACTGATCCTAGACTGACCGAGTAAAAACTAGGGGCAGAGCGACATAAAAGGGTGATATCCAGGGGCCAAGCGACATAAAAGGGTGAGTATATAGTTGTCCACCGAGTCTAGTTGGCTCCAAACTCAATTAAAACTAAAACGTTCATCAAGGCAGGCCCAAAATTTAAGTTATATTGGCATATTTTTAGTACTCCTACTGTTTTAGAAAAAAAATTTATTATTATTTTTTAGATTGATTTATTTTTATATTAAAATAAAAAAATAATAATTATATTTTTTCAAAAATCGGAAGGATTATTTTTATCTATTTGCTTCTTAAATCCGTATCCATCAGCAATTAGTCCACTTATTTCTCAAAACCTAAATTCATCTTTAATAAAATTTTATAATAATCGTTAAAAAATATTCTATTACTGGGATAAATAATGGTCCAAAGTGGATCTCAACTTTCTCTTACGCGGAATTTCACTCGCGAAAAACCCGAGATCCATGTAGCATTTTTGTGCTTACTATTCATACAAAGGGTACTATAGGCAAAATGAAAAATATGAAATTTTTTAGTAGTTGTATATAAAGTTTTCCGTTGAACAAAAAAGAAAGAAAGTAGGGGAAAAGTTTTCGTTTTTTCTTTTCCTTTTTATTAGAGAGAGAAATAACATAACAGAAAGACAGACAAACAAACAAGAAATATAAGAAGAAAAATCTCTGTTGCTGCTGTCTGTAATACACAACAACAGAAGAACAATTGTTTTTCTCTCTCTCTATATATAATTTTAATGGAGAAAAAGAAGATGATGATTCTCCCTTTCTTATTGTTTGTTTCAGTATTATTAGTATGTTTAACAGATGCATCATCATCATCATCGTTTAATAATGTTTCAACCATTTCATTTGATGAGGGATATGTTCCTCTTTTTGGTGATTTCAATCTCCGTCGTGCATCTGATGGGAATTCTGTTCGTCTTCTTTTAGACCGTTACACTGGTAAGAATAAGAAATTTATGTTTTTTCGTTTCTGTTTTCTTTTTAGTTTCCGTTACAGTTCTGATTTGATTAATGTTTTTTGTTGTTTTTGTAGGGTCTGGTTTTATCTCATCGAGTTTATATAACCATGGATTATTCAGTGCAAAAATCAAATTGCCTTCTGATTACACTGCAGGAGTTGTCGTCGCTTTCTACGTGAGTTTTTTTTTTTCTTTTCATTTTCATGACTAAATCCTTCACTAACGGTTTCTCGTCCTATGTATCCAATTTTTTCCTCAATTTGATCAAAAAAAAAAAACTGATCAAATTCATCAACGTTTCACAAGTTGTTTTTCAATTAAAGTTCCAGTAACTGAAATGATATCCATCAATCTGATCAAATATGATCAATTGGGAAGATGTATATCGTTTTAAGGAAAAATCGGCTATAAATTTCTCTAAAAAAAAACAGAGAACAGCTTCAGGATTTCGGGTAGTTTCGGTTAGAACGACGAACTTTTACGTGTGAATGGGATATAACACGAAGAGAATTAGCTAGGTTAATGTTGTAGTGGAAGAGACAATTACGGAATTTAGACCTTTTTTTCTGAAACGATTTTGACACTTGTTTTCTTTTTTTCTGACACTTGGTAAATAAGCATGCGTTTGAGAATGTGTGACGTGAAACGAGTAAAACATTGATTTTTTGTGCGTGTGATGAATTTTCACATGTAAAAGGCATTGAATGCGTGTGATGAAAGTATTATTATTATTTTTTTAATTTAGATTTATTTTTAGGTTAAAATAAAAAAAATAATAGTAATTGAAACGATTTTTTTTTTCTTTTTATTATTCTTAGCATAATTTTGAATGAATTAAAAAAAAAAACTCTGACTATTTCAGTTTCAGTGGAATTACGATTTCTCTGGCTTATTTAGGTGTCCAAATTCCTCTGATCTACCTTTCTTTTGAAACAGTAAGCAAAAATCAGTAATTAATTAGCTAAAATTTAGGCTTAGTAAAAAATATTTAACTGAAAAAATTAATTAGTTTCTGTTTCGTTATGGCTAAAAATTACTAGTGGTTAGAAAAATGAAAATTGAAATCTAAATTTGAATTTTGAAAGTTACTAAATTTGATGTTAAGTTCACCTTAAGATTTATTTTTTTTGGAACTTAAATTTTATTTGAACGTTGGATTCACACTATTAATGGCTAATACCGTGTTTATTTATGAATGAATTAAAACAGACATCAAATGGAGATGTTTTTGAGAAAAACCACGATGAATTAGATTTCGAGTTCCTGGGAAATATTGATGGAAAACCATGGAGATTCCAGACGAATGTTTACGGCAATGGTAGCACAAACCGTGGTAGAGAAGAACGATACAACTTATGGTTTGATCCAACTCGTGATTTTCACCGATATAGCATTCTATGGACCGCCAAACACATTATGTAAGTATTTCATTTTCCTACTCTAACAATTACGTAATCCCTCTGTCACAAAAAAATGATACTTCCATTTTTTTTAATTTAACATATTTTTAAATAAAAATAGAAAATATAAGTTTCACTTTTCTTGAGACAGAAGTGTTTTTTTTAATAATCAAGATGCATCCCCTTATTGATGTATGCTTTTACTAATTTTTAGTGCAAGATACTTTTGCCATAGCATTATTTCTTTGACTAATTTTCAGTGTTTATTCAACGTTCGTCATGCGTGCATGTACCATATATATAGAACTCTTTAAATTGATTTGTTAAGATTCTGTAAGGATCATGTATGTATTCATAATTCTCTACTACACCCTTTTAATGTCTTAATGGTTTTGCAGCTTTTACGTCGACGATGTTCCAATCAGAGAAGTAGTACGTAATGAAGAGATGGGTGGAGACTACCCAGCAAAACCAATGGCATTGTATGCAACAATATGGGATGCATCAACTTGGGCTACATCGGGTGGAAAATACAAAGTCGATTATAAATACGCTCCATTCGTATCCGAGTTTAAAGACTTAGTCCTCCATGGTTGTGTAGTTGATCCTATCCAGCAAGTATCTTCGCAGAATTGTTCTGAAAAAGAAGCTGATTTAGAGAGTGCAGACTACGCAGTTATAACTCCTGACCGTCGCACAGCCATGAGTAATTTCAGACAAAAGTATATGTACTACTCATACTGCTATGATACATTGAGATATTCAGTTCCACCACCTGAATGTGTGATAGTACCTGAAGAAAAGATAAGGTTTAAAGACACAGGGAGGTTGAAGTTCAGTAGTGGACATACTCATCACCGCCGATCAAAACGACGATCTAGGGTTTCGAAAATAGCTGCACAGAACCAGGCAAAAGAAATATGATTTTTTTATATTTGTTTTTGGAATATAAAGAAGAAATATGAATGGATGCATGTCGAGTGCTTATACTTGTAGTAAAAAGCTTTGTATATGAAGATGCTTTTGGATGAGAGTTATCGTGATTTTACTTTTTCTCTTCTATTTTTTCATTTTTATTAATAATGAAATGAAATATATAAATGAGTTATATTGAAATCTTGGATTTCTTGTAATATTTTTGCAGGAATTTGGCATTGGAGGCAAATAGCATGAATTTGCCACCCTGTTATGAAAGGATGTGGATGGATTAGAAGTTGTATATTTTTGGATACATATTTTGTGAGTATTAGGTGCACATATATATCAAATACCAAGTTGAAGGTAGAGGACAAGCGTAATACATCCAAGATTTGGATATATGAGTTGTAACTTAGATTTATTCATTTTTCATGAAATAATAGGAGCAACTCTGGTAGACATTTTAAAACGTCTCCTATGAACACCATAAGACGCATAACTAAACTACCTTTCTGGTACTTCAATAACGATTATTAACCTTAAAAAAGAAAAGAAAACTCATTTTGTCTCAGAAGAATAGATCTTTCACTTTTCTAATTTTACCTGTTTTCGTTACAGAGGTAGCTAGTATATTATAAAATGGATGAGAATATAGATAGCTAGGTATCTGTCATGTATGGATAGGAAGGGATATGTCATATTCCTATAACGAAAATGATAAACACAAACCCCGGTGTGTATCGACACATAGGGGGTGGGACCCACCCTAAACCTATCCTCCTTGTTCAATCACGGATTAGGCAGGGTTCCATCCCTATGTGTCTGTCGGGACACACCGTGGGATTCAACCCGTGGTGTGTAGCAGTTCTATTCTTTTAATTGAAAAAAAAAATACTACTACCACTTTAATAAAGTTCATCCAGATTCGGAGACCATTTTACTTAAGAAACTCGATACTTCAATAAAAATTACTTCGTTTGTTTCTAGAAAAATGATAATATTTTTTTTTCGAGAAACAAAGGTAGAATAATTTAATAAAAAAATGGGTGTAGATCCTTTGATTTAAATTCATAACTAAATTTTTTTCTTAGTTCCTCCACCGTTAGATGCAAGCGAATAGACGATAAAAATTAAGATAAAATTTTAAAATACAAGGAAAATATTATCAATTATCCATCCATTTACGTTTGATGGTAAAAAAAATTAAATAAAAAATTAAATCATAAAATTTAAATTAAAATATCTGTTTTAAAAAAAAAGCTCCCTATATATAAAAAAAAAGTGGGTTTTTAGCTTCTTTTTAGTTTTGCATCCAATTTTTATTAACCATATAAATAGTCTGTATCTAGGACAGAAATGATGACAATACAGATAGCTAGGTATGTGTCACGTATAGATAGGTAGGAATATGTCACATTCCTAGAAACGAAAAAAAGAAATACTAATACAACTTTAACAAAGTTCATCCATCAAGATCGCTTTCTGCAAGAAACTCAATACATTTCTAACAGTGACATGATCTTACCAGTAAGTTCTATCCATTGGGCAAAGTTTGATTGAAGTGAGGACTCCTTTCATGGTGTATAACTCAAAAACCATCTTATTCCTAAATTTAGAAACAACGTTTTGAGGGGACCTTAATTGGTTGGAAGTGAGCTGTTAACAACTGTTGGCTTTTGGTTAGGTTTTTGCAAATGTTTTGTCTTTTGGTCAAACAAAGATCATGGCTGATGGCTCAAAGATTATCTGAACAATGGACCCAAATTATATATAAACCTAATAACAGAAAGAATGTGTCTCTCACGTATCCTACCAATTTGGACGGTCAATGTCGCTTTTTTACTCCTAAGAATGAAGAAAAGAATTTCAACATTTCCTGCGGTTCTACAATTAATTATGGTGGCAAGAATTTATGGTCGACATCATTAGTAATTAATCCACCACCATAATCAGGCTTGAAATGGGCTTTTACGCTTACATGAAAGTTCAATAATAGAAAAAAATACACTCACTCAAATATCCAAGTTCATTTATCTTACTGGGCTGTGGCAATTGATTGCTTTTCAAAACGGTGATGGCAGTTGAACTTCAAATAGTGGCATTTCTTTGAGCAGTTGTCACATAAACCTATGCCAATAAATATCCCCAACTTTGATGCTATTTTTTACGGGTGAGCATATGAACCTAAACCCGTCAATCTAGTTTAATTCGTCCGTAGTTTGGTGGATGAATACCCAACCGTTTATGGGAGGATTAGATATAGATGTATTTTTAAAATCTACTAAATAATGGGTTGGTTGTGCGTGTAAGTATAGAAATCTATTTGATACTCACACCCGTTATGTTTAAGGATAAATAAGAAATTTATAAAATATAGAGAAACATGTGTGTATTTTATAGATACTACATAACCTTTAATGTTTTTCATTCTAGCCTAATTAAACCGATGATTCAAATTGACAAGCAAGCAGTACTGGATATACTCTTAAATTTTATTGTTGGTTGTTAGGATGATAATATTATAATTTTAACATCGTTATGTTGTAATAATTTAATATACTAATTAAATTTTAGCAGTTTAATGTTTAAATTAATTTTTTGTTAAAATGTTAACTATTTTTATTTTTCCTAATAAAAGCATGAAATCCATGGATCCAATCCGTCCACCCATCTATCCATGGATGTTAAATCCACGGGTGACAGATTGAACATGGATGCATATCTAATACCCATCATTTTAATGGATTGAATTTCGGTGATACCATATCCAAAGATTCTACCCGTTACTCACCCCTACTACTTTTATGCAAATGCCTAATTCTCAGTAGACAGTACCACCCATGGTCTCAATAGAGCAGATTTCTATCAAAAGTCTCAATTCATGTTTAAAAAAAAAAAAAAAAACTCATTTCAATAAGGAGGTTTTAGCGCAGACATGCATATCAATTGTAGTTCATGTGAAAAGCAAGCAAACCAGAAGAAAGTAAACCAAGTTGAAATTGTAGTTCGTGTCGACCGCCGTGCATAGTTGACACGGCCCCAAGACCTAAAGCTTGCATCTCCAGCTCACAAAATTTTGTATTTGGAGTTGAAGCAGTTCCGACCTCCATCGTTGGCTGGGAAGGGCGCCCGAACGTAAACTGTAACGCATATCAGCTTATTAGAAGAGATGCAGTTTCGACTTCCATCATTGTCCACAACTTCCAAATTTCTTCTCCTACGATAATTTTGCTGCAATAGTAACTATGTGCGGGTAAGTTCATGACTTGGACTGAATCTCAGCATCCTCTTTAATGGTCAGCTGATATCTACATGACAGGTCTCTAATGTTCTAATTTCTAGACAATAGCATTCGGCAAGTACGACAACCGTGTCTTACATAATTAGAGTGAGAAACTAATCATCTTCGAATTCAACTAATATTGCTCTATATTCTTATTTTGGCATCAAAAACTACAGACAACATTCAGATCAGAGAATGAAACTTGTAAATGGAAGTAAACATAGTGTAATGTTGTAGTTTAACATGATTTCATCCAAAGAAAGGTAAAAACAAAAGTTTGCCAGAATCAAAATAAAGTCCGTTTACCAATCATAGTAATAACATTCATTGCACAGAGAAAAAAAAAAGGGAGTCACAAATCAGTTTGCACAGAGCACAAACCAGCATCACTAAAGACTCATTGTGCAGTCTTGCAGATGTTCATAATCAGTTTGCCTGAAGTACTTTTCCAACATATATGCCCTTTGCAGATGGTACCTTCACAAGACCCCAAATCTGTGAACCTACTGTTTCGAGCTCCTCTTGATCAACTCCAGGTATGTGCTTGGTGTCAAGTATTCCCAATTCTCCAACATATTTTTCAGTTACCTTGTGCCTTTTGCTTGTAACAGCCCTTTTGTGCCAAGCCTTTGCTTATAAACTTGACTATAATTCCTTCACACGACCAAATCTTTCCGATGATTCCGCTCTTTTGCCTTCTCATGCTCTTTCATCAACTCATCTAACGCTGAGCTACCGCCACCACCTTTACTTAAAGCACCACTACCTTTACCCTTCTTCTCAACCTTGTCAACCTCAACTTCATCAAAGACAACTTTGGTGGTAGAGCTCTCACCATTTTCTTTAATAGCGGTTTGAAAGTTGAAACTAAAGCAAATGCAATCCTCCCCCCCTCCGGTTCAGGTACAATAGTTTCTCCGCTTCATCACCTTCTTTTTGTCCTTACTCAATTGCGAAAATGGCAACAATTGCTCTGCACATTCAATCTGTCTTCTAATCGTCATTTCTTTTTCTCTTCAGCCATATCTGAGTTAACTCTCTTATTTTTCAATCGCTCCTTGAATAAAAAGGGTCTCTGAATCACGACCAGTATAAGTCATAAAACCACCCTTTCGGCGTCTATTCAACCTTACATTTCCCAGTCCTACCTGAATGCTTAACGAAATCAGTTAAAGTAGCCCATTTCTGAAAGACATGAGATCTAAAAGACCCAAAATTACAACGATTACAATTGGTATTTCAGTATTTTGGCTCTGTCAAGCAAACACACAAGTCAAAAGGAAAACACAGAACTAAAATACCTGACTCTTGAATATTAACGGGAAACATCAGCTTAAACATCAGATCTAAAAGACCCAAACTCTTAACACTTGCCAGAGGCAGATATAAAATCACAGATGTGTCTGCATGAGATTCAGTTAACATCTAGCCTCTTTTCAGAAACTGAGCTGCTTGCTTGAACATGACCATAAAATGAATTTTAACACTGCATAATAAATTGCAGGCATAATAAACCATTGTTGTGGTGTCTTTAATAGCTACAACTCTGCCCGCTGCAGCAAATTGGAATGCCACCTGAGAGTTTTCTGAACAAGTTCCAACATTACATACATGAACGGAGTTCAACTTAACAAGGGAGTATATGACCCAGGAAGAACATAATTCTAAACACACTCTGTTGTTGTTTTATAAAGTGATATCTATAACACTATTTTCATGACTGAAAAATAGTCAGGGATGAACATGTATGAGCTAAACAAAGGCTAAATTCTGAATAAATACGATCAATACTGAATTTTTATTAAGAAGTAAGGGCCATAAGTTTTCCTGCTTTAAGAATTGAGAGAGTAAAAAAAAGAAAAAGGCAAAGTACAGAAATACATACTAATCCAAAAATGTTGATAGAAATAGAGATTTCGATTTTTCACAGCTACCAAGACGTTTACGAAGTCTCGCAAAAACTACAAATTTTTTATCCCATCTGCCGAGAGGGTGTTAAAAAACAAATAAATAACGGAATCACTTGGTTCAAAGTTTCTTTTACACATCTTGCGAAGAAAATGCAGTGCCTTTGTAGTCTCATTGGCTTTAAGAAAACCATTAATGATGGTATCAAATGCTTTAGCATCTTGTAAACAGCCCTTCTCTTCCATTTCAATGATTAACGAGTTAGCCTCCAGTAACATGCTGTTACGAAAGAGGCCATCTATCACTGTGGTGTATGTTACAACATTAGGTACTAATCCTTTGTTTGGAATCTCATTAAACAGTTTTCTTGCATCTGCCAACCTGCCAGCCATACAGAAACCATGAATAAGAATGTTGTACATTTCAATGTCATATGAGATACCTGTACCCATTATGGATTCAAACAATTCTATTGCTTCCTCCATTTTTCCATTCTTGCAGAGACCATCCAACATGGTAGCATATGTAACCTCATCCGGTGATTGGGCAAAAGTTTGCATCTCATTCAACAAAGTATTTGCAGTCTTCATTCTTCTATCTCGGTATAGTCCCCGTAATAGTATATTGTAAGTAACTGTTATGGGTTTCAATCCATTTCGTTTCATTTTCTTGAATAGCTGCATAGCTTCATCCACCTTACGCTTCTTGCAATACCCATCCATTAACATATTGTAACTGATAACATTCGGTTCAAGGCCCCTATCCACCATCGAGTCAAAAAGTTTCACCGCATCTTGCAGCTGACCTGCCAAACACAGACCGTCGATCATTGAATTATAAGTAATCTGATTAGGTTGTATGTTTAACTTGTCCATTAGTTCAAATAACCCCCATGCATCTTCCGTCATCCCATCTTTACAATGTGAATCTATTAATATATTAAAGGTTACTACATTGGGTAAAATTCCTTGATCCATCATTTCATCAAAATATCTTATTGCTTCTTTCCATTGACCATGTAGGCAATGACCATGAATTAAACAACTATATGTTTTTACATTTCCTAAGATTCCCCTGCAAACCATTTCATCAAAGATTCTCTTTGCCTTATTCAACTGGCCTGAATTGCAAAGTCCATTGATCAAAGAAGTGTAGACAACTACATCAGGTACCACATTCAAATCTCTACGCATTTCGGAGAAGAGAACCAAAGCTTCATCAACTAAACCTCCTTTACAAAGTGTATCAATGATCGCACAATACAAAAAAACATCTGGTTTGCAATTCCATTTCGACATTTTGTTTTTTAACCGAAGAGCAAGACCCACTTCACCATTCCTACAAAGGCCATGTATAAGAATAGTACATGTATATGTATCAGGTTGAATACCTGTCTGAGTCATTTTAGTGAACACTTTAAAGGCAGTTTGAATCTCATCCTTGATACACAAGCCTTTAATCAGAGTATTGAAAGTGATAACATTAGGACAATAACCTCTCTTTAAGATCTCTCCTAGCAAACAAAACCCATCATTCACTTGGCCTAATTGACAGAAGCAATTAATCAAGATGGTGAATGTATACAAATCAGGTTCGACCCCCATCAAATTCATCCTCTTATACAACATAATCACATCAGAATAGCACTTGATTTTAGTTAATGAACCCAACACATGACAGAATGTACCATTAGATGGTAATGGTATTTCTGAAATCAATCTATCGAAGTATTTCAAACCATCATCAAGCTTCTTAATCCTTCCTGCATTACAATCATCCCTCACAATTTTCTCAAGTTGGGATGTTCTATTACTATTATTAGTAACTGCTGAACCATAATAATCTCTCACAAGTACATGATTCCTACTATGCAATAGAAATGAACCATAATAGTTGGAGATTGCTGTTGTATCAAGTTGTAGTAATTTTCGACCCAATTTCATTTTTATGCTTTTATTGTTTATTACTGAACCCATGACACAGATATGACAGATTATGAAGATGATAATACTAACCTTAATCGGAGATCAATCTGGTAAGCAATAATTTCTATCTTTTCTTCTTCTGAATTCAAGACAGATTTCTGTAATAATTACTATGATGAGATACAATCAAAAGAAAACATACAGTGAATCAAAGAGTTCCCCAAAGACAAATCGAATATTTTCCGTTAAGAGTTCTGAGAATGAGGATATGATTTCTTAGAACCTTGAAAAAAAAAGGAAAAAAAACTATAAGATCGAATCAAATGAGGATCTGAAGAAGCAAAGGGCAAGATGTTAGGTTTTCTAAAACGTCATATTATAGAGGGGAAATAAGGGATGTAGTCCAATAACCCGGTTCCATTTCTGAACTGGAACTGAATTTAAACAAGTTGGTTCGGCACTATTTTTATATGGGACTTATCCAAATAAAACTAGATATGTTTTTAATACCCCATAATTTTTTAAATATAACTAATCATCTTGCAAATGGGTATAAAAGTTGAAAGAAGAGTAAGAAGTGTTTATGTCAAAATTCTCATCAGCAAAAACAACCAATGATTTGTCAAAAGATTTGGACTAAAATTCTTACCTTACAGTTTGTTACACTACATCACCTTAATATTCAAATCATGAGATAGGGGAATTATGAACAATTGATAATAATTAAGTAGTATTGAAAAATTCAAACACATCAATCATGAAGGAAGTTAAAGAATAACAATTCATCAAATTGGACATTCTATTAGAATTATATCTATCATATACATTTGGTTAAACATTCTAATAAACTTATATACAGGAGTTCAAGATCTTTACAAGTATGGAAAAAGGAATATATATATTCATACATACATCAATAATTTCACACTACATCACTCCATAAATACATACCTAATAGCTTTACTTTAATTTCAATATTTTTCCTTAGTCTTTTTCCCTTTCAATTTTTCTGACCCCTTCCCCGATGAATGAACTTCTCTATTTATAGGTCGTTCAGTGGGTCCCTCTCTTTTTCCTCTCTGTCTATCCTTTATGTTTGATGAGTCATGTTTTCCCGATCTTGTCTGTCAATTTATCGATTATCGTTCCACTGTATTCTTTCGGTCGGATACCTCTTGTTCCGTTACTTACTTGCGTTCTATTTATTTTAAGATTATCTTTGGATCAGGATCATCGTACGGTTGACAGGCAGCTGCATTTTCATGCTTTTATCTCTTTATCTCGTAACCTTGTATTATTGACATGTGTCTTTTGTATTCTTGGAGTCATTCTCTTCCCGATCCTCGGTGTCAGTCATGCAGTTAAAGTAACTTAGGAAAATAATGCTTTCACTTTTCCGCTCTATGCGCATTTATTGCTCCTGCTTTTCCCGTTCCATTTGCATTTAATGCTTTCTGTTTCGATCAGAGTACTAACACTTTTCCGATCTTACGTGTCGATCATGCAATGATATTTTCAGTCTTTTACATCTGTCAGTTGATAGACACATTTTTGTTTCTGATTTGATCTCAATTATATGTATTGTCGATATTCGATTTCGTATTTATTATGGTTTTTATTTCTTTGTAGGTGTTTTTGGAAAAATATTAAAGACACCCTCACATTGGATTAAGGCACCCACTTTTTGGATTAGGGCAACCACACCAAGATTTTGAATGTCAATTTTGGCGGGAAGAAAATTTATTCTTCACGTAAACAACAAAAACAGGAAACTTCACGGGTTTGGAAATTCTGTTTATGGAAATCATCTAAAGTTAGGGAACTAAATGAGTTTGGAAAGAACTAAACAGGGAAGGATGTCGAGTTCTTCTCTTAATAGAATCCAGAAACGAAGAAAGAAAAGAAAATCAGGAAGAAAATTCTGTTTTCATAGGTGATTCTGCCGAGAATTAAAGGAAGTTATTTGAGAAGATTTGAGGCTAGCTTTGTTGTGATAGTATAAATAGAAGAGTAGGGAAGCCTGAAGAGGTGGGAGAGATTGATTGGTGAAGCTTAGGGAGATATCAGAGCTCACACAGACGAAGAATTATTTTGCTGTTGTTGCCATTGAAGAAGAACACGAAGAACAAACTACAAAGACGAACTGTCGTTCATAGTGTCATAAAAGCCGTTCTTTTTCCAACAGCCACATAAAACCGTACTTCTTTGCCATACTCTTTTAATCTCTTCTGTAACGGACGGAACTACTCACTGTAACGCTTATAGGCGTATCAAAATTCCTGTGAGCGTTTCTATTCCTATTGTAAGCATTATTTGAGTTATAAAATCGATTTTTGAGGGTTTTGCCATTACAATGAGGAGCTAAACTTCATATCTGAGGCGACGGAGGAAGCTACTTTTCCAACAATTATGTGGTAATTTATTTAGCAATTTACTTATGATAAATTGCCTTGGTTAAAAATTGATTTAAAGATTTTTGTTAAGCAATTGTGATTCCGTTAGATGGTACATGCTTTGGCTTAGGTCTTAGATGTTCCATGCTTTTGCTATATAGTTGTTATTTTGAAAATCTATTTTCACAATGATTTAGAATCAAATTAAAATGTTAGAATTGCATAATTAAACTTAATCACTTTGAAATTGGAAAATAGTAGAGTCCTAGCCTCAGTTTTCTCTCAACTTTATAAAAAAGTATTTAAGTTTCATACTTTTAGTTTTAGAAATTAGATTTAAAATCAATCTTCACAAGTCTGAGTAACGAACTTTATATACCACTTTTAAAACTACATCAACTTTTGGCGCCGCCGACGCGAACTTGTTTTTAGAATTTTTTTTAGATTATTTTTTTAGGTTAATTAGTTTATTAGATTTTTTTTTTTACTTTAAGATTCGGAATTAAAGTCAAAGATTTGGAATTAAAGCTAAGACTTGGAGTTAAAAGTAAAAGCTTAAAAGAACGAAAAAAGAAGACGAAGATTTTTATTAATTAGATTTTATTTTATTTTATTTTTAGAAAAATGTATTAGGATTTTAATTGTTTCTGTATTTTTTTTATTTTTTTTAATTTGGACTTTGGACTTTATTATTATTTCTAAACACTACGGAAGGGTATTAAATATAAACTGCTACAGGGAAGGACGACAATTACGATATTGTCTCGGCCCCTCGGGTTCGCACACTGACACAGGAGTCAGTGGCCCGAGTCGACTACAACCGATTCATTGCCCGTATGGTACGGGAGGTAAGACTCGATCAACCCACGAATCCCCTGCAAGTGGGTTTACTGTATTCCTTCGTATGCATATATGTTGAGGAACTGAAAACGGACTTACTTTTCTAGTAAAGGGAAAGAACTGACCATACAGAATAAGGACTCGGATTTCATCACCGTTTCCTTCTTGCCCGCCATAGGAACACGTTACATAACGCGAACTAATCCTTAAAATTTGACTAGAAAGAAGGCCGATAGGGTATCGAGCTTGTTGGAAAATCATTCAAAAGGATTGTATTGGTTACTTTGTTAGCTTAACTTAAAGTTCAGGAAGATTTATTTTAAAGTTGATAGCGCCGCCTTGTAACCCGAGGAAACGTTGCCAAAGAGGTAGGGTTATCAAAGCTCCTTAGAGCTTATCCTTCTTTTAATCGACTTGATCTAATTCGAATCGTTCTGAGAGATTCGCTAAACGTAACTAAATGCCTTTTGAAAGAATAGAAGCTGGTCTAGAAACAATCTAAGTGGAGCCATCATGCTTTTTGTTTGTGCTAGAATCGATAGGTTTGATTTGGTTGAGTCGACCTTGCTTTGTGTTTGTTTAGAATTCCCTTCAGATTAGGAGTTGTTGCATGCCCAGTGAGCGTGCTTGGAGAAGAGATTCTATTGGTCGTTTGATCAGTGACGAGAATAGAAACTTTGTCTCTGAAAGAGAGAATTTAGGAAACCCTTCTTTTGAGAGCCTATTTTTGCAAACTTTGGTTTTGAGAATTTGTCTCTTAGTGAGGAAGTTATTCCTAATTTTCCGGTTGCGTCAGAAATGACAACCTTGAAATATTTGTTGAATCCTACTAGGACTGCTCGTCCATCATGTATCAAGTTGGATGAAACTCAAGCCAACTATGAGTTGAAACCTGGGACCACACAGATGCTCCCACTCTTCTTAGTGAAAGAAAATGAAAACCCTTACTTTCACATTAGGGAATTTGAAGAAATATGTAGTACTCTGAAAATTGACAACATGTTTGATGAAGCTTTGAAACTTAGGTTATTTCCTTTTTCCCTGAAAGACAAGGCCAAATCTTGGTTATATGCCATCTGAATCCATCGAGACATATAAATAACTTACTGCTTCCTTTTTAGCTAATTTTTTCCCTAGGCACAAGATATCAAAACTTAGGCAAGACATTTCCCCATTTGGGAAACTAGAAGGAGAATCTTTGTACACATATGTGGAAAGTTTCAATGAATTAATAACATAATGTCCCCAACACGGTTTAGAAGATCAAAGACTGGTCCAGATCCTTTACGAATGACTAGATTACCCAACAACGATCATAGTTGAGTCATTGTGTACAGGAAGTTTTGATAGTAAAGATGTTAATGAGGCAATGAAATTTCTGAAAAGACCCTTCAATGGGAATGTAGTAAGGAACCCCCGAGAAAAACTCTTCTGAGCAGAGGTAATGTCAATAGGGTAGATGAAAGTTTTGAATCAGATGCCAAATATGCCTTTATAGTAAAAAGATTAGAAGCCTTAGAATTAAGTCAATCTAGTCGTGGAATAGATCCCAAGTCATTTTGGGAAGGACAAAATGTTGAAGAGAAATCCCATGCTCTTTATAATAACACTAAATATGATAACTGTCAGCAGTTTGATCCATATTCAGAAACCTATAACCCTGGTTGGAGAAACCATCCAAATTTTTCTTGGTCTAAGGGCCAAAATCAAGGTCAGTCTAGTAACCCTCAGGGTCCACCAGGTTTTGGTTATACTAAGAATTCTTCTGGACCGGCACAATTTCAAAACCCTTCAGACAAGAAGATCATGAGTTTAGAAGAGTCTCTCGCTTTCCTAACATGTAACTCTGTTGAGTTTCAGAAAAAGGCCAACCAAGATTTAGCAGACAATAAGAAGATAATCAAAGATAACTCTCAGGCTATTCATGATTTAAAAAACCAGTTTAGTTAGTTGAGCGAGTTTTTCTGAGAGAAAAAGGCAAGTTCCCTAGTCAACCACAACCCAACCCTAGAGGAGTTCATGAGTTATCTTCTGACCATGTGAATTGAATTAAAATCCTTAGGAGTGGTAGAGTAGTAGACAATAAGGTAACCTTGCCCAATAGTGAACATGTTGTAGTTCACCCTTCCGAGCCTATAGTTGAAAAGACTGATAAAGTCTCTAAAAAGTTCAATGCGGTTCCCGCTGAACAAGATTTTGTGCCCAGAGCACCATTCCCACAACTTCTAGTGCCAACTAGGAAGGAATCCAACTTTAATGATATATTGGAGATTTTTAAGCAGGTTAACATTAATCTTCCTTTATTAGATGCAATTAGGCAGATTCCTACTTATGCCAAGTTCCTTAAGGATCTTTGTACACGAAAGTGAAAGCTTGGAGTACAGAAAAAAGCCTTTATAGCTAGTCATATGAGTTCAATTATTCAGAATAACGCACTCCTAAGTACAAAGACCCAGGTTCCCCTACAATTTCTTGTACCATAGGTAGGCACAATGTGGAGAAACCGTTACTTGACTTAGGAGCTAGTGTGAACTTACTTCCATATCATGTGTACCTCCAGCTAGGACTTGGTGACATAAAACTACCCAGATAACACTTCTGTTAGCTGATAGGTCGGTTAAAATTCCTCGTGGTATTGTCGAAGATGTTCTTATTGAGGTTGATAGGTTTATTTATCCTGTGGATTTTGTTATCCTAGATACCCAACCTGTTCCTAACCCAGAAAACCAGATACCTATGATATTAGGTCGCCCGTTTTTAGCTACATCTAATGCGATCATTAACTGTCGAAGTGGTAATATAAATTTTTCTTTTGGTAATATGACTGTTGAACTAAATATTTTCCATATTAATAAGCAACCCTCTGAGTTAGATGACACGTGCATTGAGGAGGTGAACATGATAGAAACATTAGTTCAGGAGTCATTACCAAACATCTTATCTGAAGATACACTAGAGAATTGTTTAACCCATGTTGGTTTAGATTTCGACGATGTTAGCTACATTGAAAAAGTGAATTCCCTTTTAGACTCTGTCCCTGTGTTAAATACTAATAGATGGAAAGCTAAGTTCGAACCATTACCAGTTTCTAATTCCACCTTAATTCCTTCTTTAGAAGAGCCTCCTAAGTTGGACCTCAAACCATTGCCAGATACTCTGAAATATGTGTTTTTAGGCTCATCAGAAACTTTACCTGTAATTGTAGCATCCGACTTGGATAGTGATCAGGAAAGTAGGCGAGTGACTGTAATTCAAGAAAACAAGGAAGCTTTAGGGTGGACCTTAGCAGACATTAAGGATATAAGTCTTATTATCTATATGCACCAGATTCATTTAGAAGATGACACTAAACGCTCTAGGGAGATGCAACGTCAACTGAACCCAAATATGAAAGAAGTAGTGAGAACTGAGGTACTTAAGTTATTAGATGTGGGTATTATTTACCCCATTTCAGACAGTAGGTGGGTCATCCCTGTTCAGGTTGTTCCCAAGAAATCAGGTGTCACTGTAGTCCAGAATGAAAACAATGAATTAATCTCAACCCGAGTGACCACGGGGTGACGTGTTTCCGAAAAAGAGAGGTTTGATGCTTCTGAATCCATTGTATTAATTCCACTTCCTACTTGCAGTATGCTCTTTATGATCCCGGCTCATGATTCAATTGCCATGTATTTAGCTATTGAGCCTCAAAGTCTCTGTTTTTATGTGATCGCAGCATCAAAAAGAAAGTCTGAATTTTCCACGGAAGCCGTCCACTATCTCTTTCTCAACTCGTCTACTTGAATCATATTTTTCGGATATCAAGTAATCACATAATATCCCCAGCTTTTTAATCTCTTTTTTGGTATTCAGAATATAGTATCCGATTCAAAAAATCTATGGAGTTCTCGAAGTAATTGACTTATCTTATTATTAATCAACGATTTGGTTGTATTGACTATAGGAAATTGAACAAGGTCAAAAGGAAGGACCATTTTTCCCTTCCTTTCATTGACCAAATGCTAGAACGATTATCTGGACATAGTCATTATTGCTTGTTAGATGGCTATTTTGGTTATAATCAGATTGTTATTGCCCCAGAAGACCAAGAGAAACTACTTTTACCTGTCCCTTTGGTACCTTTGCGTATAGACGCATGCCTTTCGGGTTGTGTAATGCACCCGCAACTTTTCAGCGTTGCATGATGAGTATATTTTCTGACATGGTAGAACGGTTTTTAGAGGTCTTTACGGAGGATCTTTCCGTGTTTGGTTCATCGTTTGATGAGTGCTTGCATCATTTGACATTAATGTTGATTAAATGTAAGGAAAAGAATTTAGTGCTTAATTGGGAGAAATGTCATTTTATGGTTCAATCAGGAATTGTTTTAGGGCATATCATATCTTCTAAGGGTATAGAGGTAGACAAGGCCAAAGTTGGCCTTATTAAGAATTTACAGGTTCCCAAGACCGTAAGAGATATTAGGGCATTCTTAGGGCATGCAGGTTTTTATCGTAGATTCATTAAGGATTTTAGCTTGATTTCTAGACCTCTTTGCAATTTGCTTGTAAAAGATGTTAAGTTTGTCTTTAATGATGCTTGTTTAGAGGCTTTTGAGAAGCTTAAAACTTTACTCACTACCGCCCCCATAGTCCAGGCACCTAACTGGAACCTACCCTTTGAAATCATGTGTGATGCTTCAGATTATGCTATTGGTGTCGTGCTAGGTCAACGAGAAAACAAATTACTTCATGTGATTTACTATGCTAGAAAAACTCTGAATGATGCCCAAATAAACTATACCACCACAGAAAAGGAATTGTTAGCCATTGTTTTCTCCTTAGACAAATTTAGATCCTACCTCTTAGGTTCTAAGGTCATAGTCTTTACTGATCATGATGCTTTAAAGTATCTTCTGTCCAAGAAGGATACGAAACCTAGATTGATTAGATGGATCCTTCTGTTGCAAGAGTTTTCTCTATAAATTAGAGACAAAAAGGGTGCTGAAAATATAGTAGCGGACCACTTGTCTAGGCCTGTTTCTGATGTCCCTGATAATTCTCCTCCTGTGAGGGATAATTTCCCTGATGAATAACTTTTCCTTGTTTCCCAGTCACCTTGGTATGCGAATATAGTGAATTATCTTGTTACTGTTCGAATGCCCCAACATTGGGGTAAACAAGATCGTTCTAGGTTTTTAGCCGAGGTTAAGAATTTCTTTTGGGATGATCCTTATTTGTTTAAGTATTGTCCAGACCAGATTATTAGGAAATGTATACCTGAGAGCGACCAGTCCAGTATTATTTCCTTTTGTCATAATCATGCTTGTGGGGGTCATTTTAGTACTAAGAAAACCGCTGCTAAGATAATGCAGTGTGGATTTTATTGGCCTTCGTTGTTTAAAGACACCCACCAGTTGTGTGTTACTTGTGAGCGTTGCCAGAAGTTAGGAACAATTTCACGTAGGAATATGATGCCTTTGAACCCTATTCTAATTATTGAGGTCTTTGACGTATGGGGCATTGATTTTATGGGCCCTTTTCCTAATTCTTTTGGTTACTTTTACATCCTTGTCGCTGTAGATTATGTGTCTAAATGGATTGAGGCGGTTTCATGTAGAACAAATGACCACAAGGTTGTGGTCCAGTTTTTGAATGATAACATATTTGCACGCTTTAGTACACCGCGGGCTATAATTAGTGATGGAGGGTCGCACTTTTTTAATCGACCATTTAGGCTTTTAATGAAGAAATACGGTATTACCCACAAAGTAGCTACCCCATATCACCCACAGACTAGTGGTCAAGTAGAGGTTTGCAACAGGGAAATAAAACGTATTTTAGAGAAAACAGTTAATCCTAATCGGAAAGACTATTCATTAAGGCTTACTGATGCCTTATGGGATTACCGTACTGCGTTTAAAAACCCCATTGGAATCTCGCCTTATCGTCTAGTTTTTGGCAAGGCATGTCACCTACCTGTCGAGATAGAGCATAGAGCATATTGGGATGTAAAGCAACTTAATTTTTCGCTTGACAAGGAAGGAGCTCACAGGAAGCTCCATCTTAATGAGTTGGACAAGATTCGTAGAGATGCATACGATAGTGCTAAGGAGTATAAGAACAAAATGAAAATTTTGCATGATAGAAATATTTTAAGAAAGTCATTTTCTTCTAGTCTAAAAGTTCTTTTGTATGATACCCGTTTGCATCTATTCCCCGGGAAGTTATGCTCTTGGTGGACGGGTCCTTTTATAGTACACACTGTTTATCCTCATGGTGCTATTGAGATTGAGAAATTGGATGATAGTAGTTCTTCAAAGGTTAACGGTCATAGATTGAAACCATTTTTAGAGCCCTTTCATACAGGTGATGTTGAGGAGGTCCCTCTGGAGGACCCTGCTTACTCTGATTGCCCATCATGGTTGTTCTTATATATGAATTTTAGTATGCTTTAGTAAACACTCGTGTACAGAAATTGGACTCATATAGGGTAATGATTCCCATAGCCGAAGAACTGAGTAAGCCAACTAAATAGCTTGTTTAGTGTATATCCTTAATTTTTCAAGAGTCACTAAAATCTGGAGTAAAAGTTTTATGGGCATACCTCTTGTAATCCCTCACGAGAAAAAACTCGTCAAACTAGGGACACCTAGGGGTTTAACGGCTTATTACATATGCTAAATGTAGTCGCGATTCCTGCGAAAAGTGAGTTAGGATTTTATTTTCTAGATTAGATTTGCTCGAGGACTAGCAAATAATAAGTTTGGGGCTATTTGATAGACACATTTTTGTGTCTGATTTGATCTCAATTATATGTATTGTTGATACTCGATTTCGTATTTATTATGGTTTTTATTTCTTTGTAGGTGTTTTTGGAGAAATATTAAAGGCATCCTCACATTGGATTAAGGCACCCACTTTTTGGATCAGGGCAACCACACCCAAGATTTTGAATGACAATTTTGGCTGGAAGAAAATTTCTTCTTCACGTAAACAACGAAAACAGGAAACTTCATGGGTTTGGAAATTCTGTTTATGGAAATCATCTAAAGTTAGGGAACTAAATGAGTTTGGAAAGAACTAAAAAGGGAAGGATATCAAATTCTTCTCTTAATAGAATCCAGAAGCGAAGAAAGAAAAGAAAATCAGGAAGAAATCCTGTTTTCATCGGTGATTCTGCCGATAATTAAAGGAAGTTATTTGAGAAGATTTGAGGCTAGCTTTGTTGTGATAGTATAAATAGAAGAGTAGGGAAGCCTGGAGAGGGGGGATAGATTGATTGGTGAAGCTTAGGGAGAGATCAGAGCTCACACAGACGAAGAATTATTTTGCTGTTGTTGCCATTGAAGAAGAACACGAAGAACAAACTACAAAGACGAACTGTCGTTCATAGTATCATAAAAGCCGTTCTTTTTCCAACAGCCACATAAAACCGTACTTCTTTGCCATACTCTTTTAATCTCTTCTGTAACGGACGGAACTACTCACTGTAACGCTTATAGGCGTATCAAAATTCCTGTGAGCGTTTCTATTCCTATTGTAAGCATTATTTGAGATATAGAATCGATTTTTGACGGTTTTGCCATTACAATGAGGAGCTAAACTTTATCTCTGAGGCGACGAAGGAAGCTACTTTTCCAACAATTATGTGGTAATTTATTTATGCAATTTATTTATGATTAATTGCCTTGGTTAAAAATTGATTTAAAGATTTTTGTTAAGCAATTGTGATTCCGTTAGATGGTACATGCTTTGGCTTAGGTCTTAGATGTTCCATGTTTTTGCTATACAGTTGTTATTTTGAAAATCTATTTTTGCAATGATTTAGAATCAAATTAAAATGTTAGAATTGCATAATTAAACTTAATCACTTTGAAATTGGAAAATAGTGGAGTCCTAGCCTCAGTTTTCTCTCAACTTTATAAAAAAATGTTTGAGTTTTCATACTTTTAGTTTTAGAAATTAGATTAAAAATCAATCTTCACAAGTCTGAGTAACAAACATTATTTACCACTTTTAAAACTACATCATCAGTTCACTCGAATTTTTATAAGGCTTGGCTTGTGTGTTTCTCATTTCTCTTTGTATTTCTGCATCCTTTCCTAATCGTTCGACATGTGTCATCTTGATTTTATTCCCTAACAACTTGCCTCCTTCTTCTTCTTTTTTCAAAATTTTTAACGGTTGATCCAAAGTTTTGAAAAAAGTAGAAGAACAATAATTACTCTCCATCTTTTCCATATCTATCATAACTTCTTTTCGCACGTTATCCCGGGTTTTCTGCTAGCAGTAACTTCTATTGTCACGTTCGTGTCAGTTAACATTTTTCGAGAAAAATCAAATCTTTGCCTCGATTAACACCTTTTCAATTTTTGACGGTTCGTTTATCCCTCCCTCTTAAATATGATTCTGTCTTTCCTACTTCTGTTTTTTCCTCTTAAAGTTGCGGCTCTTTCTCTTCCTTAAACTTTTCAGATATTCTCATTATCTCTATATTATTCTCTCATTCTCCAACGATTCAGGAACTTTTTGCATCAATCATACTTTCTCTACTTTCGATCAAGAAATTGTTTCTCCTCTTTCTACATGTAAGTGACTTTCTGATCCTTCTGTATCTATTTTGTTTTGGTGTTTAACCATGATGAATATTGACTCTACGAAGACGAAGATGATTGAAATGGTGATTGTTTATTATTTTTCTTCCCTAGTTGCTTCTTTTTATGAACTTGAATTTTTTGATTCCTTCATACATTGATTCTTCCCTTTCTTTTTCACAGATAAAAAATATATTTTCACTATGTCTTCAAGAACTCAAAATAATGCTCTTGTGGTTGATTGTCACCACGATGATCAGCAACAAATAAGGAGATCCTCTCGGAGTAATACAACTAGATATGCCGCAACTCGTCATACTGGTGATCCAGCTTCTGACCCTTCTACAACCGCTAATCTTTCCCCCAAGAGTAAGCGGGGACACGCTAGTTGTAGCTACAAATTAATGAATATTGAAGAATTCAAAGAAAAACACCATCTTGAAGGATTCAAAGTTTCTTTGTATGGTGGAGACAAAGATGTAATGACCCTGGGAGCGGTCGATAAATTCATATATTCATTCAATAGTTTACTGATTTCTGCTGGTGCGTTAGAGGCTGGGCTTCATCTTCCCCTATATCAGCGGGATCATCCCTATCAGTTCGAGGTTTTTTTGCATCCCGCTGCAATGCTCCTCACGGTCTAGCTCGGTCCGTTATCCAGTATAATGGAAATTGGTGGTGGGTACTTGATGACTGCAGCTTCCGGAGCGAAGGACGAACTAACCTTACATGTTATACTCCAAACATCACATAGAAACAACATTATACAGTTGAGAATTTTCAAACTACTTATGCGGATAGTATTTCCATAAGGAATTTTGTGAAGTGGAGCGTTACTCCTCTTAGCAAGTGCAATTCGGGATTCCCCTTATTGCACGAAATTGGCGATCCGAAGCTCAAGTATGTTGCGGGAAGTAGATATGAGTTTCCCTCAAAAGAAAGAATCTGATTCGATCATGACTACAAGTGGTACCGGACTCCACTAGTGATCGAAGGTCCTTGGGTATTCGGTCATATTTCCAAGGATGAAATTCAAGATGTTCGCGGGCGTTTCCCAAATTACTGTCCTTGGAAATTAAATTTCAGTGATTATCAATTTAATTATGAGGTTCACACGACTCCTCTTTTTTTTTTTTTTTTTTTTAGTACTTGGATTTTTCCCTCACATAGTATGAACTTTGTGCTACAGGTTGATCCATCTACTGAGCCCCAGAACGAAGCGCCACCAGCATGCCCAATGCCCAGCGTACAGATTAATGAGGGCAGGCAAAGAACCGATAAAGAAGAAATAGTTGAGGGTAAAGGGAAGCATAAGATGGTAGCTTCCCCAGAGAAGAAGAAAAAATCGAAAAGGTCGAGAAATGCTTCTCTCACTCCCTTTGATAAGGAAGATGGTGAGATTAGAGATTCTCTCATCCAACGTAGCAGCATTAGGGGGGGAAGCATTCGAAGAATATAACAGAGCTTCAGTTTCAAGATCTTACGTTGAGGGTGCGGACCAGGCTATATCGGGACAACCCGATGCTGTTGCTGGACGGTCCGCTGAAGCTTCTGGTTCAAGATCTTACGCTGAGGATGCGGACCAGGCTATATCGGGACAACCCGATGCTGTTGCTGGACGGTCCGCTGAAGGTTCTGGTCAAGTTGCATCGGGAGAGTCCGATACTATTACGGGTCATCCCGCTGCTGCTGCGAGTCAGGTCATATCGACAGAGCCCGCTGCTGGTTGATAGACACATTTTAGTGTCTAGATTGCACCTTAGTTTCTATTAAGTTAGTATTCGATTTCGTAAATATTACGCGTTTTTATGCTTTTGTAGGTACATTTGAAGAATAAA
>JAJJMC010003593.1:855948-886618 GCA_023531435.1 Papaver californicum | reverse complement strand
AAAATCATTACCTTCACAAGTTCGAGAATCGAACCTCTTTTTACCACTATATAAAATCACATCACTGGTTTCGAAGCTGCTCCCATTAAGGCTACACTTATAAATTTTTATTCTTGCCCTGTCTCCACTTCCCTTCAACTTTGAGGTTGAAGTGGTCGCTCCCGAAGAGGGTATCAAGACAACTGAAAATAAACCAACTCCCATTGATTCCAATGTGAAGGGAGATGTTGGAGCAAGAGATGCTTGTAATCAGAATATTGAAAATGTCGCTCCTAGCACCTCAGCAATAGAAAATCCAACCTCACATCCCGAAGAGGATATTCCCAAAGCCGTCTGCGAGGCAAGTGCGCCTACTGTTAAAACAGCTTGGGTTGTTGAGTGCCTGCCTTCCGGGATATTATCAACGGTTCTTCCCCGTACTGATGCTGATGCGTCTGATGGTGAGTCTTCGAACTTGCAAGGAGTCACCTCACAGATTGATAAAGGCAAGAGGGTGATAGATGGATTAAATCTCTTGGGCGATGAAAATGAATCCTACAAATGGTTCTTATCAAAGGGGCTCATGACTACTGCAGCTTGTCCGCAGACATGGAAATACGATAGTGGTTCCATGTCTAGGCTGCGAAGTTCACTAGGAACTATTCCTCTTGAGGAAACAAGGGAAGCTTGGTATGATAGTGAATTCGCTGATTAGACATTTCCGCTTAACCCTCCTCCTTCTTTAGACCAATCTCTTGATTTTGCAGAGGGTCCACTGTATTCATATCCACAACAGGCTATCGCTCAGGTATTGCTGTCTGTTAGAACTTTTTGATCCATTTCCTCTTTTCTTCCCATACTCATGACTTTAATTTCACAGCTTACGCATAACTGTGATTGCTTGTTTGTCTACATTCAAATTCTACAAAGCTCGGGCTATTATGATGGAGTCCGTATATAAGAATGAAGCTGGGAAAGTGCAGCGAAAAAACGACAATTTACAGCAGCAAAATGATAAACTCCAACAAGAAAACAACAATCTTCGACAACAGTTACAAAATCTTAATATGACATAGAAATATGAGGAGGAGGTTTTAAATTTGATACCACTTTGGCTCGTAATAGTTCTTATACAATATTGATTTTTTTTCCAAAATTATTTGAAACAAGAATAAAACAGTTTTATTTATTTATTTTGATGGCTAACAAAAACAAAATACAATATTCTGATCTGAATAATTAAAGAAGCTAGAAACAAGTGAAATGAATATATGCAGACGATGTAGTTGCACATCATTCTTACGAATCCCCCATTGTTGGCCAAAAGATGGCCTACTCTGAGCTCACAGCGATATCTCTGCCGATACTTCTTGCATTATTGGCCGGGGACATGGATCACCACGTAAGCATGAGAGACCAACCTTCACAAGGTACATTATCTCTTTCTTCAAAACATCCGTTGGTGCTCCAATGCACTCGTCTAAGATATCTTTCAACATTATATTTTGCCCAAAACACTATTTGAAGTCGCAGATGATGACAACGATTCATGAAGCACAGGATAGAGTAATGTGATGATCTCAGATGGGTGCCTCCCATGTAGTACTTCTAGCACAAGCACTCCAAAGCTATAAACATCACACTTCTCGGTCACCTTCATTGTATAGGCAAGTTCTGTAACAACATTCATTAGCACAGAAGGAAACAGAAAGGGGTGTGAAACTTATTCACATTACTGTAAATTTTACATACCTGGAACAACATACCCATATGTTCCGGAAAGTGATGTCCAATTAGATGAATCTGGCTTCAAAATCCTTGCAGTACCAAAATCAGAAACACGAGCTTCATAGTCGAAATCCAACAAGACATTGTTGCTAGATATGTCCCTATGAACTATTGCTGGTATGCAATCATGGTGCATGTAAGAAACTGCATTAGATGTCCCCTTGATGAATTTTAAACTCCCCCTCTCTACAAACTCATAAGTTAAAAATGAGATTTGTTGGTCTATACTAGAGCAAAATCCCAGGAGTTTTACGATATTCTTATGCCAGATTTCAGTCAATGCTTGAACTTCGCTTTCAAAAAAATTCAGATCAACTAATTTAGAATCTTCATCTGATGAGTGAAGCTTCTTCATGGCAACAACCTGACCTGTCGATAGCTCTGCCTTGTAGACACTTCCATATCCTCCCGCCCCAATGCAATATTTGATATCAAAATTTTCCGTTGCTTCAATTATTTCTTCAAACACCAGTTTCCCATCGTAATTCTGTACCGAGAATATGTTTCTTCTTGTGTTTGTAGTTGTAGGTTCATCCGCCTGCTCGAGATTTCTTACTACTAGTCTTTTTCGCACGCAAAAAACGATGGCAAGAATTGTGAATAAAAGAAACAAAGAACCAGAAAGAGGAACTAAGATTATCACATAAACCACTGTTGTTCTTCAATGAATCAAAGGGGGGATTCTTAAAGGCCTTGATATATCATCTACAGGTTTAATATTAAAGTGTTATCTCTTTACATCTGTTTTCTATACAATCATCTTCCTCTTTGTCACACTGTTTACTCAACTTATCGATTGCTAAATGAATTTCACAACTGTAGAAGATAATGATCTTTACATGGCTTATGTTTTTTGCATCGAAAAAAGTGTAATGGGAAACGAAGAGAGCATAACAACATTCTGGGATCGAGTTCTTTAATTTTTTGTCAACTCAAATGGTAATGATCATGGAAGAACTATACAGTCTCTATGAGACATGTTCAGGTCATAAGTTTACTTGTTTACGATACGAAAAAAATATTAAGGGCCTTCAATATGGATAAAGAAGCTGCAATTCTTGCATATGCTGCAACTGAAAGGTGTGAATTCAAATTCACAGAGCAATATGAAATTATTTAGATTGTATCAAACTTGCATTGAGAAATGAATAAAAATTTCTTCCGATTATGAGTATCACTTGTTCAAACTGATCGAATTCGGTAACTAACAAATGTTCCTGTCATCCACTTGAAATTTATATTTTCTTTACCAAACTCTGTTTTAACAACTTTTGATTTGATTCCAAAGAATAATTCGAATACAATGCAAATAAGGTGTTTAAATACACAAAAGAAGATAAACAAGAACAAGGTAAGTTCCTAGAATATCGTAGGTAGTTGAACAGGATATGGACTGGGCAATGCCGAGTCTTGAGGCCTCAGTTGGTTGCAGCTGGGTTGATTATGCAGAAGTCCTGGTCATAAGGCAGACTATCTGACACGCCCCCTCAAGATGGACGGCTGACTAGTCCAATCTTGTGCTTGTTTCTTGAAATCTTGCGCGTGAGAGGGGCTTAGTGAGAGCATCGGCCAATTGGTCAGCAGAAGAGACATGAGCTACACGCAAGGTTCCATTTTGAACTTGATCTCTGATGAAGTGAAAGTCGATTGCAACATGCTTTAATATTGGAAGAGCAGGATGGCCTAGCCTATGATGCCAGCAATCTACATTGAGAGTGATGCTGTGGAAGGCAACTTTAGGGAAGGAAGAGGTTGGCCACTCATAGACGCCCTCTCTACTTGGTCCTTTCATCAGTGTGGCTCCTGTTTGAAGATCCTTCACAAGAAAAAAAGTGGGTAAGAACTCAATTGAAACATGATTTGTCTTGCAAAATTGAGAAATAGAAATCAGATTCTTGCGTATTGAAGGAACACACATAACGTTGTCCAAAACAAAAGATTTTGAAGTTGTGAGTAAAGAGGTGGAATCAGTATGAGAGATTGGCAAGGTAGTGCCATCTCCTATCATCACATCATCTTGACCCATGTAAGAAGAGTGCAAGGAGAGATTCTCCAAGTCTGAGGTAACATGGTGGGATGCACCACTGTCCATTAGCCATGAAGTGTTGTTGGTGCGCTGCGTGGCTACATTAGCTTGTGGGTTCCATTGTGAAGTACTAGTGTTGGTGGTTGAGTCAGCTAGAGGAACAATGCGATAAGTAGGGCATTGTGTAGCAGAGTGGCCCTGCACTCTACAGATCTGACAGAGACCAAGGTAACCCCTTGCTGGTTTGTTATGCTGGGTTGTGGAAGCACTGTAGCTCTGTTGGGGTGGTCGTGGAATGCGCAGTCCTGACTGAAAAGGATGTCTTGGTGAGAAAGAATGACGCCAGTTTGTAGCTGAAGAGGAAGGACGCCATTGTTTGTGGTTGGTCCGCATGGTGACATGTGCAGTGGCTGGAAAATGGTCATCTGATGATTGCTGCTGGAGAGAAGCTTCAAAGTTGAGTAGCTTCTCATGAAGTTCCTCAAAACTGATAGCAGTGTCTCTAGCTTGTACAGCTCTTACAAGTTCTTTATAATCTTCATTAAGACCTTCAAGAATCCTGTCTGTAATGTCTTCAGAATCCAATGGTGCCCCAAGTAAGGCAAGGTCATCAGATTTGGACTTGATGGAGGTCATAAAATCTGTGACTGAAGAGGAGCCTTTGGTAATGTTTTTAAGTTGCTGCTTGACTTGTTTGATACGCCCCCTGGAGGGTTTTGCATATGTGTTTGAGAGGGTCTTCCAAGCTTGTTGAGAAGATTTTGCACTTGAGATAAAGGGGATGATATTGGGTGAGAGAGAGCCAACAATGGCATTGAGGATGAGCTGATCCTGTCTTCTCCAAAGTGCATAAGCTGGGTTGGGTATTGTTTCAGTCCCTTGAAGGATTCTTTCAGAGGGGCATGGGATTGTTCCATCTACGTAACCAATGAGATCATGACCAATGAATAGAGTCTCAAATTGAATTTTCCAGGACAAATAGTTTGATGTAGTAAGTTTGAGAGGAGCTTGTGCAGCAACATTGATGCTGATCAGTGAGCTTGTATTCATGGTGGCTGTGTACGTAGCCATTGGGTTGGTGTTATTGCTGAATTGAAAGAAAAGTGATTTTGATAGTTTTGGATCAAGGCTCTGATACCATAACAACTTTTGATTTGATTCCAAAGAATAATTCGAATACAATGCAAATAAGGTGTTTAAATACACAAAAGAAGATAAACAAGAACAAGGTAAGTTCCTAGAATATCGTAGGTAGTTGAACAGGATATGGACTGGGCAATGCCGAGTCTTGAGGCCTCAGTTGGTTGCAGCTGGGTTGATTATGCAGAAGTCCTGGTCATAAGGCAGACTATCTGACATGTTTTGATTATTAAGCTACTTAACTTAATACTGTTGCTCTTTTCAATCACAAAGATCAAGTTTTATGGCATTCTCTTGTTTGGTTTAAGGTACATATTCCTAAACATTCCTTTATTTCTTAGGTTGCTTTTTATGGAAGGTTGAAGACTAGACACAAACTTGTGCAATGGGGAGTTACTAGTGATGCTTTGTGTTTTTTGTGGAGAGTCTGTAGAAACTGAAGGACATCTATTTTTTCGATATGAGTTTGCTTAGCAAGTTGGAAAGGCCTGCTCATTAAGTTAGGCTATAATAGAGATTATTCTTCTACTTGGGAGAGGAATGCCAAAATTTTTACTGCTAAAAGTTATTCTTGTGATTCTGTATTACTCAGGATATCAGACTCAAAGCTTTCTGATGAAGGCCATGCTGTTATTGATACTCCTCAGAATAGGGCTTTCTTATAGAACTGAAATGTACAGGGTAATTTTGTTGTCCATAAAGAGATTGCTTGCAGTTGGTTGCACCCTCGGATTAATGAAGTTATGATTAATTCTCATGGTTCAAAGAAGGAGTTTTCTGCTGGTTTTGGAGCCACTCCTAGAGACCATAAAAGGGAGGCATTGGATGCAGCTTATGGAGGTTCTCATCCTATTTCTGTTCTTGCTCATGAGCTCCAAGGAGTTGAGCTTGGATTAAATTTGGCTTATAGAAAAGGTTTTAAATTTGTTTCTGTGGGGGCTGATTCCATGGTTGCTATTATTCTTCTTACCAGCAAAGACCCTAAGCCTCCATGGTTATTCTGATAGATCTGGAGAAGAATCAGTGTCCTGTTACAATTTTTTGATAAAGTCAGGTTTGTTCATTGTTATAGGGAGACAAACCAGGCTGCTGATTTGTTGGCAGGATTACATCCTGCTAGAAGACACATTGATTTGAAGCCTGAGGATTTTATGCTGGAGATGAGAGAAATTGTAAAGAATGATAAGGAGGGAAAAGTGTATCACAGAGCTTAGCTCTTAGTTTTGGTGGGTGCAGGCTTGTTGTCTGCCTGTTTTTTGGTTGTGTTTTTCTGGTTTTTTTTTTTTTTTTTGTGGTTGAGGTTTCTTTAACCTCACGGAATGAATCAAAACAAAAGAAAGAAAAAAACAACTAGACCTGCACTTTGGTGTAGTATATACAAACTTTTCAGCCTCAGAAAGAAAAAAACTTTAGTGTAGTATGGCAGAGAAGATTTTCTGATTACAGAAATCTGCACAGTAGCAGGGACGGACCCAGGAATTTTGGTTGGATAGGGCTTAACTTATGCAATTTTTTTTTTCAAAAAATCAAATGATAGACAAATTTGAGTCTTGAATTTGAATACCACTGGCAGGTAGAAGAAAAACAAACAAAGTGGTTAAAATTTAATTCCGAAAAAACCCATTATTCCACCGATTTGGTCGGTTCTTATTCATGTTTATATTCGTCAAATCCTTCTCTTTCTGTTGTCAAATTTCTCTTTCTGTTGTCAAATTTCTCAGTGTTGGACTTGTATAACATGTTTTTGTTTCTTTCTATTCTTTTTTTCTATTTTAAACCCAATATAACCTTGAACTTTCATTAATGAAAAGGTTTTTTGTTATCAGAAAAAAGAAAAAAAAAAAAAAAAAAATCCTTGAAGAGGGGGTATTGAGGTGCCACAAACTTGTCTGTTTTGTCCTGATCTGATTTCTCTTTTATTTGTTCCGAGTTCAATCAAAAGATGAAGTCCAGTTAATTTGGCCCCTTCTCAGACAACAAAAAACACACTATAAAACAAATCAAAACCTGTAAGAGCCCTTTCTTTTACAAGGATAAGAACTGTTATATTAACAATAAAACCAAAGACAAAATGAATAAAACTAGAGACCTTATTAATGAAGGAGGTAAAATAAACATGAACAAAATAAAGAAAGCAAACCTAGCAGACAAACAAATGTTGCTTCAGTAGGATAGAAAAAAAGCCAAACTTGTTGCTACTAAGAAAAACAAACACCTAAATTAAATCGACCATAAAAGGTTGCACTAACAATGTAAGAATATATATTTGGCTCTATAGATCTTGGAAGCGTTTTAAACATGAGCAGTTCCTTGTGTAAACTTCGGATCCTCGCAACTGCAGTGTCCATCAGGTCCAATTCCAAAACCTTTAGATCTGCAAACACATTCTCAAGTAGTGAGGATTAACCAAGCATATTATGCCTACCAGGTTGCTAGTACATGGATTTCAGTTTCACATCAAACTAGCAAGACTTTCCATGTACTACCAGGTTGCTAGTACATGGAAAGTATGAACATTTTCTTGGAAAAGAATTAACCGAACTAACTGTTCAAAACCAACATATAACACTTTCCCAACTCTTGATAACTAGTTAAACACACTGATTTATTTATACTATATCATATAAAGCTGCAGAAAAACAAAAGTGGAACAGAATGAAATTAAACCAAAGCAAAACCTTAAAACCCAGTTTGAGAAGCCAAGCAAGCAGTTGGCATAGCTGAAATGGATAATGTTAGTTCAGTTAACCAACATTTTCTTGTTACACCTGAACAAAGGCAGACAAAAGAAGTTCTCAGTGAATATTAACATGTAACTAGATTCTTAGTCGCATATAAGTTTATACAAAAGAAGTTTATATTAACATGTAACTAGATTCTTAGTCGCATATAAGTTTATACAAAAGAAGTTCTAAGTGAATATTAACATGTGACTAGCTCCCTAAAGAGTATGGTTAATGAAGCATACAATACATATGAAACACTCTAGTAGGGATTTACATTGAAGATGGACTTTATATATACTGCAAGACCCCAAGTAGAGCAAAATTGTGTGTCAAAACATGAAGCACATACAATTGCAAATCATCTAAAATAAAAGAAGGAATAACTTGAAGCCAGGTAAATAGAGGAGATAAAGAGCGTCATCATACATAAGTAAGATTACTAGAACTTGGAATTACACAAGAAAAGAAAGATTTGTTGTCAGTACATGATATGAAACAAACTGAACCATATACATATATGAATCCACCCCATTTTTGGTACAGTTAATGATGCGACAAACCTCCGGCCCTATCCCAAAATGGTCACTCTTTCTAGTCTGTACTGTTAAGTATACAACGCCTTGATATGTTCTCAGTTAACACAACATTGCTTTGCTTTATAATGTCCAATACTCCCATGTTCATGATAGACTATATATGTTACAGAATTCGGAAGTATGAGCAGCAGATTAAAAACAAGATTCAAAGTGAGATGCATCTGACATTAATCTACTCAGAGTTTTCTGGCCTGATATACAGGCAGAGAAAATTGCAGTTCTTGTCTTTATGGCATGCTTTCAAGATAACCTAACTAAAATATATAGTGCTATGTTAGAATTTACGGACTGTCGGACCAACTTTGAGCCTTGACCCCTTTTTGAGCCCAACTACATAGTACCAGTATTATCCCCATTTAACCCCTTTTTGAGCCCAACTACATAGTACCAATATTATCCCCATTTAACCCCTTTAGGTACATATATGGAGTTTTTATCCTAAAAAGCCTCGATACTATGTAAGGAGAAAGTCTAACTTATTAATTTTCTTATTGTTAGCTATACAGAATCACCACATTGAGCTGGCATTCTAATCTGTCAGTTATAGTGCCACGTCAGTATTACACGTAGGACACTGTATACACATGTAATTCTAAGTGTATAAATAAGGGTGTACAGTTTGTATTTCAAAAGTACAATCAATAACAATCTTTCACTTTCTCTCTCATATTTCATTATGGTATCAGAGCAAGAAAATTTCTTGGGAAAATTCTAGAAAGAAATTAATTTTCTTCATAGATAGAAGAATCTTTTCAAACAATTGTTCTTTAATGAATTCATATTCTTGAAACAATAAACTTCTTCATCGATTAGCTAAATTCTCATAAATCTAATACAGAAATTCATCAAGTTTTCTCTTTTTGAAAACAATCGACATCAAGAATCGAGGCATCAGTAATTTTCTCAGAAAACGTGGGAAGAAATTAAACAATTCTAGATCTACTCGTTCTTGATTGAAGCAGCATCGAAAAATTAATTGTACTATTCTAGATCTACTAGTTCTTTCTTGAAAATCAAACAATTAATTGATTCAACAGCATTGAATCAGTTCTTGGATATCCACAATTGTCAATATTCAACCTTTAACTTTTGTCAGTGAAGAAATCAAAAGAATGGCCGACAGTGCATCAGTGGCGTGGTATACGCGTCAGTAATACTTTAATGCACACAGTAATTGAAGACGCGTGATAGCAGAAAGTAAAGACGCGTCAGGGAAGTTTTCTTTTTAATTTCTCTCTCTGTTCAGTTCTTGATATTTCTCTACTTCCATTTTTCAAAAGTCTTACTGTTCTTGTTCTTTCTCTGATCATTCTTATAAGCAATTTTTTCTGGTTTTCTAATATTAAGAAGAGGATTTGTTTAATCGAATCTTAATAGTCTTAAACCAGAAATACTTGTTTGTAGTACTGTTTGATCAAATTAGTAAGTCTTCTTTCTTCTACATGTTCAAGAACAAATCAAAGTATATCTTCTGATCTTATTCTCTGTTTTACAAATATTCTAATACTTAGTATTTCGTTGAATTATAAATCTCTAGAGTCTTATGAATGAAACATTTCCAACTTCATCTTTCTCTACTGCCTCAAATTCAATGGAAAATCCTATTTCAGTTTCTTTTTCTAAAGTACTCTTGAATGTTCTCACTAGTTTTGTTCAAATAAAACTTAAGGAAGAAAACTATATCACATGGAAAAACCTGATGAATCCTGTGATTCAAAAATTTAAGAACAGAAAGTTTCTAGATGGATCCTACCCTTGTCCTCAACAATTCACAAGTCCAAGAAATCAACAAAATGGAGTTGAAAATCAACTGTACACAGATTGGTTGGATGAGGATTCAACAATCATTATGTGGATTAATTCTACAATATCTGAGTCTGTAATTCCATACTTTTCTAGATCTCAGTCATCTGCTGAATTATGGAAGAACATAGAAAATCGTTTTGGCAGAGCCTCCTCTACTCACTCCATTCAACTGAGGACAAAAGTTCTTTCCATAAAGCAAGGTAACAAAACTATCTCATCATTGATAAGTGAAATAAAATTTCTATCTGATCAACTAGCTTCTGCTGGAGAACTTGTGTCTGACAAGGAATTGGTTGTGATAACCCGAAAATCTCTGAATGATGAATATTTTCCTTTTGCAACTTCAATGAGACATATGAATCCACCTGTAACGTGTATAGAATTACACAACAATCTACTCAGTGAAGAGTCCGTCATTCAGGAGAGACAACAAGCACAATAGGAGGAACAATCTGCAAAGGCATTTCTTGCTAATACTGGAAGAGGTTATTCAAGAAACAATTACTCAAACACAAGGGGATATTCAAGGAACTACAATCGTAGTCAGTATAATGGTTCTAGGTTTCAAAATCATGCTTACTTTCCTATATCAAACTATGGCAGGGGAAATTCATCCAGAAACAGATCTGTATGTCAAATTTGCAACTTAGCAGGACATATTGCTACCACATGCTCCCAAAGACAATCTTATAACTATCAAGGCAGAACACCACCTTCTAATATAAAAGCCATGTTTACTACAACAGATAGATTTGCTGATGAAGAATGGATAGCAGATAGTGGAGAAAATCGACATATTGCTTCTGATAAAAATACTCATCAACACTCAGAAACTTATAAAGGACCAGAAACAATTCAAACTGCAAATGGTGCAGGTATGCTTATAACACATAGTGGTAACTCAACTAAATTTGCTAATACATATTCTTTTGGTGTAAATGATGTTCTAGTGGTGCCTGAGGCTTATCATAATCTCCTTTCCATTCACAAGTTCACAACTGATAATAACGTATCTTTGACACTGGATTCAGCTGGTTTTACTGTAAAGGATCAGAACTCTGGGATGGTGCTTTTCCGAGGGCCTCATAGGAATGGTCTATATCCAATCAAATTTGGGACATCTTCTAATTCAGCTATTGCTCTATCTTCAACAACAAATGATAGTCTCCTGCTTCATAGAAGATTTGGTCATCCGTCTTTCCAGACGATGCAAAGGTTATGCTCACTATTACATCTGTCCAACATTCTTTCAAAACCTCTTACCTTTAATGAATGTAAACTCTGTAGATCAAAGAAACTACCATTTAGAATGTCAAATTCAATAAAACCACTAGAACTTCTTCATATAGATCTATGGGGGCCATGTCATGTATCTTCAGTTTCTGGAAGTCTATACTATGCAAATATAGTAGATGAATACACAAAATTTTGTTGGTTGATTCCATTGTCAAATAAAGCTGAATTCAAACATGCTTTTGTTACACTAGTTACTAAGCTAGAAAACATGTTATCTACTGCTGTAATTGCAATAAGGACAGATAATGGAGGAGAAGTCATAAATACATTCTTGCATCACTTTCTCTCTCATATTTCGTTACTTATGAAACTCCATTTATTTTATGTGAGACTATTCCTAACTATCCTATTTGTGTTTCGTCGAGCCACACACTAACATACCATACATGTAATGTGAAGCACAAGTATTCTACAACCCTCTGCTTCGAAAGTATAACCTTCCTATTATCTTCAATTTTAATCACCCATTTTCGTTTCTTTCTACATTACCTGATTAATCAAATTAAAATTTGATCAGAAATTAGAAAACAATTAATCAATTATAAGTGCCGTAAAGATTTACTTAATTCTATTTTATTCCTGTTGGGTGATCCATATATAAAAAATTTCGATAGTTTTTTTCTTCCGTATATGCAGTTAGTCTTTCCCCTTACCAAAACTTTTTTTTTATTAAAAAATATTGAAGACCAGAAGTGTTAAAAAGAAACGAAGGGCCACATACTCCAAGTATGTGGCCTGACTACAGGGGATGGGTTAAAACCTAGCACTAGCATCAGTAAGGACTGGCCCATCGGCCCGACAAAGTTAATGGTCCGTATTAGAGGTGTAAATTAGGACGTGTCAGTCCAGCTCATCCTAGCCCACACGTGAATTATCTTAGTACGGCAGTTTCATGTGCTGTGATGGACCAGACTAATCGGCCCAGTGACATGGCACAACACACACAACACGTTAAGAAACACGTCATAACATTTATAAAACATTACACGGTACGACATAATACGATATATTTTATGTATTTATAAAAGAGTATTTTTTAACTAATTTTTAATATTTTATCTTTATTATGTCGTGTTATTTATATAACGACACTTATAATATCTAAATATCAAGAAAATTATAATTTTAAAAAATATAAAATAAATATACCATACACAACACAACAAGACCTCAAGCACCGTATAACACAGCACGATACATCTTTATCTCTGGCACGACATAACACGATGTGTTCGTTTTTAAATGGATTGTGTTGTGTTGAGACGACAAGTTTTACACCTCTAGTCCGTGTTACCGGGCATGGCGTGTTTGATCCCCGTAAATTTGGGTGATGGTGATTCCATTCAGCAAAACAAAAGAACAGAACAGAAGTATTAAGAATACATATCAGGATCAGGCTAGGACTATATAACTGAAGGGAAACAATAAAGAATTACCTTCTGTGCCTATAAATACCCTACACTGATCGTGCAATAGTTTAGAAGAAGTAAAAAATAAAGAAATTCATCTCTCGTTATATATTGAAACTAGAGCATATATGATGAAGAAAACAAAAACAATGCCGAGTCTTTCTGAAGATATAATCATGGTTATACTTTCGATGTTACCATTAAAATCGATCTCACGATTTAGGTGCGCATGCAAACTCTGGTTGGAACTATTTGTCAACCCTGATTTTACCAAGATGCATCTGAACCATGCTATTCAACAAAACAAGTTTAATGTCCTTCCTAAATCACATGCTTACAAAAGACCAGCAACACACTATCACATAGATTTTGATGCAACCTCATCGTCGTGCAGTGATAATACGACCATAAAAATTGATATTCCATGGAGGGATAAAAACCCTAATAGGATATTGATCGGTTCTTCTAATGGTTTACTATCCGTTGATTTATACTATACTTGTGTATCTGGGGATGGGATTTTATTGTGGAACCCGTCTACTCAAGAATATAAGAAAATACCTAAACCACCACTTCCAGATAAGCAATTGGGATGCCATATTGTTCATGGGTTTGGTTATGATCAGAAGATTGATGATTACAAGTTCATAAGATACTGATTCCGAAGTTGACATTGGGCTCAAATTTTGGGAAAAGAAATGAAAACATTCCTTGTAATGTATTTGCCTCTAGTATAGTGTCTACAAAGACTTCAAATGGAGCTCTTCATTGGTTAGCAACAAAAGGTATTATGGATAAAACAACAACCACACAGGTTCTAGTTTCTTTCGATATAACAGAAGAGGTAACCAAAGAGATCCAAATGGATGATAGTTCCCAGTCTATGAAATAAAAAACTACCTACTATCACGTTGGTGAATTGCCAAGTAGTTTTTCAATCTCTTTACAAAGGTTATCATGTCTGTGATAGGTGCATAATTCACACATATAAATTAGTTTTTCCTGACCCTTATGTGCTATATTTGAGTGAATTATTAGGTATTTTGATTACTTTCGAAGTTTAGTCGCCTTTTCAGGTTACAGTTCAGAAACCCGCAGAATGGAGCATAAGAGCTAGAATCACCGAGGAGCCAGTGAAACTCTGCTTAAAATAGGCCTTTCACATACCAAAGTGTAGGGAATTGAATTACAAAGCAAATGGTGAAAGAATTAAGTCATTCTGATCAAAATTGAGGAAGATATGGGCAAAGCCCCGAAGTGGCTTATTTGGCCTACGCTGCCAGCGGCCAGGCGCAAGTGCGGCTGAAGCATGTTGCGGTAATGTGCTAAGTCATGATTTGAAGGGATAGAATGGTTTGATGGGCTAGTGGATAGCCTTGGTGGGTTACTAGCTATGTTTTGGACATCATATGGGTTTAGGAAAGGATTTGGAGCTGATATACCTTGTTGGAGTGAAATATGGATACTTAGCACATTTCCTAGTTCTACTAGGATTGGCTAAGTGGCTAACTCGAATTCCACATGAAGAAATTAGGCCTTTCTCGTGGGAAGCCTATTGTAGGGGTAGATATAACATATAATGAAGTTCCAATGGTTTATTGGAGGTCGGGTTCATCATCAAAGGCTCTAGCAACCAAGTTAGCCACAAGTTGGCTACGTAAGGAGAGTTTGAGACAAACTAGGATTCCAAAGGCTGTTCACGCAAGGATTTTAGGGATTAAAGGACATATAAATACCAAAGTATCCAGGAGTTTTAGAGAGGATATACACGGTGAAACACAGCAGCAACAAGAGGAAGAAGACAGCAAGGGAAAAGGGGCGCTGACCACTTTTCATACAGGCGATTCTGCTCAATCGTTCATCGTAATTCTTTCGGGTTTGATTTAATTTATCTCTTGATTGTTTTCCATGGGTTTTGAGAAACCCATGATGAGCTAAACCCTTCTATATTGGTTAGGGATGTAATCTAATGTTTGAAGACATGTTTATCAATTGAATGGCGCATATTCCATGATTTCATGCTGTTTTTAATATCGTTCATGTTCTACTGCGTATAAATACATATGATTGATTGCTGATTTATTTGAGTTCGAAATTAGATAAATAAGCATTGACATCTATTGCTAGACTGGAGTTCTGAGAGTCGATTCTGTCGAGGGACTCCGGACACAAGTAGCATAGCATATTTGTTAACAATACTTAAAATTGCCATACACATATGTGTAGAAGCTTGACCTAGGCTAAATCCTGTGGAGGTACTCACTTGGGTTGTTTAGATTAACCTCAACTCACAAAGACCATATCTATCATTGGGTTAAACTCGAGTGGAGGTACTCACTCTAGTTATCCAGTGCTAAGAATTCAAAGGGTGGAGGTACTCATTCTTTGATGATATTAGGAGTTTTGCCGAAGTAGACGAGATAACTGGCTACTTTAGGGTTCTTGGTATTACTAATGCATGATTGATTGGGTATGCTTTGATTGATAACATGTTGGATGACTGAAGATGAAACCTCTAACCAATGCTTTCTCTCTTATTTCACAACCTTAATCACTTGCGTTTTTACTTATTTGCTTTAGTTTAATTTAGCTTAAAACACGATTAAAACCCCCTTTGCTACTTACTTACGTGACTGAAAATACACATATATTGCTGTCTCCTTGTGGGAACGAACTTGTTCTTACTCCTATACTTCATTATATTTTTAGAGAATAAGAACTCGATTATTTTGGTTGATTTCGACACGACCAGTTGATAGACACATTTTAGTGTCTAAATTGCACCTTAATTTCTAGTAAGTTAGTATTCGATTTTATGTCTATTACGTGTTTTTATGCTTTTGTAGGTACACTAGAAGAATAAAGATTTGTGGAAAAATTGGCTCAAAAAGTGTTCAAAGCACCCGGGAAAATGGATCAAGGCACCCACACTTTGGATTGGGGCACCCTTGGATCGGGATGAACTGGATCGGGCCAACTCAGCGGGTCAACTCGGCCCAGTCAACTCGGTCAAAGTCAGTTGACCGAGTCAAACCATCATCGGGAAAGTCCTGTTTCAAACAGGAAAGGATTTGGTTGCTGATTTGGAGTTGTTTTCGTAAATTGAAGGTGACCCATTGCGATTAGAGTTCAAAGCAATAGAAAGACATCAAGAAATCCCGGAAAATCAGCTCGGGAAACCCAATTTTGGCCGGAATCAGGACTCGGTTCCTGTTTGGATTTGGATTGAAGAATTGGAGTGATTCGAGAGAGTTCTATTAGGTTTAGAACTCTCTCTAGGGTTTGTGAAGTCTATAAATACGAAGTGAAGCCAAGAAAATCAAGTACAAAAGCCTAGAGATCGATTCAGAGAAATTCCGGTGGAGTTCCGGCGCCGCCGGTCACCTGCTGGTGCATCGCCGGCACTGTTCTTCACCCACCATCGCTGAAGAAGACGACTCAGTAACATTTATAAGTGTTGCTGTTCCACTGTTACAACTCTGCTCCTGTTGCCTTAGATTTTGAACGTTTTTGTTGCTTAAAGCTCTTTGTAACAGCTGAACCCTGTTCTGTGACACTTATATACGTATCTGTTCAGCTGTTGCACTATTCTTTAACCTTGTAATCAATATTTTGAGCAATGAAATCAACTTTTGAGCAAGTTTTCTTCACCATGGGATAAGTTTATTTACTGGGATGATGGATAAGGTATTTTTCTCAATTTTATGTGATTTAATTATTTTCTAATAATTATTTATAATTCTTTTGTTATTAGAATTGCATAGTTTTAAATAGTAAAAACGGTTTTCTTTCAACAGTTGTGCTTTTGCTTGATGGATTATGCTTAGTTAATTAATTTTGATAGTCCATGCTTGTGATTTACCTCTGTTTGTTAGCATAACAAAACCAATTTTGGCAATTTTTTGTGCTTCAATTAATTTAAAAAGAATTATCTGATTAATCACATAGGTTGTTAGAATTACCTGATTCCTGATTCCTGGTATTTTTAAAATTATTCAAAAATCATCTTTAGGTTATTTAGTCTTTTTCTTACTCCTGAAATTTTCTAGAGTTAATTAGAATCATTATTTTCTAAAATCATTACCTTCACAAGTTCGAGAATCGAACCTCTTTTTACCATTATATAAAATTACATCACCAGTCTGCACTAAGTTCCCCAGCGTTGTAAAAGCCAAAACACCAAATCCATATGCATGAGTTAAACATTTGTCGAGGTATTTATTACGTTTGCGGGAGATGGTATGACCTGGTATGAAGTACAGAATCCACCACCAGTGAAGGGGGAAACACCTGTGACATCGAAATAAACATCCTTTCCGTTTTCCCAATTATAGACTAGAATATCAACGGGCCTCAAAGTATTATCTTTGTCTGAAAGAAATCTCAGAGCTGCTTCTTTTCCAAATTTGAGTCAAACATCACTTGTACAATATAAAGCGTGGTCCCCAAAGACTTCCATCTTTGAAAAGTGGTATACCAAAACGATAAGCAAAGCACTGAGCAGAACTGCCTGAGCCCCATACATTGGTTGAGCCCATTGATTGGAACAACCATGAGGAAGTCTTGGGCATGATCAATTTTGTTACATGACCAAAGAGTTGAATCACGGCAAGACAAGATGAATCGGTTGGGTATTTCCTTCATAACCGAGTCGAAGTATACGACTGCCAAAGAGCGTATAGGATGAGGACAGTGTCAGGATGCTAAAGTTGCCAAAAGATAAAAAGCCATAACAGGTAGCCAAATATAGCTAAAAGGAAATTTGAAGTTCGTTTGAAGTTAAACGCATATATTCAGTGCGCCTGAAATGTGGACGCAATTGTTAAGTGCGTCTGAGTACGAGAAGTGGTCATTAAGTCCGTATGATTGAAAAAATGATAATCTTATCTTGTAATAATTATTTAAAATAAATTAAACGATTAATATTTTATCACATAAGATATTATAAGAGTTAACACCTATATTATTGGAGATAGATTATTAGTTTTGAGGTCCTATATTTACTACATGTATGAACTTTACTAAATAAGGGTCTTAATTAGACTACCACATAAGGTTTTTTTATATTGGAGATAACCTAAGTGGAAATGATGTTGAAGAATAGTGGACAACTACTTTTTACGGGACGAAGGGAGTATAGTGGTAATGATCATAAAATTATTCTATAAATTTTTCTTTGAAAGCTTTAGTCATGTGTGGGTAGAAAATCACCTCATCACGTGGAAGCATCGCAAGGAACAAATACGAAAGAGAAAGCTTCTTGATAAACGCTGAATACCTTTTCAAGCAATATTTTTCTCATTTTCAAAATATCCCCCCAGTTTAAAAGATCAAGACATGTGGAATGAACTAACAAGAGAACATTCAAATTTGAATTGGGTAGTTGAGCATTTAATACACGAACAGAACGGTCAGATCGACAGTCTGTAACCTGTCAGGACAGGTGGCGAGCTACAATTTGATGAGGAACAGAGTGACAACGACAACTTCAACGAGGATTGCTTGACGAGTTGACCGACAAGGTGAATACCAGCGTGTTAGGATATATGGACTGTTGGATCCACTCCGGGCTCGACCACATAGTACCGATATTATTCCCGCTTGACCACCTTTGGGCTCAGGTGTGGGGTTTTATCCTAAAAGGTCTCGGTACTATGTAAGAAGAGAGTCTATCTTATTAATCTCTATATGGAACTTCGTTTATTCCATGTGGGATTATTCCTAGCTATCCTATATGTGTTTCATCGAGCCACACACACTAACAATCTCCACCTTGGAGAGATTAAACCACCTCACCAACCCAATCATACTCCACCGTACAATTATCATACGTATGATGCTACTCGTCGAGTATGATTAGTGTAACTAATCGTCTTGGAACCTTACTCTACCTGAGTTAATGAGAAGGCTAGCACTAACTCCACCTTGAACATTTTCTTGCCCACCTTGAGCCTTGCTCCGCTTGAGTTAGCGAGGGTGCACGATCTAACTCCACCTTTTATCTCGTAACAATGTAGGTATGGTTTAGGTTGTCGAGGGTCGGTAGGCCCTCGTTCAATGCTTTCTACAAGAAAATTTGTATAGTTGGTGGACACAGTTGTGCCCAAAGGAACTTAATTGTTTATAGTGGATTTCGATGCAATTGATTCAATGTTCTATTGAGACATTTGAGTCCAGTTGTTGAGGTGTATGAAGTGTTTTAGAAATAGTGGTAAAAGATTTGATACTCAGACTTGTAAAGATTTGATTTTTAAACTTAATTTTTAATATTAAAAATAAAGAAGATTAAAGTAGAATTGATTTCAGATTATGAAAAAAACTGAGACTAAAGATTCCACCATTAGTCAATTTTTCAAGTGATTTAGCATTAACAATTATTTTGCAACTCATACATTCAACTGATTCTAAATATTATCAAAGTTAGATTTTCAAAATAATAGTTGTAAATAAAAGTATGAAACATCAAGAGCTCTAAACTAAGCATGACCGATCAAAAGGAAACACAACTAAGTGATAAAAATTATTATTTGAAATTTGATTTAAAGCAAATAATTATCAAAGAACTGCAAAAAATTAATAGAAGAAAAATATACCACTTTATATTTGGAAAAATGGCTTCCTCCATCGCCTCGGAAATAGAGTCTGGCTCCTTATGTTATAAATACCCTCAAGATGTGTATTCATGGCTCAAAAATTGTTTACAAAGATGAAAAGAGTGAAATTTATGTAACAGAGAGTTTGCAACGGTGTAGTGGCGTTACAGACAACTATTTCCACTGGTACAGAAAAATGCTTCCGTTGAAGATAAATGTTACTGTTCTGAAGATATCCTTTGCAGATGGGTTGAAGAAACTGTTGTAAATGAAGATAAACGTTGCAAAGACGAAGATAAACGTTGTTGTTCATTTGAAGAAATCATCGCCTATTGTTGTTCTTCCCTACAGCAGCAACACTATTTTTTTCTTCCCTTTTTTTTCGATTCAAGCTCCCCCTCTTTTTTACTCGATATTTTTGCTTTATATAGGCTCTACAAACCCTAACTAGCTTTCCTGGATCGATACGGACTCAAAATCTAATCCAAAAGCAACTCAAATTCTTGTTAATCCGAATCAGAGAATATATTTTTTTCCGGTTACAACTTCGACTTCCCACCAACTTTTACGGCTTTGAACTCTATTCAAGCGTAAAGAATATTTCTTCCCGCCATTTTCTCTTTTCAAACAAAGAAGAAAGGGTGCCCCTATCCAAGCTACAGGTGCCTTTATCACTTTTTTTGGTGCCTTTAGTAATTTCTCTAGGTGTCTTTAATAACTTTTTAAGCCAATTTTTTTCCGTAAATTTTTATTTTCTAAAAATACCTATAAAGACATAAAAACCCATGATAAGTACAAAATCGAGCATTAGTAATATAAAGAATTGAGCACAATGTAGACACAAAAATGTGTCTATCAGTCATCAAATTTAATTCATTCATGTGGGAATCTGGACCTTAGAACTTGAATAACAACCTTTAAAATAGCTTAGGATTGATAATTGGGTATGTTGCGGATTTCCTGCAGCTACAAGTCAATCAAACTTAGTTTTTAAAAAAATCTAAAACGGCTTTAGGGAATATAAAAGTTAAGGGTCATGAAATCTGTGAAAAAAATGATGATTGTATAATGCATAAATACCTATGAAAAAGATTCTTCATGCTTGCATACATGGATATCATCCCAGATTTATACACTATCTGATCTATCAAATTCCTTAAGAGTGCGTTCTATTGTCTAGTACAGTAACTGATGCAGATGAGCAGGCTATAGCCTATTTGGAGGCTAAAGACCCGAGTGTCATAATTTAGCTCAAAAAGGGTCTATTTTGATTGGAAACAGGCCAATGATCAAGACACGACATGACTTCGTCTCATTGAAGTTCGTGCTGAAGAATGTATCCAACAATTGCAACAGGTTCACAAGTTGGCTGAAGAACAGTTGCTTCGAGCTAATGGGATGTATAAGGAGGCGGCAGATAAGAAACGCAGAGTTGTGTGGATTAAGCAATAGGATATTTTGTGTGGGAAATATTGACAAAGGATCGTTTTCCAGTTGGTGAGTATAACAAACTGAAGGGGCGCAAGATTGGTCCCTTGGAAATTGTCGTGAAAATTAATCCTAATGCCTACAAGTTAAAGCTTCCAAGTCACATCCGGACTTATGATGTTTTTAATGTCAAACACTTGCTGCCATATAATGGTGATAATTTTGATGATGACCAAGAAAATTCAAGGGAGAATTTCTCTCAACCCCAGGAGAATGATGCAGATGAGCAGGCTATAGCCTATTTAGAGGCTAAAGACCCGAATGTCGTAATTTAGCTTAAGAAAGGTCCATTTTCATTGGAAACGAGCAAACGTTCAAGACATGACACGATTTCGTCTCATGGTCTTCAGATTTTAGCCAAATTCCATAGGTTAGGGCTTCAAACTGGCGTTTTTACTATTTTAGGAAAGTTTTTGTTTTGTTAATAACTTCTTAGGAGTCCGTTTGGGTCACCGTTTGCGTAAAATAGTTTTATTTTATGAGTATTTTCATTATTTTTGGTCGACCAAAATTTTCCAAAAATAACAAATTAGGGTTTGAGTCGGTTTTGGGTTTTTTCATCCTTTCTTGATTAGCAAGTTAGGGTTTTTCCCCAAGTCTATAAAAGAGTCCTCCATATATTGTTTTAAGCAGTTGAATTTGATTAATAAGAATTACTTTCTTAAACTTGTTCAAGTTTAATCGATTATTATTTAAAGTCGAAAACCGAAGTAATTATCGTTGTTCATAATCGATACTCCTAGGAATATTTGAAATCTGAATAAAATATCTCTTTTTTTCGATTCTTTATTATCCGATACATCAGTAACACACCCCCTTTCATCAATTGTGCGGGCAAGAGATAGGAAGATCGATTCCTAGTAGGAAGGGTTGGATCCAATATTTTCTCCTTTCTTCAAATTTGATAAGAATCATGTTACTGGGATGACGATTGGATTAACAGTGGGGTTGGTATAACTAGCTGGTTTATTCGGGGTATAAGCCCAGTTACGTCGAATAAAAAAAGTATTTCTAATATGATAAACATACCACACGTTGAATCCCACGATATGTAACGAGTGACACAAAAAGATAGGGCCTATCCTAAACCCATCCCCTATTAGATCACATATCGGGTAAGGGACCCATCCCTTTGTTTCACTCAATACACACCATGGGATTCAATCCGCCGTGTGGAGCGGGACTGAAAAAATTCATTAGTAGTGGCTGTGGGGCCTAAGTTCCAAAATTTATGCACAACAACCACAAATAAGATTTGGTTTTCAGATTTTTATTTAGACTTTCAAACTCTTTGGTAGTCTTTTTTATTTATTTTCTTGTTCAACAACTTAGTTAGACACAAGTAGTCGAAGAAATGAAGTCTTTTCTGAAATGGAAAACGACCCTTGTTAACCAAATTTATTCTTTCTACCATATTTGGAGAAAAAAAAAATCTTCATTCTGTCTTTTTTTTGGTGGAATATGCGGTTTTCAGTTCGCTTGGGACCCTAATCTTTCAGTAATTCATATATTTCTTCATTTGCTTTTCAAGCAACGTAAAAACCGGGGAAGTCTGAAAGATTTTTGTATAAATATCCTGCTTGTGGAGAAGCCCGCAAGACCACGGCAGTATTATTTTGTCCCTATATGAAAAAGTCTTTTACAAAACCACAATAATGTTACTACATGTAGATTATAGAGTGTACCCAGTTGGAGGATTAAACTCATCCAAAAACTAAAACTGTCTAGAATTTTTAAAAATGTTGCCAGTACTAAAATTTGCTACTACTACTTTGCTAGTGGTGGCTTTACTTTTGGTCTCATTTTATAATGTTTTTGCTTCTAATTCTTCTTCTTCTTCTTCTTCAGAAACTCATAAAAAAATGTTACCTGTGGTAGTTGAAGAAGTGGAATCTCTTTTGAAATGGAAATCAACTCTTCTTAACCAAAGTGGCTCTTTCCTCCATTCTTGGAAGAAAAGCTCTACTGGTAGAGTAATAAGTCCATGCAGGTGGTATGGGATCACTTGTAACAAAGAGGGAAGCATCACAAGACTGAATATAACAGGTTTACTTTTGCAAGGTACTCTTCACAGTTTCAATTTCTCATCTTTCTCCAAACTCGTTAGCCTTGAATTGTATAAAAACAAACTCTTCGGATCCATTCCCCCTCAAATTGGTAGTCTTTCCAATTTGTCTTACCTCGATCTTTCTACAAATAAACTTTCCGGGTATATTCCAGTAGAGATAGGGTTCCTCAAAAATATGAGGTTGTTAGACATTTCTGAAAATCAAATTAGTGGTCCTGTCCCGAATTTTATATGTAACCTGAGCAACTTAGACACTTTATACCTTCATTATAATCAACTTTCTGGTACCATCCCTCAAGAAATCGGAATGCTAAAATTTCTTGTTTACCTAGAATTGTCGGCAAATAAACTTGTCGGTACAATCCCTACTTCTTTATGTAACCTGAGCAACTTAAACACTTTACATCTTTCTGAAAATCAACTCTCTGGTACAATCCCTACTTCTTTATGTAATCTGAGCAACCTACACAGGTTATATCTTTATGGAAATCAACTCTCTGGTACCATTCCTCGAGAAATCGGAATGTTAAAATCTCTTGCTGGCTTATGGTTGAACACAAATAACTTCACTGGCGTAATCCCTACTTCTATAAGTAATCTGAGCAACTTAGACACTTTATATCTTTATGACAATCAACTATCTGGTACCATTCCTCAAGATATCGGAAAGCTAAGGTCACTTAATGAACTTCATTTGTCCACAAACAATCTCAGTGGTCCAATTCCTATTTCATTGTGCAACTCCACTAACTTAACACAGCTACTTCTTTTTCAAAATCAACTCTCTGGTACCATTCCTCAAGATATCGGAAAGCTAAGGTCACTTAATGTACTTCAATTGTCCAGAAACAATCTCAGTGGTCCAGTTCCTACTTCTGTATGTAATCTAAGCAACGTATTCCTTTTCTATGCTTATGAAAATCAACTTTCTGGTAGCATCCCTCGAGAAATCGGAAGGCTAAAATCTCTTACCGACTTGGTATTGCATTATAACAACCTCGCTGGCCCGATCCCTAACTCGATATGTAACTTGAGCAAACTAAACAGACTTATCCTTGTTGGAAATCAACTTTCTGGTACAATTCCAAGAGAATTTGGAAGGCTAAGGTCTCTTACTGACGTAAGATTGTATGCTAATTATCTAGTTGGTTCAATCCCTACTTCTTTATGTAACTCGACGACTGGAATGTTACCCAACTTGGAGTATCTCGACTTATCAGACAATAAGCTTACTGGATCGATCCCTAAGCAACTTGGGGAGTGTTCAAAACTATTTTTTTTGAATTTGAGTAGAAACGGGTTGAATGAAAGCATTCCATCTCAGATTGGAACCTTAAATTCGTTATCAGTCTTGTTGGATCTTAGTCAAAATGAGCTCACTGGAAAGATACCGTCGGAGCTTGGAAATTTAAACAAACTGGAAAGTTTAAATTTGTCTCACAACAGGCTTTCTGGTTTAATCCCACCTTCATTTTATGGAATGGTTAGCTTGACCACTGTTGATATTTCATACAATGAGTTGAGTGGTCCGATTCCAAATATGAAGGCCTTTAAGGATGCTCCTTTTGATTCATTGAAGAATAACAGTGGTTTATGTGGGAAACACTCTGGAGGTTTTAACCCATGTAATTCCTCTGTTGTCATCGGAAGAAAAAAAACAAAACCAAGACTTCTGGTGATAATTCTAGTTCCTCTGGTTGGTTCATTGTTTCTTCTGTTCACATTTCATGCTATCTTCTTTCGCTCGCGAAAAAGAGTACTAGTAGGAAATCTCGAGCTGGCGGATCAACCTACAACTACAAACACCAGAAGAAATATATTCTCGGTACAAAATTACGATGGGAAACTGGTCTTTGACGAAATAATTGAAGCAACAGAAAATTTTGATACCAAATATTGCATTGGGGCTGGAGGATATGGAAGTGTCTACAAGGCAGAGATGTCGACAGGTCAGGTTGTTGCCGTGAAGAAGCTTCACTCATCAGATGAAGATTCTGAAATAGCTGATCTTAAATCTTTCGAAAGCGAGGTTCAAGCATTGACTGAAATCCGGCACAAAAACATCGTAAAACTCTTTGGTTTCTGCTCTAGTGTAGAGCGAAAAATCTCATTTTTGGTTTATGAGTTTGTAGAGAGGGGGAGTTTGAAAAAGATTTTATGCGATGGGGAACAAGCGGTAGAGTTCGACTGGATAAAAAGGATAGCATTCATCAAGGGAACGGCTAATGCACTTGCTTACATGCACCATGATTGCATACCAGCATTAGTTCATAGGGACATATCTAGCAACAATGTCTTGTTGGATTTCGAATATGAAGCTCGTGTTTCTGATTTTGGTACTGCAAGGATTTTGAAGCCAGATTCATCTAATTGGACATCACTTGCCGGAACATATGGGTATGTTGCTCCAGGTATGTAAAATTTACTGTAATGTCAAGTTCCATACTTATTGGTATCTACTAAGATTTTTTGAATGTGAATAAGTTTCACACCCCTTTCTGTTTCCTTCTTTGCTAATGAATGTTGTTACAGAACTTGCCTATACAATGAAGGTAACCGAGAAGTGTGATGTTTATAGCTTTGGAGTACTCGTGCTAGAAGTACTACATGGGAGGCACCCATCTGAGATCATTACATTACTCTATCCTGTGCTTCATGAATCTTTGTCATCATCTGCGACTTCGAGTAGTGTTTTGGGGCAAAATATAATGTTGAAAGACATCTTAGATGAGTGCATTGGAGCACCAACGGATGTTTTGAAGAAAGAGATAATGTACCTTGTGAAGGTTGGTCTCTCATGCTTACGTGGTGATCCACGTACCCGGCCAACAATGCAAGAAGTATCGGCAGAGATATCACTGTCATCTCAGGGTAGGCTATCTTTTGGGAAGCCCTTTGAAACTGTTACATTGGGAGACCTACTGATGGGGAATTCATAAGAATGATGTGCAACTACATCGTCTGCATATATTCATTTCACTTGTTTCTAGCTTCTTTAATTATTCAGATCAGAATATATTGTATTTCTTTCAATCAAAATAAACTACTTTGTTCTTGTTTCAAATAATTTTAAAAAGAAGTCAATACCGTACAAGAACTGTGTTACGAGCCTAAGCGCATGGTATCATATAATTTGAAATCTCATTTCTTATTTGCTTAAAGAGATAATTTAGGATCAGAGGAGTTTAGTTGTGTTTGAAAACATTGTGTGAAAAATAAGAGGTTATCTTCTTTCAAGCCTAATTATATTGCTAGGGGGTAATTAGATCATCTAATTTTAAAGTGTCAACTAGATACCTCTTATAATTTTATAGTTCAAATTTGATTGGTAGAAATTATAAGTTATTAGAGAAATATTTCCATTTTTGAGTTTTTACTTTGTTCAGAGGGTAAAAAAATTCAACTTGGTTGATTGGTTATTATTTTATTTATGTAATTGTGTTTGTTTCCGTAACTTCCATAATTTATCACATGTTAAAAAATTTATCTTTCAATAAGCTCCATATGTATGGAAATTGGGTTATTGACGACTGTGGTAGCTATTCTTTTGGAAAAATGTGGCCAACATTATAGCATACCATGCACGAGTACCTATTAGATGTGGTTTGTATCTACCTAGGTAACCAGTCAATTCTAATGGCTTATGGGGCTGTATGTACTGTATAAGCAATATTTGATATTGCTGTTTGTTAGACCATAGTAATTCATGTCTATAAGAGAGTGGATAATTTTTTTATTTTTTTTGAAACTAATAAGGTCAAGTACTATGGTGAGGACTATAGCTTAACTATAGCTTAACTATAGCTAAGTCATAGAGTGCGTGAGAAAGTACCACTATGAGGCTTGATTATGTCTTGGTTTACGTAGACTACCTAGTATCCGTCAGAATAGTACGAGATGGATACCTGTCTAAGTCAACTGGTTGATTTGACCAGAAGGATTTCCGGTATCTCATTTAGTATAACTTATAGTGATTTCAACTGTCATTTGAGGATCACTGGTTCAATAAAATGGTCGTTGGATGTCTTCATATATTCCTACTGCCGTTTTAATAACACCAACCCTTTTTTATATAACCTGCTAAGTTCTTTGATGGATATTCACAAAGGCTTAAATATAACTGTTGTACACCTGTTCCCAAAAGTCATCAGTCATAACTAAGTGACGCACAACATCGGGTTGACGTACAACAATCACCCAAGCTATGGAGATATAACTACATCTTCTTCTACAAATTACAAAGCCATTTTTATGAAGAAAATCTTAGAAACCTTTAGATGCAAAGATAATTTTACAGGAGATAAAAATAAAATATTTTTTAGAATTTGATATGAATTATTTTGTGGACACCTTATATAATTTATAAAAATTTAATTTAAAAATAATCGTTAAAAAATAGTCGTCAAAGAGCCGCTATGTTATAGGATTTAATGAGTTGTACACAAATTTAAAACTAAATTTAGGATAAGACAAAGGGTCCGGATCATGGGGACAAAGTTTAGACGCATGAATTAGACACGGCTTCTAAACCATCCATTAGATTTTATCCAATGGTATCTAGATCTAGTGATGTGGCATCATTTTACTAAAAAACTTGCTTTATCCCAAGCCGAGCCGACAACGAATTATAAAGGAAACAAATCCTTAAAAGATCTCTATCCCCTAGGCTCTATCCTTAAACGACTTTCTCTCTATCTGTTACTATATGAGTCTATTGTTCTGAATTCATACTAGGAAATGCGCAGGTATTATCTTTCTTAATCCTATGTACTCTATTTGATTTATTGTTTCTTAATTAATTTGAAATAAGTTGAGCCCCAATAATTATTCATCGCATTTCTGTTTTTTTTTCTTCTTTTAGTTTGATAAAGTTAATCTGATCTTCGAATGTGAAAGTTCATCCACTTCGTTGTCTGTTGTTGCAAGACCCAGATCCATTAATTGCCATGGAATCATTTCATTTACTCTATTTTCTTCATCTTTTGCAACATTAACCATCTAAAAAGATACAGGCATATAATTGCATAAAGATAACTTCACTCAATCACTTCCCTTCTTCTAATTTAAAATTGCACCTAAATTAGTACTCATATATATTAAAACAATAATTCATATGAAATTAAATACCTCATGATCCTGAGAAGTTTCAATTTTATGGCTTTTCTGTTGCATTAACACTACAAGTTGCATCTGTAATGTTTATAGTTGCTGGTAACTTGTAATGTATCTGGAATTAAAGTACATTATCTCTTTCTGCACGGTATCCATTGGTGCTCCAACGCACTGATCTAAGGTGTCTTTCAACATTATGTTTTGCCCCATAACACTCAGTCGAAGATGATGATGACGATGGAAGGAGAGCTGGAGAGAGTAATGTGATGATCTCAGATGGGTGCCTCCCATGTAGTACTTCTAGCACAAGTACTCCAAAGCTATAAACATCACACTTCTCGGTCACCTTCATTGTATAGGCAAGTTCTATAACAACATTTCATTAGTAACAGAAGAAAACAGGCAAGTTCTCGGAATGTTTTATTATCACATAAATAAGTTGCACATCAGAAGAAAGGGATGTGCAACTTATTTACATTCAAAATCTTAGTAGATAGAAAAAGTATTAAATCTGGCATTCGAATTGTACCTGGAGCAACATATCCATATGTTCCTGCAAGTGATGTCCAATTAGATGAATCCGGCCTCAAAATCCTTGCAGTACCAAAATCAGAAACACGAGCTTCGTATTCAAAATCCAACAAGACATTGTTGCTAGATATGTCCCTATGAACTAATGCTGGTATGCAATCATGGTGCACGTAAGCAAGTGCATTAGCCGTTCCCTTGATGAATCCTATCCTCTTTATCCAGTCGAACTCTACCGCTTGTTCCCCATTGCTTAAAATCTTTTTCAAACTCCCCCTCTCTACAAACTCATAAACCAAAAATGAGATTTGCCGCTCTACACTAGAACAGAAACCAAAGAGTTTTACGATGTTCTTATGCCGGATTTCAGTCAATGCTTGAACTTCGCATTCAAAAGATTTAAGATCAGCTATTTCAGAATCTTCATCTGATGAGTGAAGCTTCTTCACAGCAACAACCTGACCTGTCGATAGCTCTGCCTTGTAGACACTTCCATATCCTCCAGCCCCAATGCAATATTTGGTATCAAAATTTTCCGTTGCTTCAATTATTTCTTCAAACACCAGTTTCCCATCGTAATTCTGTACCGAGAATATGTTTCTTCTTGGGTTTATATCTGTTGGTTGATCCGCCTGCTCGAGGTTTTCAACTATTTTTTTTCACAGACCAAGAAAGATAGCAAGAAATGTGAACAAAAGAAACAAAGAACCAAACAAAGGAACTAAGATTATAACAACAAGTCTTGGTTTGGTCCTCTTTCTTCCATTCATAACCGATGAATTACATGGTTTAAAACCTCCAGGGTGATTACCACATAAACCACTGTTGTTCTTCAATGCATCAAAGGGGGCATCCTTAAAGGCCTTGATGTTCGGAATCAGACCACTCAATTCATTGTACGAAATATCGACAGTTGTCAAGCTAACCATTTCCACAAATGAAGAAGGAATTGAACCAGAAAGCTTGTTGTGGGACAAGTTTAATTTTATCAGTTTGTCTAGTTTTCCAAAATTTGACGGTATTTCTCCTCTCAGCTCATTTTGACTAAGATCCAATTTGATTTGTAATGAAATCAAATTCCCAATTGCTGCCGGAATGCTTCCGTTCAAACTGTTTCTACTCAAATCCAAGTAGAGCAAATTTGAACATTCTCCAAGTTTTTTGGGTATTGGTCCGGTAAGCTGATTATTGAATAGAGAGAGATATTGGAGGGTGGGTAACATTCCGACTGTCGAATTACAAAAAGAAGTAGGGATCGCACCTACGAGATTGTTTGTATGCACAGCAACACTGATAAGAGATCTTAGCCTTCCGATGTCACGAGGAATGACACCAGAGATTTGATTTTGGTTAAGGTACAGAATTCTTAGGTTGGTAAGATTGCATAAAGAAGAAGGGACTGGACCAGTTGATGTGATTTTATATAGTGGTAAAAAGAGGTTCGATTCTCGAACTTGTGAAGGTAATGATTTTAGAAAATATTGGACTAAATCTAAACTAATAAAAATCAGGAAAATAAACTAGAGATGATTTTTAGAAAATATGGGGAAAACCAGGAATCAGGAATCAGTTATTTCTAACAATTTTATGTGATTAATCGGGTAATTCTTTTAAATAAACTAAACTCAAATATTGCCAAAATAGGTTTTATGCAAACAAGTAAAGGTAAATCGTAAGCATGGGACATCAGAAGTTGTTAACCCAGCATGACCCATCAAACAAAAACACCACTACTAAATGAAAACCGTTTTTTCTATTTCAAAACTATGCAATTTTAATAAGTAAAGAATTATAATTAATTAATTAAAAATAGACTTACCACATAAAATTGAGAGAAAAACCTCCTCCATCATCCCAGTAAATATACTTAGCTCATGTTGAAGAAAACTTGCTCAAAAGATCTTTTCATTGCTCAAAATATTGATTACAAGGTTGAATAACGGTGCAACAGCTGAACAGACGCGTTTATAAGTGTTACAGAACAGGGTTCAGCTGTTACAGAAGTGTTTCTAAGCAACAAAGATTTGAAAGAATAGGCAACGGGAGCAGAATGTAACACTGTTTATGCAACGTATATAGAGGTTACAAAGTCGTCTTCTTCGGTGATGGTAGATG
>JAJJMC010003593.1:771836-817492 GCA_023531435.1 Papaver californicum | reverse complement strand
GGGCCACTTCTGATAATCGGTAGTTTAAGATTTTCTTAAACTACCGAGTGTGATTGTACAAAATGTCGAATTTTTTTTAAAAAAAATCGATTTCCAATTTGGGGCTACTTCTGATAATCGGTAGTTTAAGATTTTCTTAAACTACCGATTCTGATTGTACAAAATGTTGAAATTTTTACAAAAAATTCGATTTCCAATTTGGGGCCACTTATGATAATCGGTAGTTTAAGATTTTTTTAAACTACCGATTGTGATTGTACAAAATGTTGAAATTTTTTTAAAAAATTCGATTTCCAATTTGGGACTACTTCTGATAATCGGTAGTTTAAGATTTTCTTAAACAACCGATTATGAGTGTTCAGGAGTTTGGAAAAAATTATGATTTACAATTTGAGGCCACTTACATAATTGATAGTTTGTACAAAATTTAAACTACCGATTGTTAGTATCGAGGAGTTTTGAAAAAAAAATCGATTTCCAATTTGGGGCAACTTACATAATCGGTAGTTTGTACAAAATTTAAACTACCGATTGTGGTGGAATCGGTAGATATATTACTCCTTTATCTACCGATTATCATACGTTCATGGAATTAAATGCATGCAAAAAATGAATTAGTCGTTGTGAACAAAACATTGTATTAATAGTTTTTTGTATACATTCATATGTTCAAATATATTCAAAATTAACTATTTACCATCCTAGTTCAAATCAATTACATTCTGTACTGAACTTCCAAAAAAACGATCCCAACGTTTAATGTTGGACTCGTATTGCTTCAACCACTCCTTACAATGGTTAGTTGTGAAGTAATCCGACCACCTGACTAATGGAGGTAATGGACAATCATCTTTTAAAGTTAAACCGATAAAATGATTGGCATTAACAAAAGCCATAATGATCCGTCTATCCTTGACCGATTCAACACACACCGTTCTTGTGGGTGTAAATGTGACACTAACTCATGTTCTTGGAGGACAGAAAAAATATATCACGCAGTTCAATACATCCGCTAAAAGATACTCACATACCGGCATTACCATCCAATACATGGATCCGACCACCTCCAATGCCTTTTCGCCTTTTACACGAGTATATAACTCGTTGAACCCTTCTTTTCCGCCATGTGTATATCCTTTCTTCATCATTTCAATATAAAAATCTTTATCTTCCAATAAATGCGCGGCCATCTTATTTCTTAAATATTCCTATTGGGTGATATTCTCGGTAGCTGCCTCACTAAAGTTTCTCATTTGTTTCAAAGCAACGTGGAAACCACAATTGCTATCCCCATCTACATCGTCGGTGGACAAAACATATGTATAATGAGTAGAGGGAGTTGATCCAAATACTCATCGTGTATATGTTGGGTTTGACTTTGTTGGGAAGGAATCGTAGAGACCTTAGCTTTGACTTGTCGTGAGCTTGGTCCACCTTGATCCTTCCTTGGACGACCCCTTTTCGCTGGAGCCGGCAAATCTTCATACTTAGCTTCAGTATGTTCATGCCTAGAAAAGTCACGACGACTAGATAACAATTCCTTCAACTCTTTTCTTTGAATTGACCTCGGCTTTTCGGTATTCGGCCTACCAATCGGCTTTTATTTTATTGGTTCATGAACAACCTTTTGACAGGGGTGAAGGGCTTCCTCTAAATAGTGCAACTATATTTGCTTTTGTACCCCATTTGACGTAGAGTAACGCTCGTGTAGTCGTCCAAATATTTCCGTCTCCAGGAACGACACACCATCCACCTCCGGGGTAGTTGGAGTGAAATTTAATTGCTTCCAAAAGGGATAAATATCATTAATGTCAATCAATTCTTTGTACCTTCCAAGCATGTGACGACACGGGAGTCCAATACCTATCATCGTCTTGCAGTTGCAAACCGTAGTCTCATCTTCGTGATTTCTGTAAAACTCCAATTGTTTGATCATGAAATTTATTGCCCACCAAGAAACTTTGTAAACTATACCCCTTAGAAGATCTTTATGTTTTAATGTGCCAAAGAGAATCTATGCTTGCTTTTTCCATTGAACCTTTAATCTTAATGAGGTCACGTTCGGTGAACTCATGGATTGCTTCTTGGACCGACACGACCCCATTTTGGCTTCCGACTAGTATCTTCTTTAATCGGACATGGGACCCCTCTGCAATGTTTGTTGCCTCGTTCTTGAAGTGCTGATATTCATATGTCCATGCATATACAAACTTATCCTTATGCGGTCCCAACCATTGTGATTTACAATACTTAACTGCTTTGGGGTAGTCCTTGGCCCATTCATCCTCAAAGTTCTTCAAGTTGTATTCATAAACTTCCTCCGTCATCGACCAAACTATCTTATTTCATGCTTTTTGAAATAAAGACCACTTCATTCCATCCTCGACCCACTTTTCTTCGTCCAACCTTTTATCTTCTTTTTGTTCTTCGATGCTTAGTTTACTAATACGTTCATCCTCTTCCTTTGACCTCTTGGTACCTATGTTTCGTTTTTTAGCTTGGATATGATGTCTGCAATTGACTTTGATGTTGCATTGAAAGTGCCACGTACAAAGAATATTCTGGGCTTCCGGAAACACAACCCTAATTGCATTCATCAAGCCTGTATCGTTATCCGTTACAATAACCCTTGGAAAATTCTCGCCATTATAGATCGACCTTAACGTTTGCAACATCCAAATGAAGCTCACATCATTCTCAGCATCCATTGAACCCCAAGCCACAGTAAATGTGCATTTGTCCGAAGTGTGGCAAGCGATGTTCAACAACGGCATGTTGTACCTGTTTGTCTTATAAGTAGCATCTATCAACAAAATTTGATGAAAGCATTGAGCCAATTGGATCATCTGCGGATGTGCCAAGAAAATACGAATCACCTTACCATCCATTTCTTCTTTTCTCAACGTGTAACCGTGTTTCTCGGCTAACCACTTAGATTGTTGCATAACCATTCGACCATCCCATTCCGTCCTTTTGATCTGTGCTAGCGCCGAGTAAATTGTAGACAACGAGGACAAGTTGTTGGGGTCGTCCTCCTTTATCTTAGATAGGATTGAACTCGCTTTCATTACGGTCCTCATAGACTTCACTGTCTCCATTTCCTGTGGTTTTAACTTGGGAACCATTACGTGCCCAAAAAGATTTTCCGGATCTTCGTGGTTGTGACGATCATTAGAAACTCTAAACATTTTCCATACTTTTCCTTTCTACCTTCGGGCTTATGGAAGATAATCTTAAATGGGCATCCAACCTTCTTTGAATTACCTCGGTATATCCTCTCCGTCTTCTTTACGTATTTATAATTCTTTCCCATATGACTCTTTCGCTCGCCACCTCTCTCACAAATCATTTCAAATCGATCAACTCTCACGCGATTGTTCTGAACCACAACGCATATCTTCTCTTTTTCCTTGTTGAGAAGCCATTCCTTTGCCTCCGCCTTACTTCCAAATGTCTTAATATGCATATAACAAAACAAATATCATAAGCCAAACTATATAACATACATTCTAAGAATAAGTTAAGAGTGGGTATGTAGCGTACCAAATTATTTGCATTGTGTAGGGAAGTATCAGGACCCTCGTATGCAACAGGATTAACCCATTCAATAATCTACGTAAAATAGCAATGGGTTAGACAATTATAATCGGTAGTTAATTAGGTTCACTTGCTACCGATTACCAACAATAGGTAGTTAATAATACTCTCGTGCTACCGATTCTCTACAATCGGTAGGTAATATGTATTCTTAAACTACCGATTGTATCAAGAAATTAACTCAAGTCATGTACACATATAATCGGTAGGATACTATTTGACATTAACTACTGATTGTAAAGTTTGTAAAAAAATATCTATGTAGGTTTGGAGAAATTCAATTTTGGGGCCACTAATATAATCGGTAGATAATAAGTTCTCCTAAACTACCGATTGTGCGAATAAAAATTCAAAAAAAAATCAATTTGGGGCCACTAACATAATCGGTAGTTAATAAGTTTCCTAATCTACCGATTATGAAAAAAGAAATTCAAAAAAAATTCAATTTTGGGATTTTGTATAATCGGTAGGTAGTAATCTTCACGAGACTACCGATTGCTCAAATATTGTGGAACAAACACATAATCGGTAGTTTATGAAGTACCATAAACTACCGATTATGGTACGTCCATTGCATTAAATGCATGCAAAAATGAATGATTTTTGTTGTCGATCACATACAAACGCATCCAAATTGGTTTTTGAGCTTCTTAACACAATATTTGTTTGTTTGATGCATTATTATCTTCATTTTGATGTGATTCATCGTCTAGGTTTTCTTCCACACCAAAATTTGGATCATCCAACAAATAACCCAAATCGTCGTCTCTAAACGTGTTTGAACCTTCAATACTATGTTTTTCATATTCAATCTCATCTTCTTTGTCATACCCATCCATGTTTATGATTGAATTTAGTCAAAATTTGATTTCCTAAAAATTCTTCTCCTTCTTCTTCTTTTTCTTCTTCCTCTCTAACACACTCTCTATTTTTATTCTAAAACTAAAACTCAAATTATTTTCTAACACTAACTATAACCAAATTAATTAACTTATTGATCAAAATTAACACTAATTAAGCAAGGGTAGATTAGCTATTATAGAAAATAGATGGGTAAGGGATGTCTTGATATTACTTCAAAATGACCTTATTTTGTTTTATTAGTAGCCCCTAATTAATTTTGGATAGCCCTCAAATTCGCGAAAATAATAACAAAAAAACCTGACTTGAATGATCTTTATTAAGAGCCAAATTGACAAAAGGGACGGGTCATAATTATTATGGAAATACCTGTAAATTGATTTTTAAACTAACAAATTCAGGTTCCACGTTGCCTAAAGTGTGTTAATATAGGTAGTGGAAGTTTCACTCCCCAGGAAGTGATGGCTCATAACTTTACAATGTTGATATATTCAATGCTTCATAACAAGAGGAAATTACAAGTACTTACTTTTCTGCTTTCTAATAATTTTGGACACTAGTGCTTTGGTTTGCTCTCTTTGTTTGTTTTACTGTTCCTTTAGGCTTCACAATGCCCTGTAACTAATAAAATCTTCACTGTTTTCTGCAGAAATCATTGAAGAACAAAGTTAAATGTGGAAGTGAGAAGTGCTCAAAGTATGGACAAATAACTGTTGTGGAAGTCCTAAATATTAAATCTAGTAATGACTTACTGTAAGGCTAACTGCTAACTGGTTCAAAAGCTTAACCATTCGGTGGACACTCACTGATGGACGACCAATTGAATGTGAATAAGTTTCACACCTCTTTATCTTCAATTTCTTATGTTACTAATGAAATGTTGTTACAGAACTTGCCTATACAATGAAGGTGACCGAGAAGTGTGATGTTTATAGCTTTGGAGTGCTCGTGCTAGAAGTACTACATGGGAGGCACCCATCTGAGATCATCACATTACTCTATCCTGTGCTTCATGAATCGTTGTCATCATCTCCGACTTCGAGTAGTGTTTTGGGGCAAAATATAATGTTGAAAAACATCTTAGACGAGTGCATTGGAGCACCAACGGATGTTTTGAAGAAAGAGATAATATACATTGTGAAGGTTGGTCTCTCATGCTTACGTGGTGACCCAGCTACTCGGCCAACAATGCAAGAAGTATCTGCAGAGCTATCGCTGTCAGCTCAGAATAGGCCATCTTTCGGGAAGCCCTTTGAAACTGTTACATTGGCTACCTACTGATGGGGGATTCATAATAGAATGACGTGCAACTACATCGTCTGCATATGTTTAAGAATTGCGCTTCCATATGAAGTTCCTTTCTTCCAAACTTTAGTTTCGTAGACCTACTGATTGATCTAATTATGCTGGTGTAACCAAATCAACTTCACATTTCTCTGTCATGTTAAGGATTTATCATTTGAGCTCTGAATGGAAGTAGGTTATATCATGTACAAAATTCTAATCACTGAATATAATGGTTTTGTTAATGGAAAAGATGTTCTAATTAACCAGAAAAAAAATTGGGTAAAAATCTTAGTAAAAAGCCAGAATTAAGGCCAAATGCAGCAGTCAAGTAGCTTCCATGCATGTGATGAATCCTCTCTGTTGTGAACAAAACTTGCATTAAAAGTTCTTGTTACCATCCTGGCCATCATGGTAACTTGTAGACTAGACTTCATTTTCTTCGCTATTAACAGATTTTCATCGACCTCATTTGTCGATTAGTTTCTCTCCTTCATGATACTCTTGTTCCTCATATATAAAACCCTCCACAATTAGAAGCCTATTATCGTGTTGGCTCAGTAGAGCTTCCAAGAACAACACTATTGAAGCCATGGGATAATGTTTTTATGTGCACTATTGCAAGCTGGTATAGTTCATCCCTACATAATAAACATAGTTCAAGATGCTCTTACTAAACGATGACATAAACAGAATTAATAAAAAAAAATGAAGAATAAAGGTGTTAAAGCTTATCTTACTTGTGTTTGAAGCACAAGAGCTAATTGCTCTAGTACACGAGCTACTCTTTCATTAATTTTTTGAAATTCAGCTTCCACCCTCAATCTAGCCTCTCTTTCCTCACGTATATTTAGCCGCACGGTATGAAAGTAAGATCCTTGTTAAACAAACTTGCCCAGGCCTCTTAACATTTCCAGAATGTTCAGAAGTCCCTAAAGCAAGTGTAAGGATATCATCGCTACGGCTTGTGACTAGGGAACCTTCTTTCAGCTGTTCGGTCAACTTCTCCTACAAATTAAGATAGAAAAAAGTTGAGGCATGAAAAAGTGATTCTTAAGCTAGTATAGGATCACTTAGTGGACACAAATGCAATAGTGTAGTCATCTTCCCCTAACTATCTACCAGTAACATCAGTGGGATCACTGCATAATAACTAGTTTGGTTACACATGATTGTTACCCCATACTGATAATAATCCAAACTCAAACAGACACTAATCTAATATGATACCCAGGAAGCAGTGGTACAGAGTCTACAAAGAATGACATATTTAGATGGAGATATGAATAAAGTCCAGAAAAATTACCAGCACACAGTTAGGATCCTTCGTAAAACATGAGCAAGTAAATGAATCAAATAAAGAAGGTAATTCAATTTGTTTTTATCTTGTAATAGTCTTGGCTCTTTCTCTGGTAGCATCATGTGGAATGACCCCACTTTTATCTTCCCTAGCTTTCTTCCATAACATGCTTCTGTCCAGCTCATCGAAAGAAAGCCCTTCTTTTTGTTTCTGCTTGCAACTAATATACATTAGATTATGAATACATGATGTCAGAATATGAGAAAAATATATCTTGCATACCATTTGCTCCATAAGTCCTGCGTATCCTTTTCGGCTTAACCTATGAGGATATATATTTTTCTTCCGCTTTAGTGTTTGGATTTCATGACAAACCTTTAAGATATTGGGTACAACAAATGCAAGATTAGTCCAACACTACATCTCGTAACTTCTACAAACTAGGAAAATACTAGACTATCAATATATACCTGGAAATTTGTACTCAATCTGGACTTCACAAAAGCCTCCCAATGCCTTTGGTCAATAAACTTGTACATTGCCGGTGGATGAACAAGGAGATCTGCCTGGTCTTTGAATGGCAATATGTATTTCCTTGTCAGCCTGATCTTAAAAGATCTCCACAGTTCCCCTATATTTTTTATCAAATTTTTCTTGCTGTGTGGATGGACAATAAACTTCCCCTGAAATACACAATTAAACATGTGATACAAATGCTATATCTTATAATTGATTGTAACCAAAAGAATCTAATTACCTCTAAGCAACACCTGATCTTATCTTTCAAAGTCCTAGGAACCTTAGTCCATTTCTCATAAATAATTGAAACCATGTGTCGTGCCAAGACTCCTAAAAAGCTGGACATCTGAGTAGCGGCAAGTCCAACTGGCTGGCCAAACTCGTTGTACTCAACCACCTTTTTCAACCCTTTGCTGCTTTTGAAAAGCTTTGACATCACTGTAGGACCTCGACGCTCACTTTTCGTAGTGGTATCAACTAAACAATTCGAAATGCAGAAAATGTTTTATGCAGTGATAAAACAACAATTAAATCGAAAATAATTATAACATAGAGCATGCAAATCACTTACAATCCAGTGTTTTCTCAAGATCTTCTTCACTCTCATCATGCATGAGTGGTTGCTCAAACTCCATGCTTGCTGTATTTGATAGAACACAAGAATCCAAACAAGTTAGTCGCTAACCAGCTTTCACTGACCAAATGCCAATAAATACAAGGATAACAAACAGAAACACAGATGACAAATCTAATTAACTGAGCAAACACCAACAAGTATAGTAATATATATATTTATATATTATATTATGCATTAAACCCATGTACATCACAGTTTACACGCACAAAAGGTTCCTCGTCTCTAATATCAACATTAGGGAGTTCACTAACTTTAGCATCATCAGTGCCAAGACATGGATCTTCTTTAGTGGGCATTGTTAAGGGTGATATAAAAACGAAAACAACTCCAACTTCAAGTAATGCAAAAAGAAGAAAAAGAGATAAAAGACCTGAAAAGTACAACATAGAGAGAAATCATAGATAAGAATCAAGAACAACCAGTGGCCACCAGTATCAGAAAGAGTTCTGCACATAATATAACCCAACATTTAAATTCACTGCGCATTAGTAACAAAAATCGGGGTTTAAGCCAATCTATTTTCCGAATGCTAAGTTCTACAACTACTGCTACTTATCCAAAAGTAATAGAATCAATTTCAGGATAACATGATTAAAATCAAAATACCGCATTAAAACACAATCAATTTCACAATAACATCACCTAAAATGACAGAATCATAACCATTATTCCACAAATGAATCACAAAATGTTTTAACTAACTCAACGGATCATCAGAATTTTTCTCCGAAACAAAAAAAGCTCCAAAAATCAAATTGATCGATGTAAGTTGAAGTTAAAAATTAAGCAAAACTAAATCAAAATCAAACATAGCCAAAGAAAACTTTACCGATTGCGTGCAGATGAAATCGGAGATTAAAACGGTAAGCTCCAGTCGTACTCTCTTGATCAGACGAATTGGGAGACTAAAACCCTGAAGTCTCTTACCTGTGTTCTATTTTAGATCAATAAATGGAGGAGGGAGGAGAGGAGAAGAGAAGAGAAGAGATTGCAATTTTGAATTTTATCCTTCGTTGGACCCGGAGAAATAAATCGGGCTATTTTTATGTTTGGGCTTAGGCTTAACTCTCACATAAGAATAAGATAATAACTGCTCCTCTATTTCTAAAGAATGTTTAATCGGTATATTAGTAAAACAAAATAGAATCATTTTGAAATGAAAAGGTAATAACCCTTATCCATATATTTTTAAAACGATTAAATTATTTTTATACTTTTAAGATATTTAATGTTTTATAATTAATTTATTTCATTTAATAAATATGAAAATAAAATTTTTTTTAAAATAAATAAAAAAATAATTAAATAAATAAAATATAAAACGGATAACTTAGTCATTTATATTTTTAGGATATCCCTTATCAATATACTTAGGTTGGCCCAATCGAAAGTATCCCCCAATTAAATATTCTTTTTAAAAGATAGGCAAAGTTTCCATTTATGGGTATGTCAAAAAGATAGATTTGTTTCCATAAAAAGAAAGTCAAATGTTATAAGATTACTATTTTGCCCATATTATAAGACAACATCTCTTTTTTTTAACAAATTTATTGACCATTTGTTTCTTCTGTTTTTCTCTTTAAAATATTAGGGGACCACTTTTCTTATAAGGAAAAATTAGGGAAAAAATATGAAAAAATAGTTCAAGTAATTGGTTTTCCTAATACTTGTGTAAAACAAAACAAATTTATCTTTTAACATATTCTTAGTCGATATTTCGAGTTGAAATTAGGCTGCAAATTGAAATCCTAGTTTCGGCTAGCAGGGCAAAGTTTTTACCTAGCCAAATTTATTTTTTTGGTTGCAAGAAAATGTTTTGAAGGGTAAATTTGGATAGTTACTCGCCAAATTTCTGAGTTTTGTCTAGGAAGTATTTTATAGGATAATTTTTAGTGTTTTTCCGGATAAAATGGAGGGCTGTAATATCAACATATCAACGGATTAGATGAATCAGTTCATAGCCAGCCGACCCACCCAGAGTTGATTAGATGAATCAGTTCATAGCCATCCGACCCCACCCAGAAAAATCTTACCGTAGAAACAATAATATTAAAAGGTTGTTGTATATCTCAACAAAAGTCCTAATACAACAACATTTTGATTTTATTCGGCCATAATTTCAAAGTACTACATAGTTTCATTTTTTTCGTTTTTTTACCAACTGAACGACAATTTCAAGTTGTCTAAATATCACGATAAATAGTTTGTGGTCATTGTGTCGTAGATAGCTTATTTTCCACTAGTGGACATAGTCTTCACTCAAATTGATCCTGTTGTATATAAGGTCCGGTTTTATCATGTGTGCATTGGAAACCATAGATATGATTTGTCGTTACATCCTTGGAAGCCACATTGGACCAATATCTTTACGATAATGATGGTGATGATAAGTGTGGAGTTGATAAGTGCATAATTTACATGTTTTGAGTATCACTTTTTTACATTTATTTGCTAGATTTCATGTAAATTACTTTCTATTATTATTACTTTTGTATGATATGTCTTTTGTAGGTTATATCTCTAAAAGAAGTGAAAATTGAGTGTTTTAAAGGAAGAATTGCCAAAAATCCAGAATTATCGAAGAGAACGAGAAAACGAAGCCAACGGCGAAAGAACAAAGTCACTCTGACTTCGTAAGAGAAAGTTACAGGCGAAAAGAGGATTCAAGCTTGTCGGTTTCATGAAACCGACTGAAGATTGCTAACGTGTCAGTATTTGAATAATGATAAAAGCACCATCAACTTGGTTAAGGGGTACCATCCTCTTTATCCTTTTTATCTACGACTAGTTAGGTCGTCTCCTGCGCAGATGAACACCATGGACGAGTGTAGACTTTGTTGGAGATCGATTTTGTGATGGTGGAAGGGAGGATTGGCGGCGGTTTAGAGCTGTCGAGTGATGAAGTTGTAGCTTAACAGGACGATTGATGGAGAAAGATCTATAGAAAATAAATCTATTATTTTATTATTACTATTTAAATTTTATTAATGTTATTTTTAGTAGAAAAATAATTAATTTTCGGATTTATTATTTAGGGTAATTTTAGAAGAGTCTAGAAGTTTATTTAAGAGTTTTAATAAGTTAACGTTTATGTATATTATAAGGAAGAAGGGTGTTTGTCTCCCGAATATATCCGACCGTTAGGGATGTCAATCCCAATCCGAAATCCGATAGTCGTTTCTGAAAATCCGGGATCCTATAGGATATTATCCGATATAGCGGTTATTGGATGTCGGAAACGGATATTATATCGGAATTTATTACCTTAACGAAACGGAACCGGATGAGCGATATTCCGTTTTGTTAAGTTCCGATACCGATAGCATATAAATCTTCAGCCGAATTATCGGATATCAGAAATTATCGGATAATTATCGAAAATTATCGGAAATTTGAACTGAAAAATAGGTTTATAAGATTTCTATCAGCTATAGGAATTTATCGGAAAATATTCGATATCCGATAAGCTTATCGTAACAGAATCAGAATTGAATATTAAGTTGGAACCGGCTGAACCAGTTTCCGTTTCGATAGCATCCGTTGACAGCCTTACCGACCGTCCAAATTGTGATCCTACGCAGAGATCGAGCGATTTGTAAGATATATAGTCGTCCGTTAAATCATGTATAGAGATATAAAATCAGAGTATATATCCGTCCGTTGAATCCTTAGATCTACGACCGAGATTTTTTTATTTTTGGACGATAGAGATTATGTCGTGGCCCGGGAAAAAGATAGCCCTAGTATGGTCACTGGTCCTAGACACGGCTAGCCTTAGGTTTGATACCAAATGTTAATTTCAAATATTAATTTCTAAAAGAATTTGAGAAGTACGACCGGGCCCGTAGACTCTGGCTAATTTAACCAGACCAACTAAACATCGGCTAATTTATAGACTCAACTCCCAAGCCATAGGTTCGTATAATATATATATATATATATATACTTCCCCCTTCCTATTATAAATGTGGAATATTGTGGGTGTTTTTTTTGTATTAGATAAGCAGAATGGCAGTTCCAAGACGATTTTTTATACTATACCACTATTTATGTCGTTTAGTTATCGTCATAATAAACTTAATGTTATTAGTATTGGAATATGATAAAGGGTAAAAGTAATATATATAAAATTATATATATTTATGGTACGCAGAGAATGTAAAATACTAATCACTGCATACAATGAGATTGTTAATAGTTAATTAGTGGAAAATATGTTTTAAAACAGTGGGATAACAAAGGAAAACAGGGTAGAAAATTAGAAATCTTAGTAAAAAGAAAAAACAAAATTATGGCCAGATGTAGCAGTCAGGCAGCCTCCACGCTTGTGATGAATCCTCTGTGCTGTTAACCAAACTTACATTAATGTTCTTGTACTTGTTATGCCGGCCGTCATGGTAACTTGTAGACATCGTTTTCTTCGCTACGAACATATTTCCGTTGAGTTTATCAGTTTGTTTCTTTTCGTCATTAAAACCTTTTGTCTCCCCATCTGTAAATCCCTCTAGAATCGGAGTCCGACGGTCGTGTTGGTTCAGCAGAGCTTCCAAGAACAAAAATATTGATGCCATGGGCGGATTATGTTCATAGAGGAATAAGCTAATGAACTCTCAAGTCTCAATCCATATATATATATATAAGTTGTTAGTAGCTTGTTCACACGAAACATATTAAGTATATGAGTACTCAAAGAAATGATTTAAAAGTGAAGTTTAAGTTCATGTAATACTTGCCATAATTCATAGTTTGGAAGGTGTTGTTCATCTGAATTTTTACTCTCTTTTCCAATCGGTCAAATGGAAGTTGAACAACCTTTGACTCCGTCACATAAACATGAATATGTATGGTTTGACGAGAAATTCTTACCCAACCATTGAGCATTTGTTTGTTCACAAGTGATCATGCGATTACCTGATTCGCTTAAGTATATTTACTATTTAGGCGCCATGGGCATATGCCCAATTAGTAATGCATGCGCCGACAAGCTAAACGGTTCGCCTACAATGGGAACGGGTACTAAACCAAATATGAATCATGTACTCAATCACATTTCTTGTTTGAAACATAAACTAAAATGCATTAAAAGGAGATTACACGAAATTAAATTGTACCCAGGGAATCATTTATTACAATTTGATTAATAAATCTAAGAGTCATTAGGTCCCAAATTTTTGTTGATAAATTGTCGCTTTAAATTCCATCTGGTGCATGATTAACCAAACCGTCAGTCGTTTGATTTCCTTTACTATAATTGTGTTGAATCTCGTAACACGGTAACAGTGAAGATTTTGCTACTCAATCACAGATGAATCCGTCCAATTCCATTTTAGAGGATATTTTCCATATGATAACAATAAGTGTTTTATCTATTTACCACCCATCATTTTCTTATTTGTCACCCTTCTCAAAATTTGTAAAATAATTATACTTTTATAAAAGGTGAGTAAAATGGACAAGCATCAAAAAGAGACAAACATTTTTTTTAGTTTTATTAAGTACATAAATATGGAACTTGTGTTAGTACAAGTTTTGGTGAGGACAAGAACAAAGGCTACATGTGTCTACTTAGGAGAGTAGATTGCACATGCATCTTGACACATAAGGGTGGTCGTACATACCACCAATAAGATTTCTACAACAATCTCTCTTGGATGACCACCATTACAAATTGCTTTGTCAAAACCTTGCAAGGAAATTTCATCGGGCCAAAAACTGGTCGAATGAGAAAAGCGATATTTAAGATTCTGGAATAGCGTCAATTGTCAAGAATTTTCTCCTTTTTAGAGTTGTCTCAGGAAAAGCACTTGGTAGTAAAACGCGAACATTTACAAGGAGAAGAATGACCTCAACCGAGAAGTTATATTTTTGGTGCTATCGTTGTCTCATTAAAAACCTTGTTGAGTAAACTAAACCAGTTGGAAAAAGTAACCTTGATGAAGGAAAAGAGTTCAACACACCTTGATGGCAATCATGGCATCATTTGATGATGCTCTGATGTTGACATCTCTTCGTGAATTGCATTCCTGGTATAATTGTTGTCTCATTAAAAACCTTGCCGAGTAATCAAAAACCCTGTGGGAAAAAATGTAACTGATATGGTTTTGATAGTGGTAAGAAAAAGGTTCCAAGACTCTCGAACTTGTGAAGATTGATTTTAGATTTAATAAATTAATTTTAAACTAAAAATATATACAAAATATAAAAATAATATTCACAAATACTGAGGTTATGGATTTCACCATTAACCAATTAAAGTGATTCAATCTAATCAATATTCATGTACATCTTTACATTTAAAGTGATTCTAATATGTTGCAAAAGTAGATTTTCAAAATAACAATTGTAAATCAAAAGTATCGAACATCAAAAATCGTAGGCTAAACATACTCCATCAAAAGAAATCACAATTGTTTAATAAAAATTATTAAATTAATTTTTTAATCAAAGCAAATAATCATAAAAGAAATTATAAAAATTAATTAAAATAGAAATATACCACTTTTCTTGGAACAATGGCTTCCTGTATCGCCTCAGCAAAAGGGTTTATCTCCTCATATTAATCTCTTGCTCAAAATTATGGTTCATGGCTCAAAATGTTTACAAATGATGAAAAGAGTGAAAATAATGAAAAATAGGAAATTCACAATGTTTATAAGCGTTACAGACTCACTGTTACAAAGGGAAAAGTGTTTCACTGAAGATAAACGTTGCAAATGAAGATAAATGTTGCAAAGTTAAAAGCTTGAGCAACAGAATCTTCAACTTTTTGGTCACAGAAACTTCAGCCTATTCGTAACGTTTTCTTCATCTTCTTCATCACGATTACCCCCAAATATTTTTTACATGTCCCCTATTTATACTAAACACCTAATCGAGTCTCACACTCCTATAAGGTAAGACAATTATTCGTGTCTTAAAACTCCTCCAGTGTCACGTAATAGATACACAACCGAGAGATATAATTTTCCCTCCATTTTTGATTTCAAATGTAAGAAGGTGGGTGCCTTTAACATATTGTTGGGTGCCTTTAACATATTGTTGGGTGCCTTTATCAAATCCAAGGGGGTGCCTTTAACACTTTTGATGGGGGTGTTTTTAGAACTTTTTAACTGATTTCTACATGATTATTTATTCTTCCAAAAATACCTACAAACATAATAAAATATCAAAATTAGTACAAAAATGAGCACTAACAATATTTAGAATTGAAACAAATCAGACACAAAAATGTGTCAATCAAATATCCTCAACCTTATTATTTGCTAGTCCTCGAGAAAATCTAATCTAGAAAATAAAAAACCTAACTCACTTTCGCAAGCATCGCGATTGCACTTAGCGTGTGCAAAAAGCCTTTAAACCCCAAGGTGGCCCTAGTAGACGAGTTTTGTCTCGTGTGGGTTTACAAGAGATATACCCACAAAACCTTTACTCTAAACCCTAGCTACCTGTGAACGATTGAGGTAAACACTAAACAAGCTATTTAGTTAGCATACTAAATTTTTCGGCTATGAGAATCATTACCCTATATGAGTCCAATTATTGTACACGAGTTTTCACTCTTCATACTAAAATTCATACAAAAATTCAAAACTCTACTTAGATAGTCGTTCAACCACGATACTCAGAATCTATCAAAGTACAATCACATGAAAAGATTTAGAAGATGGATGTGGACAAAATGAAGTTTCCGCATGTTGACTAAGGTGAACGGTGTTTCCCATATCTGTCTGAAGGTTAGTGCCAGGATGAATCCTAGTGGATAAAGATACGCTCCCACTAATCTTACTCCTTATATATAAGGGTTCAACGGTCGATTTATTGAAATAAAACAATTATTTATTTTATATATACTGATAATATGATTGGATCAAATGAATCCAAGCACATGTTCCTTATCAGCATCTTATATGATAGTTCTTATGAATCCTGCGTTCCACGCCTGCTTAGGCGACGGAGACAGGGAGAACACACATATATTACTATCAAAGTGTCAATACTTGATTATTATTTTTTAAATAATAGTCTAAATAATACAATAATGGGGCTTGATCTCAAACACTCAACTTCATCCTTACAACGATAACAATTTGATATTGATGCCCCACCAAATCACTTTGCTCGTTCTTCTCTCTTCAATTCCCAATGAACAACATGATCTTGGCCTATCATTTCTTCAATTTGCCCTATCTGAGACTTAGTTAACTCCTTGATCTTGATCTTCCCACTGATACCTAGTCGAGAACGAATCTGAATGGAGAGAAACACAAAAATTACAAAAATAAAAATAAAAAGTGATATGGTCGAGATAGACTCCGAGATATGGTGACAACTATCATGTTATTTCTAACACCTGAGATAGGCATCTTTTTATGAATGGACCATTTTGCTGGGCACACTAATTCCTATAGAAAAATAGCTAAGTTTCCATCTACCTAGAATGGTTAGTGTCATCCTGAATTGTTCACACGTTTTTATACTTTTGAGTTTCAGATTTCACCAAAAGTTTCCCCCTTACCCCCAAACTTAAATATAACATTGTCATCAATGTTCTAAAGATGAATTATTAAAAGAATGAACAAGGAGAAACTGTTACCAATCGAAGGAAATGAGTTAAGGAAAGATATTATCGTGTCGCATGAGCATGGGTTACCTCCCAAGAAGTACTAAGTTTAAAGTCTTTAGTCAGACTAAGAAAGAATTAGTCACCTCATAGAATCATATATTAATAGTCGGAACAACTGTGGGTCATCTGAATAAAAAATGTTATCCAAAATAGAAGAAAACTGCAGCAGACCCAGAAAGTGAACAAACAAAGTACACCCTTATCCCTATCTAGTGAATTGTTTAAGACAACTAAATCTAATTGAGGTTCAGGTTCGGGCTCTATGAAAGGGTCTAGATAAATCTCTTTCGGCTGAATTTTACCATAGGAAGGATCCGAAGGATCAGGTTGTAGAGTCTGGAAAAACTCAATTAATAAATTTAAGGCACATAATAATAACCTGAATAATTGTGGATCCTGAAAGTCAATTAGATTTGACCCACACAGTTGACTATGTGAAAATGATGGTCACTCTTAAGAAAATGTGTCGATTCTAATCTCCTAAAGTAATTAGGCTTAGTCTCAAAACTTAATAACTGACCCATTTTAAATTCAAACATTCCCACATATGGAAGAAATTATTTTGGTGGGAAAACAAATTCAATCTTGGTATTATTTCCTAGGTAAACCACATCGACCAGATGATGGGTTTCTAACAACTGAACTTCTTTTTGGACATCAACGGGCTCAGAGAATCTAGTTTGAAGATGATCTTGAAAAATGGTAGAGGTGCAAATTTCAAGTCCCAAGTTAGGGACTTTAAGCAGGGATACTTGACAATCACAAGAATCATCGGTACCGCCAAACTTAGGATGGACATTACTCTCAGATGGACTAAAAACTATTGGTTGGATTCTAGGGTCCTTAAGGTCAGAACTACACTCATCTTCCTATATAGAAGGAAATAAGGTAGACTTATAAAATGGTAGAAGTTCGAACTTAGCTTTCCATATATTATAAGTGTTCATCAAAGGTGTAGAATCTAACAAAGTATTCACCTCATTAATAACACTATCATCGTCAACATCAAACCCAAAGTGGGCTAGGTATTTCTATAATGGATCTTCTAACAAAGTGTTTGGAAAAGAGTTCTGAACTCAAGAACTAATTATGTTCACTTCTTCTAAATCATAAATCTCACAAGAAAGTTTTCTACTCATACTAAATAGATTCAGTTCAATAGTCATGTTACCAAAAGAAAAATTAATTATTCCATTTCTATAATTGATAACGACATTGTATGTAGCTAAAAAGGGACGACCTAAGATCACTGGCATTTGAGCCTCTGGGACAGAAAAGGTTGTGTGCCTAGGACAACAAAATCCATTGGAGAAACTATTATATCAACCTGAATCAAACCATCCTCTATCACATGAAAATTCTGTAAGAGTCTATCATCTTTGTCAGAGACTTTTTTCTTCGAATCGTTAGACTTTAAATCACTAGTCTCAGGAAAAAATCGTTCCTCTAAACCATTATCATCTTCAAAAAAATAAAATTCTACACCGTCTAAAATAGTGGTATCTCTAGTCAAATCCTCTTCCTTTTGAATAGGTGAATAATCATTAAAAATATTTGGATTTGAAACAAATATAACACTATCATCATAAAGCACAATTGGAGTGACAATTTCTTGATCACTCTGCATGTATATTTCAAGTTCTTCACCAATACTATCCTCATCATCATAATAATATGAAGATGTTTGAACCTCGTCTAAATAGGTAGTGTTACCAATTTTATCCTCGTCCTCTTGACTAGGTGAATAATCAAGGGTAACACTATATTGAAAATTAAGATCATTATGAGCAATATTATTCTTTGCAAGACTTTCATTCACACTTAATGCAAATCTTTGTATTCTCAGTCAACTGTTTGAGGGATTCTTCTAGAAAAACAAACGGAGCATAAGGAGTACTAGATTGCAATTGCTCGTGTGATTCTTCTAGAGGAGGAGTTGGACTAATAATTGTTCACCTCATACTTAATATGAACCTTTTTGTATCCTCAGTCAACTCCTTGATGGAATTCTCTAGAGAAACAATTGGATCATAAGGAGTACTAGTTCGCAATTACTCGTGTGATTCTTCTAGAGGCATAATAGGTTCATTATAAGTACTAGATTGCATCTGTTTTAGGGCATCCCTCCAAGACAAAGAACTCGAATTTTTCTTATTTTCATGTGTCATAAGACGGGTGTGTATATGAATAGTAATTGGGATCACCCCGGTATGAGCAATAACCTCCAAAAGGTTGGTGGTGGTCCCGACTACTATCCACACCATGTTGATAGTACGAATAATGTCTCTTTTGAAATTCAGTTGAATATTCATTGTATTGGTCTTAATAATACCAATTTGACATTTTCTAACAAAAACTTCTTAATATATTTACAAAATTAAACTCTAAAAATAAATCCAACCGGAAGGCGTTCTAAACAAATACAAGGCCGACTCAACCAAATCAAGCCTACTGAATCTAGCAAACAAAAAGCATAATGGCTCCACTTAGATTGTTTCTAGACCAGCTCTAATCTTCCAAAAGGCAACTAGTTACAATTTTAGCGAATCTCTCAGAACTATCCGAGTTAGATTAACTCGAATAGAAACAGGATAAGCTCTAAGGAGCTTTGATAACCCTGCCTCTTTGGCAATGTTTCCTTGGGTTACAAGGCGGCTCGAATCAACTTAAAATAATCTTCCTGAACTTTAAGTTAGGCTAACAAAGTAACCATTACAGTCCTTTTGAATGATTTTCCAATAAGCTCGATACCCTACCGGTCTTCTTTCTAGTCAAATTTTAAGGATTAGGTTCGTGTTAGGTAACGTGTTCCTAAGGCGGGCAAGAAGGAAATAGTGATGAAATCCTAGTCCTTATCTTCTATGGTTAGTCCTTGCCATTTACTAGAAAATAAATTCGTATTCAGTTCCTCAACATATATGCATGCGAAGGAATACAGTAAACCCACTTGAAGGGGATTCGTGGGTTGGTCGAGTCTTACCTCCCGTACCATATGGGGGATGAATCGGTTGTAGTCGACTCGGGCCACCGACTCATGTGTCAGTGTACGAACCCGAGGGGCCGAGACAATATCATAATTGTCGTCCTTTCTTATTCTAGTTTATATTTAAATACCCTTCCGTAGGATTTAAAATAATAAAGTTCAAAAGTTCAAAATGCAAAGTCCAAAAATAATAAAAAAAGAAAAATACCTAAAGTAATTACAAATATAATAAAAAATTTGTAATACAATTTTCTAAGAAGAAAAATAAAAACCCTAAAAAAAATTAAAAAAAAATAAACTAAAAAAAATCTTGTGTTCTTTTTCCGTTCTTTTCAATTTGTCTTTGACTCCAAGTCTTTAATCAATCAATATAATCTTTGGTTCCAATTTCTTTTTGATCCAAACCTGTAATACAAAGAAAAATACCCAAAAACGTAAAATAGAGCAAATAAAAATAAAAATCTAACTAAACTAACTAACCTAAAAAAAAATCTAAAAACAATTCAAAAAACAAGTCCCCGGCAGTGGCCCAAAAAAACTGATATGGTTTTGATAGTAGTAAGAAAAGGATTTCAAACTCTCGAACTTGTGAAGATTTTTAGATTTAATAAATTAATTTTAAACTAAAAATATACACCGAATATGAAAATAATATTCAAAAATAGTGAGGTTATGGATTTCACCATTAACCAATTAAAGTGATTCAATCTAATCAATATTCATGCAATTCTTTACATTTAAAGTGATTCTAATATGTTGCAAAAGTAGATTTTTAAAATAACAATTGTAAATCGAAAGCATAGACATCAAAAACTCTAGGCTAAGCATGCTCTATCAAAATAAATCACAATTATTTAATAAAAATCCTTTGATTAATTTTTTACTCAAAGTAAATAATCATAAAAAAAATAAAAATAAAATCAATTAAAATAGAAACATATCACTTTTCTTGGAACAATAGCTTCATCCATCGCCTCAGCAAAGGGGTTTAGCTCCTCATATTAATCTCTTGCTCAAAATTATGGTTCATGGCTCAAAATGTTTACAAATGATGAAAAAGAGTGAAAATAATGAAAAACAGGAAATTCACAATGTTTATAAGCGTTACAGACTCATTGTTACAAAGAGAAAAGTGTTTCAGTTAAGATAAAAGTTGCAAATGAAGATAAATGTTGCAAAGTTAAAAGCTTTAGCAACAGAATCTTCACCTTTTTAGCCACGGAAACTTCAACCTTTTCGCAACGTTTTCTTCATCTTCTTCGTCACGAGCATTTTTCTGGATTTTGATATTTTCGCTTCTGGCCTCTCCAACCCCCTACCCCCCTCCCCCCCAAATATCTTTTACATGTCCCCTATCTATACTAAACCCCTAATCACTCGAATATCCTCCAAAAATCTTCATAATAACTTCTCAATCTTCACGGGAAAATATTTTCCTTTTCTTGATCAATATCTCGACGAATCTGATTTTGTTTCCCTTGGCAGAAGTAATCCTCAATTGTCTTGTATTAGATAGAGACTAAATAAAAACCATATCTCCCAAATATTTCATACTCGAACAAAATAGGGAGAAAAAATGATTTGAATAAGCTTTCTTTCCTGTTATAAGAAATTGCCGAGATTTTATGTGATCTGTTTTGATTTTGTTGGTGTTAATCGAGTCCCACACTCCTATAAAGTAAGACAATTAGTCTTGTGTCAAAACTCCTCCAAGTCACGTAACAGATTCACAACCGAGAGATATAATTTTCCCGCCATTTTTGATTTCAAACGTAAGAAGGTGGGTGCCTTTAACATATTGTTGGATGCGTTTATCAAATCCAAGGGGGTGCCTTTAAAAATTTATTGGGTGCCTTTAACACTTTTGATGGGGGTGTTTTTAGCACTTTTTAGCCGATTTCTCCATGACTATTTATTCTTCCAAAAATACCTACAAACATAATAAAATGCCAAAATTAGTACAAAAATGAGCACTAACAATATTTAGAATTGAGACAAATCATATACAAAAATGTGTCTATCAGTAACCTTGGTGAAGGAAAAGAGTTCAACACGCTTTTGATGTCAATCATCGCATCGTTAGATGCTCCCTCTGATGTTGACATCTCTTCGTTAATTGCATTCCTTGGATTATTGTTGTCTCATTAAAAACCTTACCAAGTAATCAAAAATCCTATGGAAAAAAGTAACCTCGGTGAAGGAAAAGTGTTCAACACGCTTTTGATGTCAATCATTGCATCGTTAGATGCTCCCCATGATGTTGGCATCTCTTCGTGAATCGCATTCCTCGTATTATTGTTGTCTCATAAAAAAACTTGTCAAGTAACAAAACCATGTGGGGAAAAGTAAACTCGATGAAGGAAAAAAGAGTTCAACATATCATTAGATGCTCCCCCTGATGTTGTACAATTTCTTTAGTCCAAAGCAGGTTTGGGAGTTCAGACAATTTCTTTAGTCTTACTTATGCAATCACGAGCTTCAGACAATTCCTTTAGTCTTACTTATGCAATCATGAGCTTCAGAGAATTCCTTTAGTCGTACATATGACTTTCACATGTAATCACGGAAGTTCGGACAATCTCTTTAGTCCTATACTTCTCACATGGTTTTCAAATGTGGACTTAGACAGTGACTTAGTAAATAAGTCTGCCACATTTTCATTAGACTTTACTTTACTGACTTGGATATTTAGAAGATATTGTTGTTGCGGATTGTAAAAGAACTTCGGTGATATATGTTTTGTATTATCTCCCTTGATACACCCTTGCTTCATATGTTCGATGCAAGATACATTATCTTCATAAATGCAAGTTGGCTCTTCAGTGGTAGAACTCAAACCACATGTCCCTCGAATATATGTAATGATAGACCTTAATCATATACACTCACGAATCGCCTCATGTAGGGAAGTGATCTCAAAGTGGTTCGTGGAGGTAGCTATAGGGGTTTGCTTGTTCTATCTCCAGAATATCGTTGTATTACCAATAGTGAACACATATACGATCGACCTTTGTGTGGGTTTGAGAGGTACCCAGCATTAACAAAACCGACTAAAACATTATTTGGGGTTTTGGTGTAGGAGTCGCAATTACATTATCAGCTCTCCTTTCGTCTTTATAGGGATAAAACAAATCCAAGTCAATGGTTCCATTTAGCTATCTAAAGATATTCTTTATACCGTTCAATTGACACTACGTTGGCGCTGAGCTAAATCTAGCTAACAAGTTCACTGAGAATGAGATTATTGTGATAAGTACAATAATGCGCTTATTGCACTTAGATAGGGATATTCAGTTACCAATACATCTTCGTCACCATCCTTTGGACGAAATGGATTTTTATGTACATCTAAAGTTTGACCAACCATGGGAGTGCTAGCAGGGTGCACTTTTTCCATATTAAATTGCTTGATTATCTTTTGCACATATGCAGACTGGTGGATTAATATTTCACAAGCTCGATGTTCTAGTTCAAGTCCTAGATACATCCGAGTTTTTCCAAGATCTTTTATCTCAAATTCGGATTTCAAATAACTTGTGGTTTTTATTATTTCATCAAGAATACCTATTATATTCATATCATTGATATAGACAACTATAATTGCGAATCCGTAACTTGTTTTCTTTATAAACACGCAGGGGCACAATTCATTATTTGTATATATCCTTTCTCAATCAAATTGTCACTTAGACGGGTATATCACATCCGCCCAGATTGATTTAATCCATAAAATGAGCATTTTAACTGAACTGCAAATGCACTCCGTGGTTTGGAGTTACTTGATTTGGGTAATGGAAGGCCATCTGGTACTTTCATAAATATATTTGTATCAAGATCCCCATAGAGATATGTGGTAACCACATCTATAATCTGTATTTCAAGCCCTTCTGAAACTGCCATGCTCATATAATTAACAGAACATTATGATGTTCACTACAACAGAATAAGCGATCCAGGGGTTTGTGAGAAACCTCACACTACGAGATGAGTCTTTATACTTTAAGACTTCATTCCTCTCACTACGCTTTGTGACAAATAATCATATATGTCCCACATGCTTTATACTTGGTGGGTTAGCACTACCATACCAAATACCTGTATATTTACCAAAGAACTAAGTTCTTCTTGGATTGCTTAGGCCAAATACGCTCTTAATTTTTTTTGAAATTAATCAATATAGAGCCTGGTTCAAGCTTATTGTGTTCTGCTTTTGGAGAAACTATGTATGAATTATATCATCACCATGCATGCATGATCCTTTCATTGACTCATGTGCATTCTCATAATCCAACAAGATTTCATTGTTCTCTAGAATCATTTAAAACTTCAGAGCATCCTCCAGTCCGATTCATGGACATATTTACAGACAATCGTACGAGATGATTTCAGATTATATAAAAAGTTAGATTGTGCCTTACTAACCTAGTTCCTTTCTAGGTGAGCATTTATCGAACCTGGTGGTCCCTCCACTTCCTTTTGGGGGCCACGACCTCGGCTACATTTTCACCAAGTGTAGCCTTGGCACCTCTATCTAAGGTGCCTTGTCCCTTATCATGGATTTCCAACCTTGTAGGAACATTTGCAGATGGTATGTTTGATCTCGTCACTTTGATATTAGTAAATGCATCAGACATTGAATCTGCCATATTCTGAAGATCGATAATTCTTTTCACATCACTTTCACTTTATGAAGTGCGGGGATCTAGATGAAACACCACGACAATTCCTGTCATTCCCTTGGGAAATCCTTTTCCATACCTCCCTCTAACGACAGGAAGGTTGTCTCATCAAAGTGACAATTCGTAAATCTAGTAGTAAAGAGATCGTCTGTTAAAGGTTCTAAGTAGCGGATATTTGTTGGGGATTCAGATCGAACATAAATACCTACTCGTCTTTTTGGACCCATCTTAGTACGTTGTGGGGGCGTAATAAACACGTATACGGCACAACCAAATATGCGTAAATATGAAATATCAGGTTCATACCCAGTTACCAACTAGTACGTAGAAAACGGTTGGCTAGTAATGGGGCTAAAAAGAATAAGTAATGTTGCATGTAATATGGCATACCCCCTGGCAGTAATAGGCAGGTTGGAACGCATAACCAATGCCCTAGCTATCATCTGTAACCTTTTGACGGTAGCTTCTGCGAGACCATTTTTAATATGTGTATATGGGGTACGGATGTTCTACGTCAATTCCATTAGACATATAGAAATCATCAAATCCTTTAGATGTAAATTCTCCAGCATTATCAAGTATGATGGACTTGATTGAATGATCGGGGTGGTGAGCCCTTAATCGTATAATTTGTTCTAGGAGCTTTGTGAAAGCAACATTTTTTGTGGACAACAATAACGTGTGACCAACGGGTCGAAGCATCATCCAAAACCATAAAATACCTGAATGGTATGCATTCTGGATGTACAGGTCCACAAATATCACCTTGTATTCTTTGTAAAAATAGAATATTTTGTTTGGTATCTTTAGCATAGGATGGCCTCAATCCTGTCTTTGCTAAAGTACAAGCTTTGCAAAATTAGTGACGTGCCTTCGAAGAAGAATGTGATATAGGGTTTGCTTCAATTACTTTGGAAGACGAAGGTTGGGCTTCTCTTACTTTAGAAGGAAATACTTTAGAAAGCACATTGTTACTCTGCACTGTAACATCCTTTTGTTCCATTTTCTTTTCATTCGAAATAAGGGATGTCCATGTGAGTTCTTTAAAACAAGGATTATCATATCATGACATGGGTGCCCTAGTCGATCGTTCCAAATCTTGTACAAGTCATTTTTCAACAGTTCATCGTTTGTAACAACATGGGATTCAATAATCCTAATAGTGATGATGTACAATCCACTAGAGTGACTCATTAGTTTCTCTAAGATGCGCTTCCTTCCGCATTCACTAGAGGTCACGTATATATACTCAATTCCATTCTCACAGTGAGTTTCCAAGTGATAACCATTTACACAGATATCCTTGAAATTTAACAAAGTGCGGTTAGCTCTTGGTGCATATAGAGCTTTTGTGACTTTAAGCATTGTGTCATTTGGTAACAAAAATTGAGCAGTACCTCGCCCAATTATTACTTGTGATGATCCAATCATCATTGTCACAGATGTATTATAAGGAGTGAAATCAAAAAATAATTATCTTTTTCTTAGGATAGATGGGTGGTTGTACTATCAGCTAAACAGTCAATTTTTCTTTGAGACATTCCCACAAGTACATAACCAGGAATGTTATAAAAAAACGAACATTTTATCTCTTTTTCTTTTAGATAATCCTGGTCTAGAATGGCGTCCTTTCCATTCTAATATACATGTTAATAATAGATTATCATAAAAAAAAAGTAAAATTCTATACAACATAATAGAAAATAAGTACTTATAGATAATCTATACAGATACCTTAAACATAGTTAGAACATGTTTAGCAACGTTAACACCTATTTAAACCATTAAACAAACAATAATGCAAAGTAACATAAAATACTTCAAAGTATCTACCAAATTATTTAAGGACAGAGTTTGTTAAGTCATCAAACAAGAAACTAGATGTTTAGGCCCATGCAAAGTCAGGTGCATCCATTGATGGGGAAAAGTCCTTGTTTCCCTAGAACTTTGTGATTGTAGGATTTATGCCATGGGTAAGATCATTTTCTTCTATAGAGTGAGCCTCCTGTTCGAGAGTTTCCCGGTACTTTTTGTAGCTCGCAGCTACAGTGGTATTAGCCTTACATTATTGTACCAATGTCTGGTAAATCCACACTTAAAATAAGGCGTATTTCTATCTGCGGCCCTTTTATTAGAGGGATTCTTAGGTGTTTTTTCGAACTTAGGGTTGTTACCACTTTGGCCAGAAGTTCATTCTTTATGCCAAACATTAGAATAGCCTTTACGCCCTCGTCCTCGATTATGTTCCTTATTTCCTTTTCCACAAGAGGTATTATCTCCACGTGAATATTATCACGGAGATATAAATCGAAGTGTCGAACCCTCTTTCCTTTGGGGTTCTTTCATATATTGGGATCACGATATTAAGTGCATGAAAAAAAAACATTAAAGGTAGACCAAAAATGATCTCCTAAGTATAGACTAAGATTTCTTTTGTAGAATTTTTTTATCATAGGATTCACATATGCACATAAAAGAACATCACACTTAAATCCGAGGGTGATAAGAGACGACAAATTAACACCTATGGATATTGGTTGCTTTTAGTGGCTTCGTGAGAAAAAATGCCATGGGTCCTAAGACAACACAGACACGGTTGTAGTTGAGTTTTAACGTTTATATATGTATATATATTTCCCCCTCACTATTATAAATGCGAAATATTGTGTTTTTTTATTTTTGTATTAAATAAGCAGAATGACAACTTTAAAACGATTTTGCAATGTTTCTCAGTGTCATCATAATAAAGTTTAACATCTTTAATATTGGAAATATGATAAGGAGTAAAAAAGAAAATTAGAAAATTAAAAAGATTTCTTGATATATGAGATTTTACCTATTTCAAGTATATATTTGTGGTACGCAGAGAATGTAAAATACTGATCACAGCATATAATAGGTATGTTAGTAGTTAATTAATAGAAAATATGTTTTAAAGTAGAGTGATAACAGAGGAAAACATGGTAGAACATTAGAAATCTCAGTAAAAAAACAAAATTATGGCCAAATGCAGCAGTCAGGCAGCTTCCATGCTTGTGATGAATCCTCTGTGCTGTTAACCAAACTTACATTAATGTTCTTGTACTTGTTATGCCGGCCGTCATGGTAACTTGTAGACATCATTTTCTTCGCCACGAACATATTGCCGTTGAGTTTATCGGTTTGTTTCTTTCCGTCATTAAAACCTTTTGTCTCCTCATTTGTAAATCCCTCCGGAATAAGAAGCTGACGGTCGTGTTGGTTCAGTAGAGCTTCCAAGAACAAAAATATTGAAGCCATGGGCGGATTATGTTAGAGGAATACGCTAATGAATTCTCAAGTCTCAATTCATTTATAAACAAGTTGTTATTAGCTTGTTCACACGAAACATTTTAAGCACTTAAGTACTCAAAGAAATGATTTAAAAGTGAAGTTTAGTTCATGTAATTCTTGCCATAATTCATAGTTTGGAAGGTGTTGTTCATCTGAATTCTTTCTCTCTTTTCCAATCAGCCAATTGGAAGTTGAACAACCTTTGACTCCGTCACATAAACATGCATATGTATGGTTTGACGAGAAATTCTTACCCACCCATTGAGCATTTGTTAGCTCACAAGTGATCATGCGACTACTTGAATGGCTTTAAGCATATTTACTATTCAGGCGCCATAGACATGTGATATGCCTAGAGGTGTAAATTGGGTCGTGTCAGTACGAACACAGTCCAGTTCAGCATGTGAGTTAGTCAGCACGGAACAGCATGATAGTTTGATGTGTTGTGTTGGGCCAGACTAATTAGCCTAGTACCACAACATATCACATGGCACAGCACAGCACAACACGCTAAGAAAGCACGTTATAACATTTATAAAACACTACACAATACGGTATAATACAACACATTTTGTATATATTTTACAAAAAAGTGTTTATTCTAACCAATTTTTGATATTGTATGTTCGTTATGTTGAGTTATTTCTATAACAACATATATGATATCTAAATATCTAAATATATCAACTTTGAAAAAATATAAAATAAATATACCAGACACAACACGGCATAGCACGCCCTTAAATACGATACAATACGCATAACACGGCACGTAACACATGGAGTTCAACACGGCATAGCACGCCCTTAAATACGATACAATACGCATAACACGGCATGTAACACATGAAGTTCGCCTTTTAATGGGTTATGATGTACTGGACCAGTCCATTTTACACCAATAAATAATGTATGTGCCGCCAAGCTAAGCAGTTTGAATACGCTGGAAAAAAGACATACTTAAGAGTATAAGGCCCTCCTATCTAGTTGACTCGACGTTCACAACAACCATTTTTCAACTAAATTCAGTCAGGGCTCTTTTATTTTTAACTTCCCTTTTAAGTGTCTGGGAGTGTAGGGCAAGTTTGCCAATTAACGTTTACGAAGCAAGACAATCCGTATCGGTTCTGAACTAATGGCTCGGCCATAGGTTTTTTTCTAGAGTCTCATAGGTTTTCAATAAATTTAAAGTTAATTGGTGTTTGGGTTCCATTAAATTTCGGTAAAAATGATAAATATTTAAGGTAGAGGTAGATCAATTAAGGTCAACCAAATGCTGACCACGATATCCAGGCGTTTATGGCTGGATTAAAGGTGTTATATGTGCTTTAGTCCACCCCCTACTAATCCAGTAGTCTAAGAGCAACCACAGAGGCGCGAGGGAAATACGGACCAAAGATCAAATTTGATCTTTGGTCCGTAAAATGATTGATTAGTGGCGCGAGGGTATTTGGGGTTTATTCCGTTTTTTACACTGTTCACGAGTAGAAATAGAAATAAATCCGGACTAAACATGGTATAGTCGAGCGAAGTCACAGTGTACCGTCTAGGTTTAAGCGGAGTCGTAGTGTAACGCCTGGAGTCAAGCGAAATCCTAGAACAACGCTTAGAAAACGGGCGGTATCCAGGAATGCGCCTGACCAAGCGGCATACTAGAACAACGTATGATGAAACGAAGCCTTAGGATCCCGCTCAAATACAGGCGAAGAGCTAACACCCCGCCCTACCCAAGCGTAGCCCTGGAGCAACGCCCACAACCAGGCGGATTGCCAGGATTCCGCCTAGGTAGTTGGCGAACTGCCAGGATACCGCTTGGGGTCTTAGGCGGGTTGCTAGGAATCCGTTTGAGTTTTAAGCGGGTTGCTAGGAATCCGTTTGAGCCTGGTGTGTGGCTAGTACATCGCCCTACTTTAGGCGTTAGTCTAGAGTACCGCCTGGTGCTATATTTTTACCGTTGAGTTTAGTTTACCGTTGAGATGTTATCGTTGAGTTACCATTGCAACGGCTATATTATGTCACTATATATGGGATATGAATCCAATTTCATTTTACCAAACTCACTCATTGCTATCTTCCTTAGTATTGAAAAATAAATAAGTTCTTTTTTTATTTCAGTTTTACTTTCCGAATCGATTAGAATTATGCCACCACCAAGACCACGAGGTCCAAATTTTACTACAGAGGAAGATGTTACGATGTGTAAAATTCATTTGTCAATATCTCAAGATTGTAGTATTGGTACCGATCAATTAGAAGAAAGATTATGGTCTCGCATATTATATCAAATAAAAGAAGCCATACCTTCGATGCCACAACGCAGTTGGACCTCCCTTCAGAAAAGGTTTCAGGGAATAAGTACAGATGTGGCACTTTTCTCTGCAAAGGAGGCGGAGGTGGAACGTGAACACCATACTGGATGAGGTCCCGAAAATAAGGTAATTACTCAATTATTTATGACCGATTACATTACAGTTTTGAATTGTATATCCTCCACTAAATTGAATTTAAAAAATAGATTGTAGAAGTAAAGAAGCTTTTCAAGGAAGCTAATGGTGGCAAAAGTTTTAAGCATGAAGAGTGCTATTTAATTATGTTAGATAATATAAAATATTCCAGACGATCGATAGTTGTTTTCGATTCATCACAAGCTGAGTCAGATTACGAAAGCAGTGAGGAAAACCGGGAAACACAGGAAATTTTGGTTGACAATTCCAGTGGCTATGAAGACATTGGAGATATCCCTAATACATATACCTGTCAATTGGGAAAAAAAGAGTCGAAACGACAAAAGAAAGGGAAAGCAAATTGTAGTGGCCAACAGAAAATGATGGAAAATATTTATAGAGAGCAACAAAACTTCAACACCAAATATACAGAACAAACAACAATGAAGATGGCGCAGAGAGAATCCGAGTTTACATCAAAACTAGCTGAGAAATCGGCAAAGTTTTGCGGCAAAACAAGCTAGGAAAGAAGCGGACGAGGAATTCCGTATAATGATGATGGATGTCTCCGGGATGGATCCGGGATCAAGAACGTACTTCGAATTTAGGAAGGAAAAGATTCTGAAGAAAAGATTAAACCAACCTTAAAGGATTCTAGGAATACCTTAAACCTATGTTAAATTTAAGTCTTATTAGGATTGTGATTTTGTGACGAACCCTTTTATCCGGAGTACTAGTGCTATCTCAATTTTTTACTATTTTGTGACCGTTTTGTTACCTTTTTTTTTCGTTGTCAACGGCTCTAATTTGTATTATGATACACCTATAAATAAATGAACTTGTATCTATCATTCCCATTTCAAATACACATCTTTTACATTTCATATAAAAAATTTAATCTCTCGTTTTCATGTAATGTCGGGTTACGAAAATTTTATGCTTAATGCAGAGAATTTTACCCTAGAAGAAGATTTATCCCTATGTCGAAACATAGTATTACATTATCCAGCACGGGGTCATGAACGTCGGATGAATGGTTCAATGAGCATGCAATGGTTAGAACAAATACATGCTAACTTTTGTAACGAAACCGGTAATCCCAATAACCGGAACAAAGCAGGCCTTTTGTGTCGATATGTGGAAATCACAAAAGAAGTACTAGAATTTTCCACTTTAACCGCTAAGGTGAATGAAAGAAGAATTAGGAATGAAACTGATGATGAAGTTGTTGTCAGATCTCTGGAGGAATAGAGAAGATGGAAACGTTCAGATTTTAGGTACCAACCTCATTTCGAGATCCTAAGGGTGATAAAAGAATACAATCCTTTTGTGTTGATTATTCTCGGAAGATGTGAAAAACGTCGTCCCAGGCGGGATACGACCCGTTGAAGGTTTGATAATAGGTTTGCTTAAGTATTTAACTGTAATCTACTGATTTATTATATTTCATCTTCTTTAATGTTACACGATGTATGCCTTTTCGATTCAATGAAATTATGTTAGAAAATTAAGTTACTTTCATTTACAACCAAACTCATAGAATGTATTATAAGACCGATTATTCCAGCAGTGACTGTTTGATTATTTAGGCTCAAAATAATTGAATCGTCGTCTGATGAAGACAAACTATTGTTATCATCATCACACAATGAAGAAGAAGAAGAAGAAGAAGAAGAAGAAGAAGAAGAAGAAGAAGAAGCAGAAGAAGAAGAAGAATGGGGAGGAATAGAAGAACAAGAACCATAGTACTGATTGTTATTTTGATAGTATGCCATTTCCTTTTTGATGTTTGTATTTTTGGTTTGTATGATTGGAGAATCGAGTGTTCAATTTATAGAAAAATTAAGATAAGATTTTTAGTTTTGAATTGACAAGACACGGTTGATATTTTAATGCAAAAACAGAGTTGAGGCAAGTGGGGTGAAAGACGCATCGGAGATACCAAAACATATAATGTAAGAAAAGTACTTTGAAAAGACAATTCAAATATGAAAAGACATCACCAAATGACCAAAACAACAAAGGAAAAAAAAAACAAAGTTTTGAGTTAACAATACAAAAGTAATATAAAAATAAAACAAACGATTATAATTGTTAAAAAATTCACACAATTAGAAGACAATTCACATATGACAAAAGAAACAGTATTTGTTCAACTAACAATTCAATACTAAGTAAATCTTACGATTCTCTATCTTGATTCTCGGACGCCTAGCGCGGAGGCATAAATGGAGCCAAAGATGATCTGGAATCATAAGTATTTGATTGCATTGTTGATGAAGATCCCTGACCCATAGTGTTCCACATCGGAAGTGGCATATTTTGAGCATAGGACCTAAACTCAATGGGTGGTTGTTGTTGACAAAAATGGGCAAGTTGTGCGTTCAACAAGCCAACCTCATTTTGTAGACCCTGTATTTCTGCATTTTTGGCAATGATAAAGTCCATTTTCTCCTTAGTTTCATTTAATGTAAAGTTACGAAACTCGTGGGTAAAATCAGCATAATCTTGAACTAAATCATATGCCGCGACCTGTGATGGAAAAAATAAAATCAAATTCTGAACCATCATTGTATACTAAAATCAAATTTATGGTGTTTTGTTGTATACTTACGTATGGTAGTTGTTGTTGGGGAGGAATGGGTACATGTTCACGACGACGTTGGATGTTGTGTTTAATACGGTTACCAGCATAACCGTACGTTTCAACCTCCCAATCGACTTTAGTGGCGTATTTGTACAGGTTAGTCACATGTCGCCAATACTCAAAATATAGATCATAGTTAACGACACATACTAATTCGCTAGCAGGGACCAGACAGTTTTGAATCTCCTCCAGCCACGTCGTCACTGAAGTTGGAAATAGAAGGAGTCGGGTTGCTAGGAACGCCCCATCTTGGATTGTTCTGCCTCCAACATCGATCTCCGAGATACATGTTATTCTTTATACAAGAAAATTACAAAAACAAATAAACCAATCAGTTAACCAAAATGCAAAGAAAATGAAAAAAAAAATCCAATGGAAATAATGTATAAACTCACGGTGCCTAGCCAACAGAATATTGCCCTTTTCCCTGAGAGCTCTACTGCTCTCCGAACAATGTCAGAATCATGGACGTCGGTCGCATTTTCCCACGGTTGCCAGTTCACAGAGTCCACAGACAATTGATTCAGATCATTCCTTGACCGAACAATGTCAATACCCTTCCTCCGGCTTCCCGTCCACCGACGACTTCTAGGCCACTCGTGTTCACTCTCAGGCGAAGGGTCCCTTGGACGATAAATACCAAGATATCGTACCCTCAAAACTAGAATATCATGACAACCAATGGTATAAAAAACTGAGCAACAAAAAAAATAATTTAATAGAATTATAAATAACACTAAAAAATTTACCTCCAATATTTGGAAGGGTCCGGCCAATGACTTTTGCCCCCTCCCCGATGCGGCGAGACCGGAATATAATTTAGAAAATGCAGGAGAATCCCAGTCATATTCGTGAACTGCATTAGATCTTTAAAAGCAGCTAACCATCCAGCATCAATATAAGTTTTTGCATTTGAAAAAAAGAACTGACCCAAAACATACATATAGAAGGCTCTTGCCACTCTATCAGCAAGTCTACTATCATTGTTAGCCGCAGTCAAGGTTTTTTGATCAAAATAAGTGCTACTCAAAAATTTAACCGTAATTGCATCGGAAACCCACTGCTGGGGAATACCTTCTCTTTTACAGACCGCACTGTCTTTAAGTTCGGGAAATATATGATCTCGGACATATTCAAATTGGAACTTCCATGCGTCATACGGAACAGGACTACCAATACCGATACTTATTCCTGTCAGCATTACCCAATCTAGGGAGTGAACCCAAGCTCACCAAACGAGAAGTGAAAAGTGTTGGTCGTATCCCAAAAGCGTTCAACAATATAGTCAATGAGCGCATGTGATGAATCAACAACCTTTATGCTCAGTAAACGGTCCCATCCTCCCTTTTCAATTATGTATTTCACCCTAGGGGCATGTTTAACAATACCTTGGTAGATTTGTATCACGGATTTTAGGGAACCCCGATGTGGAAACTTGAACTCGGCGTCGGTTGAATATGTTATGTTGGTGGATGTGTGACCCTTAGTGTCTTCCACCAGTGTATAGTGTTCTAGGCCAGGAACATCTACCGTTTCTTCTCCCCTACGGTTATCTTCTGAATCCTCGGCCATTTTAGTCTTCTTGGCCCTCTTCCTTCGGCCAACGAATCTGGAAGTCAAACTGCTCGACATCTGGCCAACCAATTCATGCAACAATGAAAATCATCAATAATCCTCACAATGCAAAAATATAAAAATCAACAATAATCAATAAATCAAGGAAAAACCTTTTAATTTCATAATCACAAAAGTAATTCTCTAATTACATAAAAGCATATGTAAGCACATACAAAAATCAAACATTCTTGAACGCAACTCATCGTTAACAAAATACTTCATTATCAATGCCTCAATTTTACAAAATATCATCAAAATTCAACAATTGCAAATTCTACCATAGACAAAGGTTTTAATACATAAACATTCCAAATTTCCAATTTTTCAAGACAATCAATTTATCAAAAAGTTAACCACAACCCAACTCAAATTAAACAACAACTTAATCAATTATATCTTCAATTCAAAAAATTATCATCAATTTTTTATACCCAAATTACAACATTCATAAACCCTAAAATTTATCCCAGTTCCTTAATTACAATTTCTAATAAAAGCAAAATATCACAATTTCATAATCACATGTTAATCATTCAACATGTATAACCAATTTAACTAAAAAAACCTAATAATACAATATACTCTAAATTTATTTTATAAAACTTATATAATTTTCAAAACAAAAAAAAAATTACCTTGATTACGCTTGGAGGTTCAAAAAGCCTTGAATAGAGTCTCAATTGGTAGACGGATCTGTGGGATTTCGTTTGGCAAGATTTGGGTTAAGAGGGGAGGCGGTAGAGGGGTTGGAATAGGGTTTGATGATGGAAAATGAGGGTTCAAGAGGGTTCAGGATTTTTTGTCGAGAAGAAGAAGGTTTTGATTTTGAGCGGTGTGCTAGGAATTCGCCTGGAAATCCAGGCGGGGTGCTAGCACACCGCCCGTGCAATTTACTTCATACGCTCACTTGGCTCATGTGGTTCTAGTCCAGGCGAGGTTCTAACAGTTCGCTTGGTGGGGCAATGTTATGGTATACCGTGCGTGTTTCGAGCGTGGTCCTAGGATACCGTCCCATACCAGGCGTTATTTTAGGTCTCCGCCCCATTTCGAGCGTGGTGCTAGAATTCCGTCTCGAACAAGCGAAATCCTAGAATTTCACCCGTGTTACCAAGCGAATCACTGGAACTCCGCCCACCATCAGACGCATTGCTAGAACACCGCGCGAGTATATCACCGTTGTTCGTGGGTCGGACCAAAGAGTAAATTTTTTACTCTTTGGTCGTTTGGTATACTCGCGTCTCTGTGGTTGCTCTAAGGACATTGTTTATATTTGGATTAATCCCTGAACTATCCCTAGTCCAGTAAAAACAAAATCCCAAGATAATCAACTTTGAGTTTAGAACTCGGTTAAACGGTTGGCTTTTTAGAAGATACGTATTCAATTTTCAAACTATTTATTTTTTTTGCAGGGAACTTTCAAATTTATTCCTTTAAATGACTAACTTAATCACACCTCACCGTTGAACGGTAACCAAAACTTCATATTTAATTAAAAATGAACAATACACATCATTCATATTACTTAATATTCTTATATTGTTTTATATGCTCGAATACACAAATATTATATCGGTAATGATCACCCACCTTATTCATAAAAACTAAAAAAAATAAAAATAAAAATTATAAAAATATCATACATATTTTAAAAAAAAAGCCAAAAGATATATATTATAAATATGCTAAAATATTATGTATATGGCATCAAAACAGGATGGGATAAAGTTCCATCATATCAATTAAAAAATTTCATTGAACCTGGTGCATAGCACAGGTTATATGTCAACGTTGTTATGAGAAGTTAAATATACTCGGTACATAACACCGATACGAATCTAGTTAATTGTAATAGGATAACGGACTATATACTTTTCTTATCATGTGATTGAGTTGACTTTTTGAGTTGACCTATCTAATCCCACGGCTTGACTAGATATAGATTAGTATGCAGCTGGAAAATATCCTCCAAAATGGAATATCCATGCACCATATATTGTTATTATGGAAAATATCGTCCAAACTGAAATTTAACGGATCTACATGCACAAAAAATAATCTAGCAAATCAAATTTTGAGTATTATGGTAAATAATTATATATGTATCTGTAAAAAGTTTGAAAACCTTTAATATAAAATCCTTACACCATTGTCACTCAAACTTCAAAATAAAACTTTGCCTTGTTCTCAAAGATGAGTTGCATTCATTCAATAAAACTTGGGTTCCTGCTTTTTGCTTGTGTTGCTATCTCCATTACTTATACAGGCATGTTGTTACCTTGCTCCTATCTTATGTTTATGTACATGATGATGATAATTTTCAATAAGTTCACTGATTTTCGTTATTGGATACAGGAGCATATCGTATTGGTGTGAATTACGGGATGGTGAGTGACAATATTCCACCACCAGACCATATCAAGAAAAATCCAAAGACTTCGGTTATTCGAACCGAATCCAGGCGCTTTAGCAGCTCTATCATTATCTGGGATTGAAGTTATTCTCGGTACTCGAAACGAAGATCTCCCAGAACTAGCGGCAGACCCATCATATGCAAAAACATGGGTAGAGACCCATGTAATGCCACACGTAGATACGACATTCTTTAAATGCATATCGGCAGGCAATGAGGTTATTCCTGGTGAGCTTGCAAACTATGTATTACCTGCAATGAAAAATCTCGATGCTGCTCTCAAAGCTGTAGGTCGAAAAATTCCAGTAAGTACATCTGTACCCTCGAATGTTTTGGGGGTATCATATCCACCTTCTGCTGGGGAATTTTCGGCTGCGACGGCTCCTATAATGGAACCCATCATAGCATTTTTGGCATCAGAATCCTACCCTTTACTTGTCAATGTATACCCATATTTCGCCTACATTAGTAACCCCGAGGACATAAGTTTGGATTATGCATTGTTCAATTCTAACGAAGTCGTTGTTAGAGATGGTGAACTCGGATACAAGAATCTCTTTCTTGCTATGATTGATGCAGTGTATGCAGCTCTGGAGAAATCCGGTGGTTCTACTGTTCAAATTTATGTTTCGGAAACTGGTTGGCCTTCAGCTGGAGGTGATGGTGTGGTTGCAACTATCGATAATTCTCGGATGTATAACAGAAATCTTATTGCTCATTTAGCATTTACACCAGGAACATCAAGACGACCCGGTGAAGATTTGGAGACGTACATATTTGCATTGCTTAACGAAGATCTCAAGGCTGTTGGTACTGAGAGGATTTTTGGGCTTTACTACCCAAACATGACAGAAGCCTACGTTATTTAAACTCAACACCTAATTTATAACAATCTCGTTGGGAATTTCTCTTAGGGTTTTCCTGGTTGGTGTAGAGCACTTTCTAAGTGTGTAATTTACATTGCTCTTTAGAAAGAAAAAAATCTGAAATATGGTGCTTGCTGCTTTTTATTTGGAATAGGCTAATGATACTTTGAGTTAGCTAAATTGTGTAATACTTTTCTTTTTGAGATAAAGGTTAAAATTTTATTCTAAAAAAGATTTGAAGGGTGTTTTTTTTCTAACTCAATTTATTCATCGAGATATGGCTTGTCTACTCAAAAATTATCAAACTGTAATCATATATATTATAGGATGGAATTATATATAAAAGTTAAACATTCCTGAAATCTCCTAACTAATTTATGCGTATCTATTTTATTTTAGGTCTATCTGATAAATCAAAATATGATCATTTTAAAAAACTTCAAAAAAAACCTTATCTAACTATTTTAGTAAATGATTAATACATCATTTGATTAAGTAGTGTCAATCATTAAATTAGTTTATAGATTCATTAAATTAATTAATTAATTTTTATTTTTATTTATTTTTTATTTAATATTATGTTTTTTATACTTTTTAAGAAAAGATAACTTTTTATTATTATTGTTTTTCAAACTTTTTTATTTAATTTTTTTTATAACTTTTTTTAACTAGAATCGGTGGATAAATGCATTTATATCCGTCGATTCTGGGCAAAAAAAATTATAGAAAAACTTTTGTAGAATGTTTTGGCACACAAGGAGAATCTTATCCATCGATTATGGACAAAAACATTTGTAGAATTTTTTTAAAATTGAGTCTTTGGAACCGGCACGCGTAGAAAACCTTATCCACCGATTATAAACGTATTTTTATGAAGAAAAAAAAACTATCATTTTGGGTTTTTAGGATCGGCACAAATATATAGGAGGAATAGGACATAATGTCAATGTGTATAACCTAAATATTGATTCATTTTTTATGTTTTGGTTTGGCTACCAGCTTGACATAATTTTTCTGGTGGCAAGAAAGTCCCAGGTCAGAAATTCCTGGGACTCTCATAGTTATAGTACAAGTAAGTTCCATTTTGATCTAACCAATAGCTTACACTAAATTGGATACGTAGTTTTTCAACTGCATTTGATATACTGCATATACTGTTTTTTCTTACTGCATTTTATATACTGCATGTATCATGTCATTCAGTCTTTTAGTTTTCCAAATTTTGGTAGAGCGCTATTTGAAGCATCGATTTATAATTTCTCAAAATTTTGAATTCAATAGAGCTCTCACAAATTCATCACAAAATTTAACTCCACTGTTTTGTGATACCATCGACAGTTAAGGAAGGATATCTTAATTCAAAAGAATTTATTCTCTGAAACTGTTTCTAAGACTACTTCTACATATTTTTCAGAATGTATCAATATTTACATTCATGTTCCTCAGATTTTTCAGATGTTTAAGATAATTCATAAACAAGATTGGTACAAGCCTGGTGTGTATATGTACAGGGACTTGATTACCGTTGTTGGGAAATAAAAGAAGAGCGACACGTGTAAGACGATTAAGAAGGAAACAATGAAATTAAGAAGAATGAGAAGCACACAATCAAAGCCGTATCGAAGGATCGAAACGGGACAGATGTGAACGGATGAGCAAATCTCTGCATGATCGACACCTAGGATCGGGAAAGTAACATCACACTGATCGAAGCAGATAGCATTAAATGCATATGGAGCGGGAAAGTAAGAGTAATGATGAGCATGGAGCGGGAAAGTAAGAGTAATGATGAACATGGAGCGAGAAAGTAAGACAATAATTACATTTATCATACGAATGACACGTATGATCGGGACAAAGCTGATTCTCAAGGAACGAAGAGCACGTGTAAACCATACAAGGTAGCGCACCAAAAAGAAAGCATGACCTGTCAATCTTATAAACATCCCGATCCTAATATAATAAGGAGAACGATATAGGGTATCGGGACAAGAGGGACCCACTAATAAATCTATAAATAGAAGAGAGCATTCAACGAGGAGGGGGTCGGAAAATTAAAGAGAAAAAAGGCTAAGGAAGATTTATCAAAGCAGAAGGAGAAAGGTTATTAGGTATGTACTGTGGATGATTAGATCCAAAAGATAGGACATCCATGATTCATTTTCTTGCTTTTAATAGAAGATGGATTTGTAATTGTAGTTTTGATCAGATTTATGATCTGTAAATGATTGGATTGTTATAATATTTATCAAATCATTGTTCTTAAAAAATGATTCTGTGTATCCATTCATTTTTTAAAATCTTAAATTTATTGTATTATTCTTAAATCATTGGTTGTTAATGTCAATGGGAAAATTGGCATAAACAATTTGGCGCTAGAAACAGGGACTGGGTTAAAGGATTTATCCTACCTGTTCTTGAAAAATGAATTTTTCTATTATGAATGTCACATAATTATCTCTATTAAATTTGAAAAAATGGAAATGGTATCTTATCGGAAAGAAAAAGATTTTTAAGTTTAAATGGGTCTGTTTAAATATTTGATTATAAAACATATTTATAAAAAATCGTAAAACTAGTTTTTGTCACTTTCCTTTTTAATAATCTGTTGAAAGATTATTTGGCTAACTTTTGAAAGGTTATTAGAAATCAAGAGGAGAAGGAAAATTATCAGCAAATTTTAGAAGAAAAATGTCTCAAAAAGCAGGCTCTGCGAATCAAGACAGTAACGATAGGCAAAGTTTCAGACAAAGGGAAGTTGAGAGTGATCCAGAACAACAAGAGAGTGATGTGGGAAATCATTCACCTATCCAAGAGCTAACACCAAATGCCTTATCACAAAATCAGCTGTCACATCATGAGAATTCAGGAAATGATGTAAATTATCTTCAAAATCTGATAAGAGAAATGAATGAAATAAGGAGAGAACAGAGGGTCAATCATGATAAAATTGAATTATTAACCAGAGAAAATCAAGTTTTAAAAAATGCAATTCAACGTGAACAGAGACAGGCTGCAACAGGATCACGAAGTCCAGAAACAATTGCTGGAAGACGTGCACCCAGAAATGAAAGAGAAAATCAGGATCAGAGGATGGTGTTAGTAGGATCATCATCACGAGCCAGGAGACAGAGAGAAAAATCAAGAGATTCAACGGTTGACAAATGTTCCATTGCCAAGAGAGTACAGTATCCCTGTATTTGAATATTATGATGGTACAAAGGACCCGATCTCACATTTAAAGTATTACAATCGAGTGACACGATGGGATGGACATGAAGCAATTATATGCCGATGTTTCCCCTCAAGTTTAACAGGTTCAGTATTACTATGGTATGATAGATTGCCAGAGAGTTCCATTGAATGCTATTCACAATTAGTGAGGAAATTTCTTGAAGCTTATATGTACAACAAACCCGTTGATTCGGGAATAGATAGATTGTATTCCCTCACATCATGGCCAGAAGAAACGATTCGATCTTATACCACCCGATGGCATACGGTGTGTCAAGCAATTGGAGATGTTGACTCAAGTACAGCCATAAATCATTACAAGTGGGGAATCGCTGACCGGAGATGTCAGCTTTTTATTGAAATTCATCGTAATAATCCCAAGACCGAGGGACAGCTCAGAGAGATAATAGAAACATGTGCAAGGTTGCAAGATGTCCAGGAACAAGGTCCAAGAAGCAGTTCACGAAATCAGGGAAGCATGAAAAGGACAAATTCAGTTGAGGTATCAATAGAACAGAAAAAGAAATTTCCTCATAAATCAGAATCAAAGGAATCAAAGCGCCCACGGCAAGGGGATAATAAAACTTTTGTGCAACGATTTCAAGAAAGAGTGTTTACAAAGCTCAATATCTCATATACCGAATTCTTTGACATCATAAAAGCTAAACCAGATTTTCAATGGTCATCATCAAAAGGCAATCAGCCTGAGTTTACGCAACGATCAAAAGATTATTGTGACTACCACTGTTATAAAGGTCATGCAACAGAAAATTGCAGGAATTTTATTTTGTTGGTACAAAAAATGATAGATGCAGGAGAATTAAAAGAGTATATTCAAAGGACCGAACCAATAACCAGACCCGACAAAGGCAAAGCAGTGCATATTCCGTATAATGAACACACCATTAATATGATATCATTCTCAGAAAAACGAGATACTGATTTGAATGCTGCAATCAATAAAAATTTATATAAAAGGATTCGAAATCATGAAATTTTTAAGATATAGGGAAGGATAACGGAAGCCTGGGAAGACTGGATGGCATCTCCTTTAACTTTCTCATCACGGGAAGTAAATCAAGAAATTGAGATGCACAATGATCCTTTAGTCCTCACATTGCCAATGTCCGGATGGAATGTTAGAAAAATTCTTATAGATGGGGGCAGCTCATTGAACGTTTTATTTCATGACACATTTTGCAGAATGGCGTTCACAAAAGATCAATTACTCTCATCCCGGTATGTAATTTATGGATTTAATGGAATGGCCTCAAGACCAGAAGGAGATATAGACTTGCAAGTATCAGTTGGAACGATCAACATTTTAACAAGATTCAGTGTAGTAGATGCTCCATCTCCGTACAATGCAGTAATTGGGAGACGTTGGGTGCACCAGTTAAAGGGTGTAATTTCCACTTATCATCAATATTTGCGATTTCCAACACCAAAAGGCGAAATGGATATCCAGGGAGATCAAGATGATGCAAAGTTTTGTATAATGGCGGAGGTAAGAATGCATGAAGAGCAGGAACAACAACAGCGTGAAAGGAAGAAAAACCGTAGGACCGAAGCAAAGGAAGATGCAATCAATCAGTACTTGAAAAGAAACATCGAACAAAAGTCAACAAATGAGTTAGGAGAAAGCAGCAAGAGTCAAGAAAATTCAACAAGTCGGTAGTTCGAAGGACCATCATAGCAATTAAAGGGAACTCCAACTTCAATCGGGAATCCAAAACCAGTTTTCACTTCCATAGAAGAAACTAAAATTGTAAATATTGGAACTTCATAATGGCCCAAGCAAGTGCAGATTGGAACATTGATGAAAGAAGATATGGAGCAAAGTTTAATCAAATTTTACTTCGTGATTTTGTAGATATATTTACATGGAAAATGGAGGATATGCCCGGGATATATCCGAGCATTGTACAGCATGAATTACAAATACGTCTCGATGCTACACTATTTCGTCAACGGATACGCAAGGTTGCACCGGAGTATCACGATCCAGTTGAAAAGGAATTAGCAAAGCTTCAAAGTGCAAGATTCATTCGAGAAGTGCGATATCCAACATGGATTTCTAATATGGTGATCGTTCCGAAAAAGAACGGTGGAGTAAGAATCTGCATAGACTTCACCAACTTAAATAAAGCTTGCCCAAAAGATAGCTATCCACTTCCTAATATTGAATAATTGGTGGATGATGTAGAAGGACATGAAGCATTATCTTTTATGGATGGTCAATCGGGATATAACCAAATTGTACTTGCTGAAGCAGATCAGGAGCACACAGCGTTCTTCACTCCTCGGGATGCCGTTTGGGTTAAGAAACGCGGGAGCAACATATCAACGTTTGGTTGATGCAATCTTCAAACCATGGATCGGACAAATATTATAAGTTTATGTGGATGATATGTTGGTAAAAAGCAAATTATCTATTAACCATCTACAAGACCTTGCTGAAATCTTTGGTGCGTTACGAAAGTACAAGATGAAAGTTAACCCGGAGAAGTGCACTTTTGGTGTTACATCGGGGCGTTTCTTGGGTTATTTGGTTACAAAAAATGGAATTGAAGTTGATCCAGCAAAGATCCAAGCAATAACAGATATGCCATCACCCAGCAGTATTAAAATTGTACAGAAATTAAATGGATGCCTGGATGCTTTAAGCAGATTTATCGCCAGATCATCAGAACGGTGCAAACCCTTCTTTGAAATACTCAAGAAGAAAAACAAATTTGAATGGAACGATCAATGTGAACAAGCATTCCAAAGCATAAAGAAGCATCTAGCTACATGCCAGCATTACAGAAACCGGAACCAGAAGAGATATTAACTTTGTATACAGCGGCAACGGAAGATGCAATCAGTGCAGTGATGGTCCGTACCAATGAGAAGGTAGAAAAACCAATATATTATATCAGCAAAACCCTTAATTCGGCAGAAAGAAATTACACAAAGATCGACAACTCATCTTATCATTAGTCTTTGCCACCCAAAAGTTACATACTTATTTTCTCACACATTATGTTCGTGTCCCGAGCAAGGCACCGTTACAATCAGTATTGAAAAATACAGGAAAAGTGGGAAGAATCGCTAAATGGAACGCACAGCTAGAACAATTTAACATCATTTATGAGTTGCAGACCGCACAAAAATCTCAAGTTTTAGCTGACTTCCTTGCAGATTTCCCGATTGAAGAAGAACATGAAATTCAAGGTCCGATAACTGGGAAAAAGCAGTTTACTCATTAAAAAAAAAAGAAAAAAAAATCATTAAAGTTTCTATCACATTAACAATTTATTTTATTTATAATTGAAGGATTACCAGGATGCGAGGAAGAGGACCCACAAGATATTCTGAACTCAGCAAACTCTCAAAGGTGGGAAGTCTTTGTTGATGGGTCCCGAAACAAAGAAGGAGCAGGAATTGGCATTGTGATTACTGCACCAATGGGAGATCGAATGATTCATTCATTTCGTCTTGAATTTGAAGAACATACAAATAACATAGTAGAATATGAAGCTGTGGTTCATGCTCTAAAACTCATCATTGAATTGGGAATCAGCAATGTTCGACTACAAGTGATTCACAGTTGGTAATTCGAAAGGTCGAATTAAAATATCAAACACTTGATGCAGATTTAGCACAATATAAAGATCTTGTTCAAATTCTAGCAAGTCAAATCTCAAACATTACTTTCCGGCATCTATCCCGAGACAAAAACCGACATGCTGATGCTTTGGCATTCATTTCTTCCATGTTAAACGACCCTAGTATCACAGCAATAAAAGTCGGAAGAATATATGAACCATCCATCCAGATAAGAGTACTCCATAATATAGAAGAAAATGTAACATAAAAAATTAATGATCCTGCAATACAAAATGTTCCATCTATTCCTCAACAAATAGGTGATCGATCAAGTGAATCAGATTGGAGGATTCCGATTCATCAATACTTACAAATTAACATATTACCTACCAATTCTCAGGAAGCAAGAAAAATTCAACTCAAATCAGATAACTACCAACTTCGGGATGGAATTTTGTATCGAAAATCATTTCTTGGGCCATTATCCCGATGCCTATCACAACAGGAAGGAATTCGGATACTCAAAGAAATACATTATGGGGATGCAGGAAACCACAGTGGACGACGATCACTTGCACTAAAAGCCAAAACCCAAGGTTATTATTGGATATCCATGCAAAAGGACTCAGATAACATCGTACGAAGATGTGAAGAATGCCAACGATTTGCAAAAAAGATCAAAGCACCAGCCACAGAGCTCAATTCTATACTCATTCCGTGGCCATTCGCAAAATGGGAAGTAGATATTGTTGGTCCGTTAATTGAGGGAACCAAAAAGAGAAGATATTTAATAGTGGCTACTGATTATTTCACCAAGTGGGTAGAAGCTAAAGCATTAGCTCGGATCAAAGATTCCGATGTATTTACATTTTTATTTGAAAATATCATATGTAGATTTGGGATCCTGATGTAATTTTAGAAGTGGTAAATAAAGGTTCGATTCTCGAACTTGTGAAGGTAATGATTTTAGAAAATAATGATTCTACTTAACTCTAGAAAACTCCGGGAATAATAAAAAGACTAAATAACCTAAATATGATTTTTGAATAATT
>JAJJMC010003593.1:744009-766836 GCA_023531435.1 Papaver californicum | reverse complement strand
CTAATAGAACTCTCTAGAACAGCCCACAAATCCCAATCCTAATCGAATCATGATTCCGGCCAAATACATGATTTACACACTGATTTCACGGGATCTTTTGATGTTTATGACTTGCGTGAGACTGCTATTATCATTTGGAACAATCTAGAAGCAAAATATCCTTCGAATCATTTGCTTTTAACCATCCAGAAGATTTCCCGATGAGCTGAATCGGCTGATCCGGCTGAGTCGACTCGGCTGGCTCGCTGGGTTGAATCGCCTGGTTGACCCGCTGGGTTGACTCGGCCGATCCTAGGGTGTCCCTTATCCATTCTTGGGGTGCCAATAACACTTGTCCTTGGGTGCCTTTATCACTTTTTGAGCCAATTTTTTCACAATCTTTATTCTTCTAATGTACCTACAAAAGCATAAAAACACGTAATAGACACACAATCGAATACTAACTCACTAGAAATTAAGGTGCAATTTAGACACTAAAATGTGTCTATCAGATCCCAGCAGCCATAGTTTCTGATAATGGACAGCAATTTCAAGGAAAGAACATCGATATGTTGTTTGAAGCACATAATATTCAACAATACAAATCCACACCATTCTATCCCCAAAGTAATGGACAAGCTGAATCTACAAATAAAACAATTGCAATAAATCTGAAGAAGATTGGATGGGTATCACAAACGCTGGTATGAGCAATTGCATAATACATTATGGGCATATCGCACCACGAGAATAGAACCCACTGGAGAATCACCTTTCCTTCTCGCATATGGTACAGAAGCAGTCATACCAACTGAAATCATTTTACCCACGACAAGAACAGAAGCATGGGAGAAAAATTTAAATACTGATCTAATGTTACAAAAATTGGATGATTTAGAGGAAAAGCGGGAAGTGGCACTCCATAAAATGGAGAACTATCAAAGAAGGTTGGCACGGGATTATCACAAAAGGGTCAAGTCACGAAACTTTGTCCAAGGACAATATGTTTTACGGAAAATCCCATAATACCATCGGGACAAAGATGCTGGAAAGTTCGCACCAACTTGGGACGGTCCATATTTAATACACGCATCAGCGGGACAAGGATCGTACTATCTCCGAAATATGCAAGGAGACACCTTACAACATCCTTGGAATGCACAATACCTAAAGCTTTATTATCCATGAATAATATCATAATTTTGGAGGCCAACACAGGTATTTAAGTTTTTATCTGATCCTTTATTTCACAATAAGACTCTTTGTGAGTTTATACTTACAATAAAATTCAAATCCAGGAACATCTCATTCTGGAAAACGCTCCGATTGGCGACATAATCAAAATTCCAATCCAGGAACATCTTATTCTGGAAAACGCTCCGATTGGCGACATAATCAAAATTCAAATCCAGGAACATCTTATTCTGGAAAACGCTCCGATTGGCGACATAATCGAAATTCAATCTTAATGCCAAAGAGGTAAATGTCCTATTAGAATTTAAATAATTCAAAAATTCTAATAAAGAGGGAATGCCTAACTTATGGTTTTATTTTCAGAGTACGTTTGGGACCAACCCTGTATCTTACCCCTGGCCCGGGTTTGTTTCATATGAGTGGGATCTCGAATTATATGTTTTGATACACTTCAATCCATTGTACTCCTGAAATAATATGATTAACCTAAAGATTTTATAAATATCATATTTTGTGCAGGAACAATATTCAGAGCACAATCCAGTGAAAAGTAAAAGATCGCAAAATGATATTTCCAACAATAATAAGTCAAGCTTCAAAATAAAAGAGGATCGGGACACAAGAATAGAATATGAAAAGATGAAACTAAGAACATAAAAGCTAAAAGCAAGTACGACTACGCTTCAGGGTTGGGCCGTCGGGGTGGTTGAGGAGGAACCACTGGAACAGCAGCACGACCATTCAACACAGAAGGATCGGCTTGAGAACGATCCAAGGCAGAATTGAATGACATTGCAATCTTTGCCTTGGCATCTTGCCTGACCCAGACGATATAAGCGTGCCTGTAATCAGTTTATGATTGAAGATCTTTAATCTTTTGCTGATCCTTCTCTACTTTCTCTTTTTCAGCATTTAATTCCTTTAATAGTTCATCAGATCTTGATTGTACTTTATAATTTCCTGTTCTTGAGCGCTCAGCTGAGATTGTAAATCCCGAAGCTTGACTGTATTCAGGGCCACATTTTTCTCTGAAGTCTTCAACTCTTCAGTAATGTTTGTTATCGTGTTGTTTGCAATATTGAGTTCATCTCCTGCTACTGTTGCTCGGCCATTGTCTTCATTCATCTTCTTTTCTAGCACTGGAAATCAGAATGAATACTAGATAAACCAATAACACCTTCAATAAAACAACCATATAACTCGAACATATACCTCTAACTACAGATTTAAATTCTGCTTCTTTAAGGGTTAAAGTTTTCAGAACTTCCTGATACTTGGATTCAGCTCTATTACATCTCCAGGTATTCAACTCAATACTATCGGACAACTGTGCTAATTTCCCCTTAACCAGTTCCATATCCATATTTACTTCTCTTGCATGATTGTTCAATTGAGTCATCCTACGCTGGAACCTAAACAGGGATTCCAAGTCTCCCTCTGATCCCATAAATGAAGGGAAGAATTTCAAAAAAAAAAAAACAAAAAAAAAAGAACGACCTACAGGTTCGCACCTAATACAAGAACGAACCGTAAGATCGTACCCCCTTCAGGTTCGCACCTAATACTGGAACTAACAGTAGGATCGTACCCAATATAGGTACAATCTAACTTATTGCGGTATAAACCCAAAATAAAATATGAACCAAGAAGTAAGGAACGAACCTTGGTTCTGATCTTGAAGCTTTTGATTTTGATCCTAAAATTTTTGAAGTTGTTGATGTTGTTGTTGCTGTTGTTGTTGTTCTTGTTGTTGTTGAAGTTGTTGTTGAAGATTGTTGTTTTTCTTCTTGAAATTTTCGATTTCTTGCAGATTTTCATTTCCACTCTTCGCCTTTGTTACTTCATTCTTGAACATCAGCTCCATCATTACGGCCCGAGCCTTATAAAATTTGTACGCTGCAAATGTACAATCGGTACCGTACTTAAGTTGAGCGAGAGCTTGCTGAGGAAATGAGTACGATGACCCCTCTGCCGTGGTCAGAATCTCATTCAAAGAAGAAGGAAGACTGAGCGGGTATGATCAATCGAAGCACTCGCTTTCGAACTAAGCATCCCGAGTACTATCCAATGAAGCAGCACCAAATGAAGTCCGCAGCCTAGCCATTGAAGCACTATCGGATTTTCCTGAATCATGCTGAGTCGAAGTATTCAGAAACCCTTTAGAAACAAACCGTTGAAAGGCTTCATTTTCTTCACCTGCAAGAGTGATTCCCTCATCCTCTTCAGAAAAAGGCCATTGAATGGTGGGTTCAGTATCAGGTATTTCATCATCGCTATCATCAGCAGGAGCAGCAGATCGAGCTAATGTCCCGATGGGGGCATTTGATGTGTGAATGACTTCAGAAGTATTTTCATCCCCAACAGGGTGCGGAACATCAGGAACAACTGAAGATGGAACGCTTGGAATTGTATTTTCAGCATTAACTTGTTCAGAAATCTCCTTTCTTTGTTCTTCTACAACAATATTTTCATTTTCAACATTCTCTTCAACAGCAGCAGCCTCGATCAATTCTTCTATATTTTCTTCCTCAATAGCAATATCGTCTGCTTCTTCTTGAGGTAATCCAGTAAAAAATGTTATTGTACCGCTACATAGGGGAGCGTGCTCTATCTCAAAGGTAAAAGGAAGAGGAGAAAAAGAATCGAAGATATCGGAGGAGCAGTGGCGTTTGGAACAGCTTCAGAAGTGGATGGGGGTATGGAAGGCTGACCTGAAGAAAGAATAGGCTCCCCCACGCTAACAGGAACGGCGTTGATGATAACATGCTGTCCCGACACTTCTGTACGGGCCGAACCTTCAGCACCAGTTATAAGAGCGGAACTGTTGCTCCCCTCACCTAAACAATCTCTAATTTCCCCTTCTTCTGCTTCGGAAGGGTACATTGGTCTTCTCAATTTTCTCTTTTTCTTTGTTTCTTCAGGAAAAACTAATTTTCGTTTTCCTTTACCTTCAATAACTTCTTCTTCAACTCTTTGCCTTCCCTTAACAATTTGAATACCAAGACTTCGACGTGGAGGAGGAGGAGGGACATCATTGACAAGGTCAGAATCGGGTTCAATCTGAAACACAAACATTTGTCCCGTAAGGAAAAGTTCAGCAGTAGTTCGTAACAACATTGAAATAAAGAATAATACAAACCTTATAATCGAACTTGTAGTCCTCGAAATTTAACCGCCAAAGGCAATAGCCTGGGAATCGATTTCGGAGCACTTGAATTTCATTGCTGGAAATATTACCATAAATCCAAGGACCTTCAATTACAATCGGAGTGCGATACCATTTATAGTCGTGATCCTGACGAATTCTTTCCTTTGAGGGAAAATCACGATCGGTTTTGGGAATATGTTTGATTTTGGGATCATCAATTTCATATAATAAGGGAAATCCCGAATGACTTTTACGAGCGGGACTAACGCTCCATTTCACATAATTTTTCTTTGAGATGCAATCTCCATAGGTGGCCTGAAAATTTTCAACAGTATAACTACTGCGTTCTGTAAAATCTGGAAAGTAGCAAGAAAGATTAGTTCGCCCTTCGCTCCGGAGATAACATTCATCAAGAATACGCCACCAATTTCCATTATACTGAGTAATGGATCGAGCAAGTCCGTGAGGAGAATTACCGCGAGTTGCAAGGACTTCAAATTGAAAAGGATTTTCTTCTTCGTATAATGGAATGCGAAGTTCGGCCTCTAAAGCACCAGGAGAAATTAATAAACGATTGGGAGAATAGTTAAACTTCTGCATCGCTCCTAAAGTTAACACATCGGAATTCTGATCAAAAAACGAGACTTTGAAGTCCTCAATATCATGTCTTTTCTTAAAGTTCTCAATGTTCATTGTTCGATAACTATAAGATGCTTGAGCACGCTTATTTCTAGAGGTGGGATTGACAGTAGTAGAAGCCTCAGGAGCTGGGTTACGAACAGGCCGAGGCACGGCATACCTAGAAGAAGAAACTCTAACAGGTCTTCCAGATTCTTGATGGTTACTAGAAGCATTGGGATTCCTGTACGACATGATGTTTTATCTGGAAAGCAAATTTTAAAGAATCAAAATACAAAGGAATCAATTCAATCATATCTGTGAAAAGCTAGTCCAGATTAAACGTTAAAGTAAGATACTCAAAGTAAAATTTTCAACATACCTGAATAAAGGAGATAAACAATTACTTGATCGAAGGAAAAGTAAATATGATTGATGCTAAAAGTTCCTGAACAGTTGGAGAACGAAAGTATTTGAAAAATTCAAGGGAGACAAAGATCAGCAACTTTAAGAGGTAAAAACAGAAGTGAAAAAGACTGCATCGTATTTAAAGCAAAGAATAGAAACCGTCACAATTTGGAAAGGCATTAATTAGGGCAAGGATTTGATTTCCTCGAAAAAAGGAGTAACTGACACAAACGTGATAATAAAAGTTACTGCTTCCGAAAAGTTTGCATAACGTGTGAAAAGAAGTAATGAAAAAGCAGGGAGTCATAATTGTTCTTTTGCTTTTTTCAAGGCCTTGGATCGACCGTTAAAAGTTTTTAAAAAAAGAAGAAGAAGGGGGCAAGATGTTGGGAAATAAAAGAAGAGCGACACGTGTAAGACGATTAAGAAGGAAACAATGAAATTAAGAAGAATGAGAAGCACACAATCAAATCCGTATCGAAGGATCGAAACGGGACAGATGTGAAAGACTGAGCAAATCTCTGCATGATCGACACCTAGGATCGGGAAAGTAAGATCACACTGATCAAAGCAGATAGCATTAAATGCATATGGAGCGGGAAAGTAAGAGTAATGATGAGCATGGAGCGGGAAAGTAAGAGTAATGATGAACATGGAGCGGGAAAGTAATAGTAATGATGAACATGGAGCGGGAAAGTAAGGCAATAATTACTTTTATCATACGAATGACACGTATGATCCGGACAAAGTTGATTATCAAGGAATGAAGAGCACGTGTAAACCATACAAGGTAGCGCACCAAAAAGAAAGCATGACCTGTCAATCTTATAAACATCCCGATCCTAATATAATAAGGAGAACGATAGAGGGTATCGGGACAAGAGGGACCCACTAATAAATCTATAAATAGAAGAGAGCATTCAACGAGGAGGGGGTCGGAAAATTAAAGAGAAAAAAGGCTAAGGAAGATTTATCAAAGCAGAAGGATAAAGGTTATTAGGTATGTAATGTGGATGATTAGATCCAAAAGATAGGACATCCATGATTCATTTTCTTGCTTTTAATAGAAGATGGATTTGTAATTGTAGTTTTGATCAGATTTATGATCTGTAAATGATTGGATTGTTATAATGTTTATCAAATCATTGTTCTTAAAAAGTGATTCTGTGTATCCGTTCATTTGTTAAAATCTTATATTTATTGTATTATTCTTAAATCATTGGTTGTTAATGTCAATGGAAAAATTGGCATAAACAACCGTGATGGCGAAGAATAAGAAATGGAAAACAAGTTGGGAAATCATACATGAGATAAGAAGTTTTGTTTCCTGATTGTCACAGTACGTATGTTGAAGTTATTCGAGGGTTTTCAAGGTTTTCTTCAGAGATGCTACGAATGCATACGAGGACATGTAGAAGTCTCCTGAGCCTCCAAAGAAATTACCATTTGAGTATCTGAGTCAGAAATTACATAACTTTGTGTTGTTTCTAAAGAGAATTTTATGCAACAACCTATTCCTTTGGAGGTTGAAGCCCCCATTACAGTTTGTGGTATGTATCAACTCTTTTTCCATGCTGCTTTATCAATTTGGGTATGAGTTAGATTTCTTAGTTTGGCCGCCACTTAATTTCCTTTCTCTATTGTGGATCTGTTTGATTTAGGCAAATCTATTCTTAGTGTGATTACTGCTTTGGTAGTTTTTCCTGACTACATATGGGATTGATTGTTCTGTTATTGTTGTTGGTTTGATTTCTTGATGATTATCTTATATGGGCTATGATTACTTTCCAAGTGTATTTGAGAAAACATTGTTAACTATGGAGTAATTAGATATGAATTGTATTATGAAGTGTAAACTTACTGAATTTCTGAGATCAACAACTAGGTTCTCTTTGCTGTAAACTTTAGGGAATTTTAATCATAGCAACAACAGAGAGATGTATCATGCATTAGAAAACAAAGGAGGCAGGGTGATTAGTCATTTCTTCCTATATATAAGTACAATTAGAGAAACCTCCATTGTAATATTTGAACCTGAAATGTCTTTCTCAACTAAGCTTTTCAACAAACATTTCCGGACAGAATCAAAAAACAAGAGGCATCCTACAACTTGGTCATGATGCTTGACCTTGGAATTCTAGGCAGAGAAAAAGCTCTAACACCTTAATTTCTAGTTCGAGAATCGAATCTCTTTTTACCACTATATAAAATCACATCAATTTTTGGCGCCGCCGACGCGGACTTGTTTTTAGGTTTAGGGTTTTAGATTTATTTTTAGGTTTTTATTTTTTTACTTTGTTCTATTTTACGTTTGTTTGGTATTTTTCCTTTTTACTACAGGTTCGATTTTGGATCGAAAAGAGATTACGCCCAAGTTTTGGAGTTAAATCTAAAGACTTGGAATTAAAAAAGGGAAAAGCTTAAAGAACGAAAAAGAAGATCGAAGATTTTATTTTTATTTTTAAAAATTAGATTTTTAGTTTATTTAGTTTTAATTAGTTTACAAAATTGTATTAGGGTTTTTATTAATTCTGTAATTTTTATTTTATTTTTGGACACATTTGGACATTATTTTTGGGACATTTTGGACATTTTATTTTTAAACCCTACGGAAGGGTAAATTTTAAATATCAAACTGTGTGCAGGGACGGACGACAATTACGATATTGTCTCGGCCCCTCGGGTTCGCACACTATTAAAAAGGATATTAGTGGCCCGAGTCGACTTCAACGGTTCGTCGCCCGTCTAGAACGGGAGGTAAATTTCGACCAACCCACGAATCTCCTGTCAGTGGGTTTTCTGGACGCCTTTGTATGCATATATGCTGAGGATTGAATACAGAACTTAATTTTTACATAGTAAAGGGCAAGGCCTGGCCATACAAGATAAGGTTTCGGATTTCATCACCGTCTCCTTCTTGCCTGCCTTAGGAAAACGAAACCTAAACGAACCTAAGCTTAAAATATTGACTAGAAAGAGACCGATAAGGTAACGAGCTTATAGGAAAATCGGTTGGAAGGACTGTATTGGTTTCCTTATTAGCTTAACTCAAAAAGCAGGAAGATTAACTTAAAGTTGATTAGAGCCGCCTTGTAACCCAGGGAAGCGTTGCCAAAGAGACAGGGGTATCAAAGCTCCATTGAGCTTCTCCTGTTTCTCTTCAACTTGATTTAACTCGGATCGCTCAGAGAGATTCGCTAAAATTGTAACCAGTTGCCTTCTAAAAGAATAGAAGCTGGTCTAGAGACAATCTAAGTGGAACCATCATGCTTGTTGTTTGCTAGATTTAGGTTTGATTTGGTTGAGTCAGGGCACGATTGTGTTTGATTTAATTTTTACATGCCAAGAACGCCCTTAAGGCGAACTTGGAATAGAGACCCTCAAGGTAGGTTAATCAGTGGAAGACTTGTAGTTCATCTTGACCTTGAGAACCCAACTGAGATTGAACTAGTCATTCCCGAGACTGTGTCAGCAATGACGTCTCTGAAGGATTTGTTGAATCCAACTCGGACCTCACGTCCATCTTGCATCAAGTTAGCCGCTACTGAAGCGAGCTACGAACTGAAACCAGGGATTATCCAGATGCTCCCATCATTCTTAGGAAAAGAAAACGAAAATCCCTATTTTCATGTTAGGGAATTCGAGGAAATATGTAGCACGATCAGAATTAGAGACTTGAATGACGAGTCTATTAAACTTAGACTATTTCCCTTTTCACTAAGAGATAAAGCCAAGTCGTGGCTGTATAGCTTGGCTCCTCAGTCAATTGAATCCTTTGCCCAACTTACTTCAGCATTTATTCAGAAGTTCTTTCCTAGGAATAAAATTTCGTCTGTTAGGCAGAAAATATGCACGTTTTCCCAGCTAGAGGGAGAGTCTCTGTATGTGTATGTAGAAAGGTTCAATGACTTATTGTCCCAATGCCCAGACCACGGAATAGAGGAATTAAGGCTAGTTCAAATCCTCTATGACGGTTTAGATTATGCATCTATAACCTTGGTCGAGTCGTTGTCAACCGGAGGGTTCGACAGTAAGACTCCTGCTGAGGCGATGAAACTTCTGAGGGATATCGCCGAGAAGACCCAGCAGTGGGAGAGTAGTAGAGAGCCAAAAAGAACAATTCTTCTAGGAAGAGGAAATGTTAATAGGGTAGAAGGATCGTTCGATTCAAATGCCCAAATAGAAGCCTTATCTAGAAGGCTAGAACTGGTCGAACTGAATCAAGCTAGTAGTTCAGAACCCAACCAATTCGAAGAGCAGGCTTTTGCTCTTTATAATAACACTAGATTTGATAACCAGAGAAAGTTCGACCCATATTCAGAATCTTATAACCCTGGCTGGAGAAACCATCCAAACCTTTCCTGGTCGACAGGCCAGGATCAAGGTCAGTTTAGTAATGCTAAAGGTCCTCCAGGCTTCAGTTATAAGAATTCGGCTGGTCCAACTCATCCCAGCAATGACGAAAAGAATGAGCAGAGATTCCATACCTTGGAAAAAGCTATCTCTAGTTTACAAACCCAAGTCAGTGACATTGCTGTGGCTCTGAGAGAGCGAGAACTTGGTAGGTTCCCTAGTCAACCCGAACCAAATCCTAGAGGATCCAATGGAATGTTGACTGGTGAGAAATCATCCAGTCATGTGAATGCAATTAGTACCCTTAGGAATGGTAAGGTAGTGGATAACAAGGTAACTAGGCCTAATAGTGAACAAACTGTAGTTCACCCTGACCCAATAGTTGAAGAGACTGATAAAGCCTTTGAAGAGCCTGAGGCAAACCCTCAGAGAACCGATTTCATGCCTAGAGCCCCATACCCAAGGTTGTTAGCACCTACTAGGAGGGAATCCAATTTTAATGAAATAATGGAAGTGTTTAAGAAAGTCACTATCAACCTTCCATTATTAGATGCAATTAGGCAGATTCCTGCTTACTCCAAGTTTCTTAAGGACATGTGTACGCGAAAGCGAAAACTTAGCGTACATAAAAAAGCTTTTCTAGCTAGTCATGTAAGTTCAATTATACAGAGTAGTACGGCCCTTAAGTACAAAGACCCAGGTTCCCCAACCATTGCTTGCACGATAGGAAACTACCGTGTAGAAAGAGCTTTACTCGATTTAGGAGCCAGTGTGAACTTACTGCCGTACCATGTGTACCTTCAGCTAGGACTAGGCGAGTTGAAACCGACTCAGATGACTTTGCAGTTAGCTGATAGGTCTGTGAAAACTCCTCGTGGTATCATAGAGGATGTTTTGATTGAAGTGGATAAATTTATTTATCCAGTGGACTTTGTTGTGCTTGATACCAGACCTGTGCCTGATCCAGAGAATCATATACCAGTTATACTAGGTCGCCCGTTCTTAGCAACATCTAACGCGATCATTAACTGTCGTAACGGTGTTATGAACTTGTCTTTTGGTAACATGACTATTGAGCTGAATATCTTCAACATTAGTAATCAACCACCTGAGCTTGATGACCCCACCTTAGAGACCGTCAACATGATAGAGACCCCAGTTCAGGAGTCATTACCAAACACTTTGATAGAAGACCCGTTAGAAGAATCTCTAGCCCACTTTGGATTAGAGTTTGATGAGTTAGGCCCATCAGAGACCTTACCTGTGATTGTAGCTTCAGAGTTGGATAGTGACCAAGAGAATAGGCTAGTAACCGTGCTTCAGGACATTAGGAAAGCCTTAAGAGGAACCGTAGCAGATATTAAGGGAATTAGCCCAACAGTTTGTATGCACCAGATCCATTCAGAGGAGGATTCCAAACCGTCTAGGGAGATGCAGCGTAGGCTCGACCCATTAGACGATCCATTAGAGAAATGCCTAGCCGACTATGGAATTGATAACGATAATGATAGTGTTATTAGTCTATCTAGAGACACTGAAAACTCTAAGTTTGGGGGTGACTGTCATTCTTCATGTGCTATGCCATTAACTCTTAGGAAGGTCCCTAGCTTGGGACCTGACATATGCAAATCTGCCATGGTACAAAATCATCGTCAAGCTAGATCCAATGATCCTCCTATTCAGAAAAAAATTAAGTTGCCAAAAACCCATCCTCTGGTCGATGTGGTTTACCAAAATAGGGATCAAATTGTGTTCAGATTGTTTATCTTCGTAGCTTGCTGCTGTTTTCTTCTATTGTGGATAACACTATTTGATTCAGATGATCCACAGTTATTCCGATTATTGCTATATGATTTAAAGAGGTAACTTATGCTCATACGACACGGTAACATCTTTCCCTAATTCCTTTTCGTGCAGTGTTTAGAAACATTGAGGACACTGTTTAATTTAAGTTTGGGGGTATTGAGCTTTTTAAGATTTGGAATTTAGAAGCATGTGAACAATTTAGGGTGACACTAACCACTCTAGGTAGATGGAAACTTAGCCATTTCGCTATAAGGATTGGTGTGCCCAGCTAGATGGTCTATTCATAAAGGAGACAAAGTTCAGGTGTTAGAAATATCATGATAGTTGTCACCACCATATCACGTTCTGTTTTATTATTTGCAATTTCGTGTTTCTCTGAGAGTATTGGTGGGTCCTAGCATCGACGTGTTAATTAGCGCTGGAATGACATTTAGTGTGTTGAGATCATGCCCCAGTTTGAATAATATGTTATTGTTTTAGAGTTATGTGTGTGGTCCCCCTGTCTCCGTCGCCTAAGCAAGCGTGGAATGCAGGATCCATGGGATTACACATGTACTGAGCAAAAAAAAAAAAAAAAAAAAAAAAAAAAAGAATAAATAAAAAAAAATATAGTATTTGGTATTTTCAAGTTCTCCCTGTCTCCGTCGCCTAAGCAAGCGTGGAACGCAGGATCCATGGGAACTTGTAAATATTTTAGTTAGTAGTAACTGTTGAAAATAAATGGGGAGTATCTCGACACACTAGGTTTCATCTCGGTACTGACCTTCAGACAGATATGGGAAACACCGTGCGCCTCAATCAACATTTGCGACCTTCTACAGTCTACTTTCATCTTCTAAGTCTTTTCATGTGATGTGTGGATAGATAACTGTCTGAGTAGAACTCTGTTGTCTTATATATGAATTTTAATATGCTTGAGTTAAACACTCGTGTACAGTGATCGGATCCATAAAGGGTAATGGTCCTTATAGCCGAATATCTGAGTAGCCAACTAACTAGCTTGTTTAGTGTCTATCCTGAATCATTCACGTGTTGCTAAAATCTAGATCCAGGTTTTGTGGGTATACCTCTTGTAAACCCTCACGAGACAAAACTCGTCCACTAGGGACACCTAGGGGTTTAACGGCTTACTGCATATGCTAAATGTAGTCGCGATTCCTGCGAAAGTGAGTTAGGATTTTTACTTTATTTTTAGAGTAGTTTGCTCGAGGACTAGCAAAATAGTAAGTTTGGGGGTATTTGATAGACACATTTTAGTGTCTAAATTACACCTTAATTTCTAGTGAGTTAGTATTCGATTTTGTGTCTATTACGTGTTTTATTGCTTTTGCAGGTACATTAGAAGAATAAAGATTTGTGGAAAAATTGGCTCAAAAAGTGATAAAGGCACCCAAGGACAAGTGTTATTGGCACCCTAGAAATGGATAAGGGGCACCCTCGAGTCAACTCGGTCAAAATCGGGTCAAACCCGAGTCAAATCGGTCAACCCGAGTTGACCGAGTCAATCACCGATTCAACTCATCGGCAGCAACTGTACACTCAAAATCAACGTGATTTTCGAGTTATTTTGCTTCCAAATTGATACAAAAGCTACAAGAGTCCAAGAACAACTCAAACACATCAAGTTAGAGTGATTTACGCCGGAGAATATTGCACAATCATGAATTTGGACGGAAAAATGGATTCCGGCTTGGAATCGGATTTGTGAAGATTTGGATAGATTTTAAGGAGTTCTATTAGGTTTAGAACTCTCCCTAGGGTTCCTACACCCTATATATATGAAGAGAAGCCGAAGAAATCAGGAGAAAAAGCCTAGAGATCGAAACAGTAAGTTTCCGGCCATTTCCGGTCATCGCCGGCCACCTGCTGCTGCTCCGGCCGGCGTGTTCTTCATCTACCACCGTCTGAGAAGACGACTCAGCCACACTTATAACTGTTGCTGATTCAAACTGCTTCTGTTGCCTATCCTTTTAAACCTTTGTTGCTTAGAAACACTTCTGTAACGGCTGAACCCTATTCTGTAACACTTATAAACGTATCTGTTCAGCTGTTGCACTATTATTTCACCTTGTAATCAACTTTTTGAGCAATGAAAAGATCTTTTGAGCAAGTTTTCTTCTCCATGGGGTAAGTTTATTTACTGGGATGATGGATAAGGTATTTTTCTCAATTTTATGTGATTTAATTATTTTCTAATAATTATTTATAATTCTTTTATTATTATTTGCATGGATTTAAATTAGAAAAAAATGGTTTTTATTAAATAGTTGTGTTCTCTTTTGATGGGTCATGCTTAGTTAATTACTCTTGATGTCTCATGCTTAGGATTTACAATTATTCTTTTAGGAAACATATTTTTGGCAAACTTGAATTAAATTGTTAAAAAGAATTACATGATTAATCACATGAATTGTTAGAAATAACTGAATCCTGATTCCTAGTTTTCTCCATATTTTCTAAAAATCATCTCTAGTGTATTTTCCTGATTTTTATTAGTTTAGGTTAAGTTGAATATTTTCTAAAATCATTACCTTCACAAGTTCGAGAATCGAATCTCTTTTTACCACTATATAAAATCACATCATCCACCTAATCATGTTTTTGAAGTTCATATTTTGCATCTATATCATATCATGCATCTAGCTTTAACTCTCCAGTCATAATTCATGAATATGAACCTTTGATTAAATGAAAAATATATTTTTAATTTTCTTGCTACTGTGTATCATGCAAAATAATTATGCTTCAAGCTGATTGCTACTTGATGCTTTCTTTTGGAGTTCTCGCCGGCTTTATGGTGCAATTGTGGCTGCAAATGTTACCATTGAAAATCTTAAGAACAAGACAGTGATTTCGCTGGAGAAAGAAAATATGGATTTATATATATATATATCCAGACCCTTTGGTGATATAACAATCGTAAGTTCCTCAAATGGTTTACTATCTATTATATTGCACGAGAGATTCTATATTCTTCGACACAAACTTGATAAATAAACAATTTGTAGTTCACATCATTGATATCTTTTGTTTCAGTTCTCTCATTCTTACACATATTGTGACCCAACTGATATCTTTTGTTTCAGTTCTCTCATTCTTACACATATTGTGACCCAACTGAATTTAATTTTGGTAGCAGGCTAGGCCCTCGGTACACTTTTTTTGTTCTGTCTCCATATAAATTTCCTTGATCAACTGGGTAGTTTATCTGCTATCTAGCTTATTGATGGTTTTCATGGTGTATATATATATATATATATATATCTTTTTCTTACATCTGAATTCTAGCAAGTCTGATCGTCGTTTGTTTTTCTTCTCCGTCTATATTTTTATCTAATGGAAATGTGTCGATTTATCAAACACCTAAATGTATGCTCTGTTACTACAGCTTTAAGACCAAGATTAGGGGAACGAATGTGAGACTTCTATGTTGTTTTTTTTGCATGGATTGCAACGGATTGTGAATTAATATAACGTGCATAATGGGAGTATCCTCAAGTTCTACATTAGAATTTCAACAGAGAGATCCCAGATGTGTTCTTAGCTCTCACCGGCCTAACCCGACATCCACCTTTGAAGCGTGCATCAATGCTTTTATCTTTTTTGTTTTGTGCTCTGAATTTTGTAAGTACTGTTGTTTTTTAGTATGCTTTAAGAGACAAACAAGATAACCTGTATAGGTTAGTTTTCCAATTTTTATTGTTGCCATCCCTTTCAACCAATGATAATTTGTTGTAGAGGAAAGAAAAAACTTCTCTCTAAATATTTTTCTACACAATTTTTTTCTCTCTGTCCACAGAGCTGAGAGCTTTGGTTCGACAAATTTTATTCCAATTGAGAATTGATTAATAATTTTGTGGTTGTAAAATCTGTAACCCTCCAGTAAAATCGATTAATAATTGATGTAATAAAAATATTGATCGTAGGTATACGACTATCGATGAGATAGTTTATAAAAGGGATCATTCCATTGGGACTAATTAAATCGCTATTTTTAGTTTACAATTAAATTATTGATCTGAAAATATAATAAAAAATGAATTTAGAAAATATTAAATTAATAATTATCCAAACTAAAAAACATTAGATTTTTAAAATTCACCAATTGAATTATGTAAAATGCTCAAATACTTTTTACTAAATATTTTATTTTTATAACTCAAGATTATTAAGCCCATAGGTGCTTTTATCAATTTCGGATGCCCTTACACCTTGGATCATTTAATTTCGTGCTTCGTATTCAATCATGGGGTGTCTTTAATACTTTTAAAATTTATTTTTTCATAATAGTTTACTCTTCAAAAAGCCTACAAACACAATAAAAATAATAATATTAATATAATAATAATAATAAATATGAGAACAATGTGTCTATCAATAATTGTGTTTGTAAAAAATAATTCACTTGGTGTTTTATCCCAACTAAATTATAGCCATCATACATTTGGTAATTCTCATAAATTTTGTTTTATGTGAAAAAAAAATGGGTTTAAAGGTGATGTAAATTTACATTTTCATGTTTCCTGATTGTTTTATGCTTTCATCCTATATATATTTGTTTGATTTTGGTGAAGCAAATCCATCGATAGATCATTTGTTGCAACTGATCTTCTTACGACCGTGTGACAAATTTATTATTCTACTATACATTATTCTTATTTTGGCAAAGTTAAAAGTTTTTTCTGACATGCCTATTGGAATGCAAAAGTTAATTTTACTGTGATGGAAATCTTTAACAATGTTTTTTCCAAAACATAGAGCTTTTACTGCATCTAAGTTGTTTATCATGTTGTTAATGCCAAGTTGATGAACATACCAAAGTGTATGGTTACCACAGTAGGAAAGATAAGCTCAGAGGATATGAAGTTGTTTTACGTTTTAAACGTCCGATGACATAGGGTAGTAGTCAGTGATTTCCTTCAAATCAAAAAATAAAATAAAAATATGGTAGAATTTGTTTGAAAAATCATAAGATTTGCAAAGGTGATCGAAAGAATATAATTAATAACCATTAATGCTTCGTACAAAGATGCTACATAAAGAAAAAAAAACACATGTATGCACAAAATGTGATACTAATTCATTGTCCGGACTAGCTAAATACAATACTAATAACATTCATGGGTGATTGTTGTTTTCGTTTAAACTTTTAACTAAACCACATAAAATAAATTGATGGCAAGCAAGAATGGTAATTGAATATTTTTCCATATATATGTTATCCGGTTGATATCACCATGTCACTCATACAGTTGCTACAAATATTACATACAACTAAAGCAACTTAGCTTCAAATTAAGATATCCCAACAATCATTCGAGAACTATAAACTCAGGGCACCCAAGTTTGAGCATATAAACACAATATAACCGAGCTTCTCCACTTATTGTTAGGGAGAACAAAGTTTCCCCACTAAATCCATTTCTGCAAAGTGTCACATAGTAGGACACTGCGAGATTAATACCCTCCAATTAGAATGATGTGAAATAGCCCGTTCTGTTTTGGCACGGGTCTTACCTAGTGTTCTAAATATTGCAAAGAACATATCAAAGCAGTCTATTATACCAACATTAATGCACCAGAACTCTGCAGTTAAGCGTGCTTGTGCGAGTGCAGTACTAAGATGGGTAACCTCTTGGAAAGTCCTCGTGTTGATTTCCTTTTTCTTTATTTATTTTTTAAAAACAATGCTTCAAAGATAAAATCAAATTAACATGAACACAAATTTAACGAGGTTCTAAAGTCTAGTTTTCTCATGGGTTATATGTATTACCACCTAGGTCAGTCACATTACCGATTTGTATAAATTTGATTTCCTGCCTTGAGTCTTTAATATACCTGAACTTTTGGGATAAATTACACAAAAAAAATGTTGCAAAAGACGATTGCACCAAATGATGCCCATGTATTAGGAGTGCCCTTGATATCGATCTTCATAGGTGTGAGAGATAAATAACTGATATACATGTAAAGGACATCTGAGATAGGGGCGGAGTAGTAAAACATATGCATGGGAACACAGAATCATCTCACCCACATGTTTGTTACAGTGAGATATCAACCACGAAGAAGAGATCGAAACACGTATAAAGTTAAATGTAAATAAACAATGAAGATTAAAGGGAGCATTGTGAGTATTAAACGAATGGTCAGACTAGTCAACTAGGAGAAAACCAAGTAGCTAGGGGACGTATCAAGAAAAAATATGATTGATCGGGTTGGTTGAGCAGTACAATCGTGGTCGAGTCCAAGATATATATGAAAAGTGTTACTGGATATTTGTGTCATCCGAGATCACATATGGGTTATAAAAGGAGATTATATGTCCAAGTTTAAGGTAGGCTAAGCAAAAGATAGAAATACCCATACGTGAGATTAATATTAATCAAACACTTGATCTTAGAGATTCATATCAACACTTGTAAGCAAAGAAATTACCATCTTATATAACTCATAACCAAATATTATATTCCCGTGGATGTAGGTTTACTTAACAACCGAACCACGTAAATCTCTATGTGTTATTATCCCTTATATTATTTACTTTTGCTTTATACATTTACCTCAAAATTTCTTTACATTGCATTACTATTGTGTGGTGTGATTAGATCTATAAATATTGGGTTGTTGGGTTTTATGCAATTATAACAGGAAAACGTATTTTTCTTCTACAATTTCTCTAACAAAGTGAAATTAAACATCTGAATGCTTGGTCCTGGCATGATGTACTTGAATCTTAGCCGAAATAAATTGCACTCAAACTATCACAACACACAAAAAATTGATATTCTATTACATCGAACTTATCTAGCAAATCTTGTTACCATATGGCCTCTTTTAACTCCCTTACCGGGAAAATAAAAATAAAAATATCTTTGACTCCCTCCGTCACTGCCATACTGCTTCACTAGCTGAGAGAATCACCGTTAGTGTTAATTTAATTAAAAAAAACAAAATAAGTAAAAAAACAACAAGGTGACTATACTTAGCATACAAAAATTCCTCCCATATTATTCTTTATAAATAAAAATCATTTGAAATAAAAATAAAATAAAAAGGCTATTTTCGTTTATAATGTTTAAATTTAGTTTCTACCACTTTTTAAAATGTCACCCTTACCCTTTCTTTCTTTTTATCGGGTTCTTCTTCTTCTCTCATTTCTTCTTCTTCTTCTTCTCTTTTTCTGTCTCCTCATCCCCACCACCATCACCTCCAGCAATAGCAGCTCCGCTGAAACCAAACCAGTGAGAAAAGATAGATCCGTAGCAATAACACCTCCGTCTCCTTCACCAACACCTCCCTTCCTCTTTTTATTTTACTTTTATATTCACCAATAATAGCTCTGTCACCCATATCCGCCACTAACAACTCCTCCATCTCCTCCATCAACACCACCAGTACCTCCTTCTCTTTTATGTCTAGATCAGCCACCACCAACACCTCATCCTCCTCCTTCGCTTCCTCCTCGTTATTTTTTCTCCCCACCACTGCATGTCCATATCCACCATCAAGAACACCTTTTCCTCCTCCTTCTATCCTCTACAAACATCACCAACACCTCCAGATTATCATCGTCGAACATAATCATCAAAAAATAATGATACATCATCATTGTCAAAATTAGGGTTTTTTGGTGGTGAAACGTCAGAAAAATAATGAAACCAAATTTGGTTTCATCAAATTTTACAAAAAGTAAACAACGTTGAAACCAGTGTTTGTGTTGGTGGAATGTCTAAAAAATTATGAAACTTTTTTTGGCTTCATCATTTTTTTTTATCTGGAATAAAATAAATGATGGAACCTTTTTTGGTTTATTTTAGAAAAACTAAACAATGCTGAAACCAATTTTTGTGTTGGTGAAAACAGCAAGTTTTATAGAAACCAAATTTGGTTTCATCTGATTTGTGCCTACTTTTTATCGTGAAACCAAAGTTTAATTGTGAAACAATACGTTTAGGTTGAAACCAAATTTGGTTTCAACTAAATTTTTTCTAGTTTATTCAATTTGGTGCATTTGGTTTCTTCGTTGAAGTTATGTTGGTGAAATACAAATTTTATGTTGAAACTAAATTTGGTTTCATCATTTTTTTACCTAATTTTTATCGTTGAAACCAATGTTTTAGTAATATGGTAAGTTTTTTATGGTGGTTTTGCTGGTTTGTGGTGGTGTTTTCCGGTTGATGGTAGTGGGATAATGCTGGTGTTAGTGTTGGTTGGTGTTGGTTTTGGTTTTCGTTGTTTCTGGTGATGGTTGGTGGTGGTGCTCGTTGGTGGTGGATTTGGTGGTTGTTAGTAGTGCTCGTTGATGTTGGTGTTGGTGGTGAAAGTGGTGTTGGTTGTTGGTGTTGGTTGTGGTGTTGGTTGTTGGTGGTGGTGGTTGGTGGTAGGTGTTGGTTCTGGTTTTCGTTTCTACTAGTGGTGGTTGGTGGTGGTGTTCTTTGGTAGTGGACCTGGTGGTTGTTAGTGGTGCTCGTTGGTTGTGGTGGTGGGTGATGGCGGTGCTCGTTGGTGGTGGTAGTTGGTGCTGGTGTTAGTTGGTGGCTGGTAGTGGTGGTGTTGTTGGTTGGTGGTGGTGAGTTGATACTGGTAGTGTTGGTGGTGAGAGAGAATAAAGATTAAAATTGAGGGTAATTTTTATGTTTGTTGGATTAATTAATGTATAAAATAGTTAGACATATTTATTTAAATAAGGTTTTTGTTTCATTTTATTTTGAACGCGATTTTAGTAATAAAAGGTGTATGATAGTGGGATTTTAACCCACAGACTGTAAAAAAAAATACATCTCCCAACTCACCGTTAGCGTTTAATTCGAAGATTGCGCTGGAGCTTTGAAATAAATTCCCATTTTTGGCCTAGCATTCTGCCCTTGCCGGCAATGGGACCTGATGATCGTAGAACTGTATATCCGCAAGACTATTTAGTTCCTTCCTTTATGCATATATTGAATTCTCTCCTGTTTCTTTCTCTATCCATGCACCAAACATCTAAACAGGCGCCATGACCTTTACTGAAAACAATGTCCTCCTCCTTTCTCACTCCAAACGCGCTTGGCTCGTTTATCGAATCATCCGTCTTAACTCGGTCTCTTCGTGGCGGTCGAGCAACTCATGCTTTGATAATCAAAACCTTAACTATCTCGTTACCTTCTTTCCTATCCAATCACCTTGTCAACATGTATTCCAAACTTGATCATCAAAACTCTGCTCAGCTTGTACTGGCACTCACTTCAGACCGTTCTGTTATTACTTGGACTGCTCTCATTGCCGGTTCTGCTCAAAATGGCCACTTCATTCCAGCTTTAGAATGTTTCAATAATATGCGCCGGGAATCAATACAACCCAATGACTTCACTTTCCCTTGTGTTTTTAAAGCTTCGTCCGGGATTCGTGCTCCGTTAGTTGGGAAACAACTTCATGGGCTTGCTGTGAAGGATGGGTTAATATCTGATGTGTTTGTAGGCTGTAGTGCTTTTGATATGTATTGTAAAACTGAAATTAGAAAAGATGCTAACAAATTGTTCGATGAAATGCCCATACGGAATCTAGCTACTTGGAATGCTTATATGTCAAATTTGGTGCTTCATGGTTATACTCACGATGCAGTTAGTAAATTTGTTGAATTTCGCCGTGTGGGTAGGAGTCCAGATTCGATTACTTTTTGTGCATTTCTTAATGCTTGTGCTGATACTTCTGATATCTTGCTTGGGTGTCAGCTACATGGGTTTTTGATCCGAAGTGGGTCGGATAATGATGTTTCAGTTGGTAATGGTCTTATTGATTTTTACGGGAAGTGTGGACAGGTTGAGTTCTCTGATATTGTTTTTAGTGGAATCTATAGACCAAACGATGTTTTGTACGGTTCATTAATTTCTGCTTATGTACAAAATTATGAGGAAGAAAAGGCCTGTGTGACATTTTTGAAAGCTCGAAAAGAAGGTTTTGAGCCAACGGATTTTATGGTTTCAAGTGTTTTAAGTGCTTGTGCTAGTCTTGCTGGACTTGAACTAGGGAAATCTATGCATGGTCTAGCTGTGAAGTCTTGTGTGGAAGGGAATGTGTATGTTGGAAGTACGCTGATAGATATGTATGGAAAATGTGGAAGCGTAGAGGATTCTGAACGAGCTTTCTTTGGATTGCCAGAGAGGAATTTGGTAACTTGGAACCAATGATCGGAGGGTATTCTCACCAAGGTAGTGCTGAAATGGCTCTAGCAGTGTTTGGGGAGATGACTGAAGGTGGACATGGTGTATCGCCGAATTACGTGACATTTGTGTGCTTACTATCAGCATGTAGTCTGGCTGGACACGTGAAGGAGGGGAAAGAGATCTTTGATATGATGTGGAAAAGGTATCAAATTGAGCCAGGGGTCGAACATTATGCCTGTATGGTAGATTTGCTAGGGAAAGCCGGAATGGTGGAGGATGCATATGAGTTCATAAAATTAATGCCTATTCGTCCAAATGTCTCAGTTTGGGGAGCTCTTTTGGGGGCATGTAGAGTTCATGGGAAGCCATCATTGGGAAAAATAGTAGCTGAGAACTTGTTTCAACTCGATCCCTTGGATTCTGGCAACCATGTCGTGCTCTGAAATGCATTTGCAGCGGCTGGCAGGTAAACCCCAAAACTCATAAATTTAGCAGGACTCAGAGCCTACTATGATTTAAACCCTTGGTTAGAATTGATTTTTAAAAATATGTTTACAATAGCTGCCCAACCCTTCATGTGCAATGAAAATAAACCATGTCAGCAGATGAAAATCGGTGACCTTTTCTCTGAATTGCACCTTTGCAGCAAGTGGTTTTTCCCTATAAGGATGACCGACTGACTCTTCTCTACGCCTGTGTGTGTGACGATAACCCTAGAGCTGTAGTCCATAGCCGATCCGACACTCTATTCGGTGTTGGCCTGTAATACCAAATGATTTGAAGCTTTAACCTTAGGTTTGAGCTTACCTGAAAGCCAGCTTACAACGGAAATATGCCTATGAGTTGGCTTGCAAGCTTTATTATCCTTACCGAGATTAACTATAGTTCTGTTTTTGTTCATCATAACTTCGCTTGAACAAATTCGTTTTTCTTGTGAAAAAGATGTGTAACTTTTTTCAATTGACTGATTATTTCGAAGCATCTGATTTAGGTGGGATGAAGCTACATATGTGAGGAAGGAAATGAAGAATGTAGGAATTAAGAAAGGCCCTGGTTGCAGTTGGATTCAAGTGAAGAATTCTATACATGTTTTCCAAGCAAAAGATACCTCCCATGAAAGAAACTCCGAAATGTTGGCATAATAAATTGAGTTCTTATCCAAGCACTCTTGGGATT